>KN714662.1:592620-1064227 GCA_000812005.1 Coccomyxa sp. LA000219
GGGGAGGGGTAGTAGGAGCTGGGGTGGGTGTAGGGGTGGGTGGAGGGGGCGTTGGGACGGGCGTGGCGGCAGGGGTGGGTGTGGGGGTGGGTGGGGTGGGAGTTGGCGCTGGCGTGGCGGCCGGGGTGGGTGTGGGGGTGGGCGCAGGAGGGTTGCTAGGAGCCGAGGCCACTGCTGCAGCAGCAGCGCCTGCAGCGGCTCCTGCGCCTGCACCTGCCAGAGCGCCTGCATGGCATCACACAAGAGGTTACAATGCATTGGCAGTCTTAATACAGGGAGATATCTGTGGCTTCATAGGCCTGACGTGACTCGATGCTGCAATGCACACCATGCAGATACACCCACAGCAAGGCGATGCTCCAAAAAAAGATGCAAATCATGTGCATAAGCAGACCATGCCATGCTCTTGACACAAGGAGTGCTCAGGGTTCAAAACTCACCAGGTGCTGTTGTGTTGGATGCAGAAGGTGGTGTCGCCGGGGCCTGCTCACTAGTAGCAGGTGCTGTGGCCGGGGCCTGCTCAGTACCTGTTGTGTAGGCTGTCCCAGAGTTCTGAGCAGCTGCACAGCCATGTCATTCACTGTCAGCCACTGCAAGGATCAATCTATGACCAGTGCCGCCTCAAGCAAGCAGTACCTCTAACATGCAAGGCTGTCCATCTCATCCTGCTCGATTTGCAGGGCACTGGCTTGAAGGGTGCGTGCCCAAGTCACGAGAAGTGCACATGCTCCCATACATTGCAATGTGTAAGCCTTTGCTTACAGGGACAGGTGCTTGTGTCTGGGGTGGAGAGGCCGGCTGAGTAGCAACGGCTGCAGCAGCACTGGCTGGTGCCGGAGCAATCTGTGGGTGATTGCTGGCAGTGATGGGCTTGGCTGGCTGCGCAGAGCTCTCACCTGGCGCTGGAACGCTGGGCGTGGGCGGGACGCTAAAGGCCGACACAGCGCCCTGATTAGGCGGCGAGGCCGCGGCTGCCACTGGGGGCGCCACTGGAGGAGCCACAGGCTGAGCTGGCGCCACAGGTTGCTGAGCTGGCGCCACGGGCTGAGCTGGCACCACAGCTGGCGCTGCAGGCGCAATCTGCGGGGCAACAGGCGCTGCAATGGGCTGCTTTGGCGGCGGGGCTGGGGTTGCATGGGGAGTCTGAACAGGCGCTGGCACTACAAGGGGCTGCACAGGGGGCTGAGCAGCAGCCGCAACAGATGTCTGAGCAGGCACAAGGGCTACGACAGGCTGCCTTGGGGGCTGAACAGGGGCCTGAGCGGAAGCCGCAACAGGTGTCTGAGCAGGCACAGGCGCTACAACAGGCTGTTTTGGAGGCTGAGCAGGCACAGAAACTGCATCAGGCTGTCGTGGGGGCTGAACAGGGGGCTGTACAAATGCGGCAACAGGGGTCTGAGCAGGCACAGGCGCTACAACAGGCTGCTTTGGGGGCTGAGCAGGCACATACAACACAGCAGGCTGTCTTGGGGGCTGAACAGGGGCAGCAACAGGGGTCTGAGCAGGCACAGGGGCTATCACAGGCTGTGTTGGGGGCTGAATCGGCGCAAAAGCATGTGTCTGAACAGGCACAGGCACTACTACAGGCTGTACTGGGTGCTGAACAGGGGGCTGAACGGGGGCTACAACAGGCTGTGTTGGGGGCTGAACAGGGGCCGCAACATGGGTCTGAGCAGGCACAGGCGCTACGACAGGGGGTCTGCTTGTCTGGGCTGGTGCTACATGCGCAGGCTGAGCAGGCACAGGGGCTACAGCAGGCTGTTGCGGCCTCTGCGCCAGTGCTGCAGGGGGATGCTGAGCAGGCGCGGGCGCCAAAACAGGCTGTTTGGGGACTGCAGCAGGGGTGGGAACAGGGGTGGGGGGATGGGTGGGGGCAGGGGTAGGGACAGGGGTTGGGGGGTGGGTCGGGACTGGGGTTGGGGAGGGAGTCTGTACCACCACAGGGGCTACGACGACCTGCTTGGTCGGCGTGAGAACGGGCGCCATCACCGTCTGCGCCGGGACGGGCGCCACGACTGGCGCTGGAACCGCCACTGCAACGGCTGCGGGCGCTACCGCAGCCTGAGTAGGCACGGCGGCCAGCGCCGCTGGGGCGACCTGCGCCGCGGCAGGCGCCACCGCTGGCTGCTTTGGCTGCGCTGCTGCAGCCGCGGCACCCGGCGGAGNCTGAGCAGCAGCCGCAACAGATGTCTGAGCAGGCACAAGGGCTACGACAGGCTGCCTTGGGGGCTGAACAGGGGCCTGAGCGGAAGCCGCAACAGGTGTCTGAGCAGGCACAGGCGCTACAACAGGCTGTTTTGGAGGCTGAGCAGGCACAGAAACTGCATCAGGCTGTCGTGGGGGCTGAACAGGGGGCTGTACAAATGCGGCAACAGGGGTCTGAGCAGGCACAGGCGCTACAACAGGCTGCTTTGGGGGCTGAGCAGGCACATACAACACAGCAGGCTGTCTTGGGGGCTGAACAGGGGCAGCAACAGGGGTCTGAGCAGGCACAGGGGCTATCACAGGCTGTGTTGGGGGCTGAATCGGCGCAAAAGCATGTGTCTGAACAGGCACAGGCACTACTACAGGCTGTACTGGGTGCTGAACAGGGGGCTGAACGGGGGCTACAACAGGCTGTGTTGGGGGCTGAACAGGGGCCGCAACATGGGTCTGAGCAGGCACAGGCGCTACGACAGGGGGTCTGCTTGTCTGGGCTGGTGCTACATGCGCAGGCTGAGCAGGCACAGGGGCTACAGCAGGCTGTTGCGGCCTCTGCGCCAGTGCTGCAGGGGGATGCTGAGCAGGCGCGGGCGCCAAAACAGGCTGTTTGGGGACTGCAGCAGGGGTGGGAACAGGGGTGGGGGGATGGGTGGGGGCAGGGGTAGGGACAGGGGTTGGGGGGTGGGTCGGGACTGGGGTTGGGGAGGGAGTCTGTACCACCACAGGGGCTACGACGACCTGCTTGGTCGGCGTGAGAACGGGCGCCATCACCGTCTGCGCCGGGACGGGCGCCACGACTGGCGCTGGAACCGCCACTGCAACGGCTGCGGGCGCTACCGCAGCCTGAGTAGGCACGGCGGCCAGCGCCGCTGGGGCGACCTGCGCCGCGGCAGGCGCCACCGCTGGCTGCTTTGGCTGCGCTGCTGCAGCCGCGGCACCCGGCGGAGTAGGCACAGCGACAGCTGGCGCCGCCTGAACTGTCGGGATGTTGGACGCCACAGGCACCAGAATCTGCAATTTGCGCAGTATGTGACCCAATCATATGCCTCAATGCGGGTGATGTTAATGATTGTCAGATGCTCAATCAAGGTGCAAAACTGTACACACGGCCTTGCAAGTAATGACGCTCCAGTGATGGCAGCACGGAAGAGAGCCTTAGTACTCACCTGCTGCGCTGGTGTTGGGGCTGCAACCGTGATTGGCTTTGCAATAGGCCCAGGTGCAGTAGGCAGCGCTGCACACACAATGTACAGCATCACTCTCTGCAGAGGATACGGAGATGAATCCTGGCCACATCAACATGCCCTGAAGCAGACCTGCTTCAGTCTCACCCCCACATGAGACAAAAACATTGGCCACCTAAGTAAGCTGACAGTAGCGCTTTCATCTCTGGCTCATTTAGGGTGTAGTGTCTACCACGTATGGACACCAAATTCAGCCCAGATATCCAGCAGCAGTTGGAGGAGCCACACACGTCTCATTTCACAGGGAGACACATGACGATGAAAGCTGCCTCCAGGGGCTAACCTGTCAATGGGCCAGAAGAGCTAGCAGGGACGCTGCTGTTGGTAGCGCCCAACGTGGTCTGAGGCACCACTGTGGTTGTGCCGTTGTCCTGGCCGGTGGCGATGGCCGGGATCTGCTGCGGGTAGACGCCGTAGAAGGAGTCGTTGGCTCCAATCGGCGGCGCGGCCAGCGTCGGGCTGGCAGCGTACGCACCGCCGGCCAGCTGCACGGTCGTTGGGTAGTTACCAGTTGCTATCTTGGTGATGGCCCCCCTGCACCACCAGATGCCTTTGTCACCAACTGACGTCAGAAAGGTCTCATAGACATGCCACCGGCCAGCTGCGCGGTTGTGGGTTAGTCGCCAGGTGCTACCTTGGTGATGGCCCCTCTACAACATCGCATACAGATATCATCAGGCACGCTTCACCCTGGTCTCATTACATGCCATTGCATAAAGAAGCTCGAGCCCTCTACACTCACTACGGCAGAGCTGTGTAGAAAAGGTCATTTCCAAGAAGAGACTAGACTTAGTCACTCGACATAATCCAGGATGGTTTCACATGAGCCCGATCCTGTGCTTGAGGAATGCGTACGTGGACACGAGAGGTGGTCCTCCATCGTTGGGCGTCAGACGCACATCCAGGGGCGGTGTGCCTGCTGAGGTTGTCTGGACGCTCGCGCCCCACGCAGGGTACAGCGTTGTCCAGCCAGTCTGCCCCTGCACATGCCCCAGCACTCTATTGCTACCTGGACACCGAGAAGCATCCGGGAAGCAACACCGGCGCAGCAGGTGAAACTCAGTGGCAAACATCGAGGCTGAGCGCCTGGGTCCCAAGATGCAAGTGGGGCACTGTGGGCATGAAACGCCATTTGGCTGCTCATATCGACTGCCCTAGTCGATACAACGACACGGTACATAGTGCATGTGGCCAGATATGCATACCTGGCCCCTGACTTGGATCGTCTTGACGCCCGTCGATCCCGCCATCTGGAGCAAGAAGTAAGGTGAGTCAGCACAGGCACGCACGTGGCACTTTTTACCCCAAAGCTCGAATCAGGACCCGCCACATATCCCTCTCATGACAATGCTCATAGTCATAGGTGTGGGGAAGCTTTGCGCGTTGTGCAAATGCAATCAAAGAGGCTGCACAGCCCGACAAGGCATGCGTGAACCAGCCAAGCAGCAGGCAAGGAGAGCGCTCACATCCAGAAGTACCAGCCGCAGGTAGGATCCTCCTGCTTGCGTCACACGGACCACAATTGGCCCCGGCGGTGTGCACGGCACCTACATGACTTAACAATTGTCAACATGAAGCTCTACAAGGGGTGACACTCTGAGAGCTGAGGTCATCCTACCGGTGCTTTGATCACGCACTGACTGCCCCCGAATCTAGTCCAAGATCACACTCTACGTGGACACGCATCGCTTGCAGGTGGAAGTGTATTGATTGATGATGGGCTGGCTGCTCAGCTAGGATTGCAGACTAGCTCGCACAGCAACTCACACGCGTGGTAATGGCTTCTATGCGTCCCAATTGCACGATGCATGTCCGAGCAGGAAGATGCAAATCAGCACCACTTGCAGCACAGACAAGGTTTCTCATATGTGTGTACTGGGCCTGAGCGTTGACGTTGCATGCACCTGGCGAAACAGGATGCCCATGAGGCCGGTGGACGTGGCCAGGTACTTCTCAAAGGTCGCGGCATTCGTGTTGATCTGCGTCACGGCACACTCCTTGCATGTGTCCGTGACTTGCACCACAAAGGGCGTCTTTGTCAGGCATGGCGGCGCCTGCACAGGTCACACATCTGCAGTCAAGCCACATGTGTGCGTGCATACTCTGATGCCCATGTTCCTCTGCACGATGTAGTGAGATGGTCAGCTGTAACAAAAATGCACACTTCTGAAGTGTCTCTGATATAGGGGCGGAGGGGTGTGCCTCGTGGGTTGCTGCTTGTGCAATCCCAAGGTGGCTCATGCCCATGCAACAGTCCTCTGACGAACGAGGCTTATGAAAGGCGTAGTCTTGATTGTATTGCATGTACACAGGCAATGCTGAGGTGACTTCTGCTGCGGCAGGAACAAGCAAGGAGCTGAGGGGTTCTCACCGGCCCTTCACATGTGACTTCCAGGCACGCTCCACAGCCCCACTTTGCGGGTAGGTTGCTTGCCGAGATGGGGTTGGAGAATCCCAGGGCTGCCACCTGCCAGAAAGGCCATGACGTCCTGGAGATGTTCCCGTAGCCGCATGCTCCGTCGGACAGACCGTAGATGGCCTGATTTGGATTGCCGCCGGTCTGCAGCACAGCCAGCGGAGACCCGTCAGCCTCATTGCCTCAGTAACTACAGGAGTTTGAGCAAAATTGACTGGCTGCGCTGATTTGAACGGCCCTGTGTACATCAGCCGAAGCTGCAAGCGGAAGGCGGGCCGACAGAGCTACCAGCTACCTGTGTAGAGGCCTGTGCAGGGCTGTCCTGCACAACAGCGATCAAAGGACCAATTAAGACCACTGCTCGCTACTACAATTTACATATTGTTATGGGGGCTGTCCCGCCTCAAGAGTGGTGCGTACCCTTGCGCTGCCATATTCTGTGGCGTGGCCTTCTATCAGGGATGCGCTGGTGAGCGCAGGCGATGGGCTTTGGGCCTGTATTCTGAGGACGAGCAGGCATGCTGCTGCCAGCCCAAGCCAGAGGCTTGGCATCTCGGTAGAAGCCCCTAGCCCCCGGTAAATTCCTCCCTCACGACGATCGGCCTGTAGAGTTCTCGGATTTGCCTCTTGGCAAGGCCCCTGGGCTCTGTCTCTGCAAGGCCCAGGCACCAGGATCAGTGATAAGTCACATTGCAATGTTCCAAGAGGTGCAGGAACACAGCACACGGCATCTCCACTCAATCCATACCCTGCAGCGTACATTAAAGAAAGCTCTGCGCAGCGCCAGCAGCTGGTGTTGACTAGAACGTCACAAGGTATTCCTCCACCTGGCAGAGCGATCTGAGATATATACAAAGGCTCCCGCCACAGTGCAAGGAAGCCGCTTTCATATCTAAAGTACAGATGGACCAGTAAACAATGTGACAAAGCTTTTGCACGCGTTCGTGCTGAGGATGGGCGGCCGCATCTGAGTCTGCATAGGGTTGTTTCCAAAGGGTCTGAAACCTCTAAACAGGTGTGCGCATCAATACAAAGGCGCTCAATATGACTACCACTGTGTAAAGGGTGGCCTGCTCATAGAGCGGTCACCTTGACTGTACTCCAGCTGCTTTACTAGGACTGGGACCTATATGATACCGCCGTTGCTGTATAGGTGCAGGGCGCCGCAACTCTTTATATGTTATATAACGTTCATCAAGCCTGCTGGTGCTGCGAAAGGGTGTGCTATGCCGCTGTGATGACAAGCAATGATACGGCCCCCCGCTGATGTCGGACTTTTTCGATGGGGTCCCCTCGCTGGCCCTGTGATATTCAAACGCCATCTGTTGACTCCTGCACAGCTCTCACGCCCCCATTCACCACAAACCCAGATACTGCTCTCGCATTTCGTCCTGTCATACCATCGAACGCCCTTCGAATCCCGTGACGCTGCGTTGTACTAGGGCTGCCCAGCACATGTGCAGGTGAAAGCGGAAGTCTGCAATGCCACATCTGATGATCCCTGAAGCAGTTGGGCACAAATAAAGAAAACAATGTAGACCTGCACCTAATAGTCTAGCACTTGGAAGCCGTGATGCCTGGGATGCATATGCTACTGGGGCCTTCAGCTTCCTACGCCGTAAGACTCAGCAGAAGCAGAGCCTGGCATGCTCAAAGGCAGAGACGAAGGCATTATGCAATGAGCACAAGGGCTGCTGGCATGCTCGTGCCATCCGACAGGTGCGCTTGCCTACTCAATGTGACTGGCTTCATGCACTATCATTCACTGGCATCATGCCTTTCTTTGTAGCTTCAGCCACACGTCAACGATCTGTCTGATGTTGCCTGCCTGTGCAGCTTTGGAGGGCGAAGCCCTGAGAAGAAGGCTGCAGACCTCCTGCGCACACTGTTCACCTTCTGCGCTGCCAGGTACATGACACACTGACCTTCACCAGATGCTGCTACATGAATCAACAGACCTGAGCCAGCATGCCTGAAGTTGCTTCCTAGGACATCTCTTAGATGTCTCCACCTCACAGGTCGCTAAATTAGCGTGAAAGACTCGACTTGCAGATAGTATGTAGCCCCAGGCTCTGAAATTGCCCAGAATTGCAAACTGTGCAGGTGGCTACTCAGACTCTGCAATGAGAGCGGCCATGATGCAGGGTGGTCTTGGCACAGCTGAATGGCTCAGGGAGGGGCTCCCTGGCCTCATTCAACGCAGAGTCACAGAACGCCTTGACAAGTATGCTTCAGTGCAGGGTGGTCTTGGCACAGCTGAATGGCTCAGGGAGGGGCTCCTTGGCCTCATACAACGCGGAGTCATATGACGCCCTGATGAAGATGCTTTAGTGCAGGGTGGTCTTAGCACAGCTCGAGGGCTCAGGGAGGGGCTCCTTGGCCTCATACAACGCGGAGTCATACAACGCGGAGTCAAATGACGCCCTGATAAAGATGCTTTGGTGCAGGGTGCTCTTAGCACAGCTGAATGTCTCAGGGAGGGCCTCGGTGGCCTCGTACAATGTGGAGTCATCTGACGCCCTGATAAAGATGCTTGAGTGCAGGGTGGTCCTGGCACAGCTGGAGGGCTCAGGGAGGGGCTCCTTGGCCTCATACAATGCGGAGTCATACGATGCCCTGACAAAGATGCTGCATGAGGAGCCGATGAGGGATGGCGACGCCTGGGTGGAGAAGCTCTTACAAAAGAATGAGATGCTGGGTGAATCATCTCCTGCCTCACCAGGATTGTGGGCACACCGATATCAAGAAAGCCTTGACAGGATCTTTGGGGCGATTTTGACATGGCAGGCAGTGACGTGGTCTTGTGTGACAAGACCAGACATCAGTTCCATGGCAGTATGGTGCGTAGGTGGTGCGGCAGAGATGTCTGTTTAGGTCATGTAGCTAGCAACCTGTGGTGGCAGGTGGCAAGTGTGTTTCCTGCTCTGGCAAAATGCTGCACTGTACTGCATGCATTGGCGATGCGTCGCTGAGAAGGCTGCTTGCGTAAGTGCTGCTTGAAATGTTGGGTTCCCATGCAGCTCTGAGGATCATGGAGGTGAGGGCGGCGTACTGCAAGGACGACTTCGAGTGGCACATGATGCAGTCGCTGGCGAACAAGGACATGAGCGCCGCCAATGTGGCGCTGCTGCGCAGCAATGCGGAGAAGTCGTTCAATCGTGCCAGCAGCGCGCGGCAGCAGGATGCTGAAAGCTGATCAAGGCCTAAGGAAACATGCTTCAGACGGGACGACTTCTACAACTGGATTTGACGCTATGAAATGGCGATCTGTACAGAGGCTCAGGTCGGGGGGTGGACATCCATTCTGCACATGGGCATGAAGCTGGATTTTGATGGTGTTGTGGATACTTGCCAGCCGCATTATCCAGGAGCATGCTTGTAATTGCAGCGCTGTTATACAACGCAGGGGGCCCTTCGCTGCCATTCCCTGCTCACACTTAAGCAAGTACAGGACTTACCCAGACTACGTCAAATATGCACCACAACTTCTGAATTTTCTAAAGAGCAAAACAGCTTCAGCCATACACTAAGGTATGTGCAGCTGAAGGCGCATGGTGTGACATCGCATGCCTAGCTGCAAGCTCTGTCAACAAGGACATCCTAGTCTACAGGAAAAGACAGCAAATGAAAAGTCAACCGGCATCATTTAGTCTTGTGCGTGTCAAAGGCTTCAGCTGCAGCTATGTAGTCTCCAACAGCCTCGAAGCAGTAAGCCTGCTGAAGTATAAAAGCATCCCGGCACATGGCGTTTGTAAGAGTAAGATCAATCAGAGTGACCTTGCTTGCGTTTGTCTAGGGAAGCACAGGGGCTACTTACAGGCTTACGGCTGCTGTCACACAGCCAGTGAGACGCCAAGGGCTGAACATAGACATGTGCATGAAGCGCCTGATGGTTAACTGTGGATCTGCTACCTAGCGGGTGGTAACACATGCTGAAGGGACATGGGGAATGATGTCGCCAAAGATTTCCAAGCCTGGACAAGGGGCAGCCACCCTCGCATATCTTATTCGGCCTCTGGCAGGAGGTCATTTGCGCTGCCAAAGGCAGGCACTTCAACGGCACAGTGCTACAACTGCTTGGCTGCATTTCAGCTCGGATCTGTAGACAGAGCTCAAATCCAAATCCACTGCTCACTCCCCTTGGCGCTGAATCGTCTTGCTCTCAAGTGGCTCCGAGCATGTGTCTGCTCGAAGGCTGCGCTGCTTCTTTGCTGCCCGCAGGTCCAGATCTGCAATGTGTGCCGCTAAGAAGTCAATTTCCTTTCAGAGAGCCTTGTACCTGCAGCTGCAACCTCTGGGCGTGGGGTCTTCCACTGCTGCGCAACTTTCGCCATGCTGGTGATGATTTCGCCAGCACAATGCAATACACACAACTGCAATGATGCTTGGGCTTCTGTCTGCTGCCAAGGAAATCTCATTGGGCAGACCCACTGCCTTCCGTAGTGCTGGCTCTGCTGAACGGAGCAAGGATCAGCCTAGGTCTGCACATTGGCTGCCAGGGAGTCGCCCAGGGCAAACTCCACTGTCTGTGACAAGCTCTTCGCAGCAATGGCCTTCCCCTGTGAGGTTGCATTGGCCGGTATGCAGGCTGCAATGCCTGTGAAGAAGTCCCGGCCATACACCTACGGGTGCACAATGCATTCTCAGAGCAAGCGCCATGCCATGTGACTTGCTCACAAAGGAGAAGCTGTTGTGCGGCTCATGCATTTCTGAAGTGAAGCATGTATCTATTATTGCTACATCAGCAACGACCAAACTTGCCGCGAATAGCTGTCCCCAGGACCGCTATGGGATGATTGCCCAACATTTGAGGTTGTGTGCTGCATGACCAGGGATCACGCTACATGAAGCCTGATTGCTATGGCAGCAGCCTTGCAGAGATCAGACCCTCCAAAGAGCTGGGTTCAAAGCACATGTAGAAGCAACGCTGCTATGGGATAGATGGGTACCTGGTCAAAGTCGTCCAGAAAGTTGAGGCCCATTCGCGCAATGACCAGGTCCATTGCCGGCACCACAATAACTCTCTGTCCTAGCAGCCCATTCCCATAGAAGGTTCCTGCTGGCGCCCCTGCATTGCCAGGCACTAGCTCGCCACCTCACAAGTATGACGGCTTATGTGGGTGCATGCAAGTTCTCCAGCTGGCGTACGACATGTCTGTGCAGGTGCACTTGGTGTTGTGCTGTAGGAAGAGCCCAGATTGCCCGTTGATGTGATCGGTCTGTATAGCTCGCAATTGTGGGCTCAATTGGAAACAGGACAAATCCTCCTTCCGCCTGTAACAGGCAACGGCACAAAGGCTATCAGTCAAGCCATGAGAGGCCTTGCCTGGAAATTGAAGCCACCATCCAGCGCCATAGCCATTGAAGGCGTTTGTGGGAGTGGTGCTGTATTCCACCCAGCCCGGAGGCAAGATCTGCTCGTCATTCCACTTGCCACCCTGCAGCAGGACGACGAAAACTAAGATCCCTCCCCAATTGCAGCAATCATCGACGCCTGCCTGTAGTGGGTACACTCCTCATTCCATGTTTCTGCACTTTTTGCCTTTTAATTTTCAATCCATCAAGACATGCAGGTCAGCCCATCTGGCTGGGTCCTTGCAGCCTGCTGTAAGTAAGTACCGAGCTTCCCAGCAATTGAAGAGACCTACAGAGCGTGCCATGTGGGCTTTGTGTATACCAGACTGTCAAAGATACACATGCAGGCTGACCTCATCAGAACACCTTTCCCATAGCCTGCTGTGAGGTGTGAGCTGCACCTGCAGGTACAACTGCCCAAAGCGCGCCCAGTCGCGGGGAGTCATGTAGGCAGAGCTTCCGCCCAGCAGCGTCCCAGAAGGGTCCGGCTCAAATGAGAAGGACGTGGCCCCTATCTTCTTGAAGATCTTGTTGTAGGCGTAGCTCCAGTAGTGCATGTCATTGCCGCCGAATGACTTCCTGCATCATGACATGCCCCTTTGGTCAGTGCGATTTGCACCCCTATCATGCACATCCCAGGCTTGACACAGAGCAAGGGGTTCTAGGAGAGGCTCCTGCAGGAATCTGTCTGCTACTGATTGCAAAGCGCCCAGTATGTTGCTTGGCATGCTTGCCACTTCCTGGACATGCTATGCCGCTGAGTCACTGCAGTGCAGTACAGTGCAGGGATGGGAAAAGGAAAAGACTCAGGAAGGAGCGCTCACCTCAGATTATACTGCACCACCTGGTAGTTGCCAGTGGAGTAGTTGTAGTACTGCCCGGGCGTGGCATTCTGAGGCAGCGCCCCCACGAAGGCGGCTGCATCCTGCGCCTCGTACAGCATCTCCCCAACCGCGCTCACGGGCACTCCCTTCTTGCTGTTCAGGTTTCGGGGCCCCTCGTTCCAGTCGATCCCCGAGACCATCCTCATGAGATCATCCACTGCGCACACATCCACGCACACCTCAGAGGTGTGCATGGTCTGTTGTCTTGTAATAAGATGCAATATATTTGTCTGTGCATCCCATTTGGATCTCTGTGCCTACCAGAGCTGTTTTGTCCTGAGTCACAGGCTACTTGATGTGGCATGCACGGCTGTGCTGCAAGGATGAAAGTCTAGGACAGCCTTCACTTGCACATGTGAAAGGTGGAATGTTGAGCATGCTTGTGCCTCTGCAGATATAGTCAATGGCCGCCTCCCTAACACATCTGCTGACACCAGCTCCAGAAAGACACCAACAGTCTTTTATGGCAGGCTCTGGCATGTGATGTGCTGATGATGGACTTGCCTGTGATGTTGCGCGCCGCAACCTCCGAGGCATTCCAGACGGGAGTGGTGGCCAGCTGGAACTGTGAGAAGTCCGAGTCCATGTCAGTGTCTGCCGTGCGCACTCCCACAACCGCACTCGTCACGCTCTTGGCCAGGCTCCAGCTGACCAGGGGCGTGCTGGGCTTGATGTCCATGGCCGCGGAGTACATCTCTGCTATCAGCTTGCCCTGCGGTCATGTAGATCAAGACCTGATACACACGACTTGTCAGAGATATGAACAGCCAGCGCAGGTGCTGCACCTGCTGAGGACTGTTGGCTGAGGCTGCCTCTGCAGTAGGCTAGAGGAGAGAATGCGTCACCGCGGTACGGCGCGGTGACTGATCGAGCAGCAACTTGCATAATCCGTTCCAGAGCTGCGGCCCTCAGCAGCATCTTGCCCAGCTCCATATGGGAGGTTGGCAAGGAGTGTCCCCCAAATGACACCTCCCTAGTTCTGAGATTGCACCTTGTAGATGACCACGATGGCCTGAGTCTTGGCCTTCTCCACCAGCGTGGCGTTCTCGAAGTAGCGCGCCAGCGTGGCGTTCAGCTTCCCGTACTCCACTCCGCTGATGGCGTTGCTGCCGTTCATGGTGGCATCCTTCCACACATTCGACGCCGCTCTCCGCCCGTTGTCCGCATATTTAGGCACCACCCGCGTCTGCATGGAGCAAGTATTATCACACAAAGTGCTCAGTCACAGGCCTGCAGATCTTTCCAAGGTCAGCCAGTATGTAGATTCTAGATGCAGCAGACACTTGCAAGACGTCGATAAGTGTATGGATATATCCTATCGCCCTCACATGCAATATGATGCAGAGTGCGACCTTCAGGCATCCTTCGCAATCATGACATGGGAAAACCTCTGCAATGCAGATCTGCATAAGCTTGCCTCGGGTGCACCCACTACAGGTGACGAGCAAGGCTTGCAAAGGGGCATGCCTGGTTGACTAGCGACAGCTGGCACCCAAATCTGTCACCGGCAAAGACTGCGCTGGTGCTGCTGTCCAGAACAGAGGCATTCACATACTTTGAGGCGTTGTTGATGGCGAACTTCCCGTAGATGTGCTGTGGGTCCGTACGGTTGAAGATCGCGTGCGCCAAGCAGTTGAACATGCACGCGTCATTATTCCATACGCTGTCAAAGTTTCTCTGAGACACAAAGGCCCCTGCAACAAGGTCCTGATTTGTTAGCATCCGTCCTGCTCTCAGTCAACAAGGTGAGTCTTGCACACCTTGATGTCTCAGCACAGGGCACCCACAGAGGCTTCTGCACTTAAACCTGGACACTGAGCTTTCAAAGACTTGAAAATATGTATTCACCCGAGCACAGCGTCTGAGCTGTGTAGCCTGCCACTGTCTGAGTGGCATTTGGCAGTTTCCCATTTGCAGCTAACTCTGCCACGGTCTCTTTGAAATTAAGCTGGCACCGCACTGCAGTCGCATATACAAGTAGCGCCGCGACTGTGCATAGGCAGGCCCTCTCCTTGTGCCCGCTCATCATCGATTCTTGTGAATTGAGCTTACAGATAGAGCCTACAGGCCTTTACACCTGCTAAATTACGCATGATTTCCAGGTCTTTGGGCCATATCAGATGGACTAACACGCTTGTCTCATGATTAGGTGAAACAAGGTTTTATGTCAAGCGGGCTCACGTCAGCCTGCAAACTTCACCCGCATGAGTCAAGAAAGTCTAGCGCTTCCCAGCCAGGACGCAATAGACGTCAGAACATTACAAATGCACCAACCCGTGCTTCAACAGTGCTGCCCAACCATCTGTCCACGGACTCCATCGAAATGCTATGCCGAGCTGGCGAGCCAGATTTGGACGCAGACAGCACTAGCATCGGCCTGCTCTCATGTCACCAGGGAACGCTCACATTGGGCTACTATGAATGCAGAACGCTAAGTGTGCAATGCAAAGCATTGCCTAAGATGGGGTGAGCTGTGTTTGGGAGGAGCAGGGCCTCTGGTCCTGGAAAGTCCTACCATACCGAGACACTCTAGGATCCTGCTCGCGAGCTGATATAACAATTCTGAGACGTCATAAAAAGGTCCAACCCACCATACAAGATAGCGCGGAGGGCATCCCTGTCACAGATCAAGTTGCCTAGTGCAAACGCCAAGTGGAAGACTATATAGAGGTATGCAGATCCTTCGGTGTATAAATCGCTTCTGATGCACACCAAAGCATCGACGATAGAGTCTGCGCATGCTGATCCGCAGTATCGAGCTCAACTTCGTAAAGGTCTTCTGTGCGCTGGCTGTATACAAACCTTGTATAAGAACCAATGCCACTGTGCCTTACTGCAGGACATTGGACAGTCCGTTGGCATCAGCAAACATCTTTTGCTCCTGTCTCAGTACGTGAATCGCTTTTGATTCATAGCTCTGGACATTGAGTCACGAGGCAGAATGAGCGTCACTGGGGAGTTAGCAAGCATGGTGCTGGCTGCAAACAGCAGCGCTCCTGCTCCAGCACCCATGCCCGATGACACAGAGGACGTCGTCGAGGCATACAGCTTCAACACAGGCATGTCCCTCTACCTTCCCATTCTCGGACATGCTCTGGTCATGTACTCCCCTTTGTGGAATGCAAGCACTTGCTATGCATCATCATCAGATTGGTCAACACAGGAAAGCAGTGAGATCAATGTTTTGGGTGCAGGTCTAATGGTGCTGCTCATGGTGGTGTGGAGCGCAGTAGGGCATCAAGTGGCATCCAGGTAATGATGCATGTCACCCCTACTCTATGCATGATCACTGTGATGACCACGGCAACCCTCGAAGATGACCACTGTACCTGCGCCAACAACCCCCTTGCAGCATTGTGCGCAAAAAATGGCGCAGGTGTGCAGCGCTTTCACAGGGCTGTCGCTGCTTGTGATAAGCTTGCTCTACGTCATGAGGGCATGTTCAGGGCTATGAGTGCTAAGAGAATGCTGGATGCGTGCAGGACAAAGTATCTGGGCGACTGGAGTGCTGCGTGTATACTGGGCCTGCTGACGGGGCTGACCATCCTGATCCTGCAGCGATACATGTCAGCTGATGCTGTACATCAGCTCCTCACCTTTAATCCTGCAGACTTCTTCACGTAAGGGCTTTTCTCTTCCATGCAACAATTTGTGCAGTGTGCTAATAAGGCCTTGCGCTTTCGACTGTACTGCTCCTGGCAGAAGCAAGCTCGCCCCTGCCAGTTGCAAGGGGCGGTCCTGGCACGCACCTTCCAGCTTGCTTCAAGGTTTTGGGTGCTTATACGCCATTGTCGCTGCATGCCATGCTTTGGATGCATGTGTGAATGGCTGAGTGATAGAGGGCATGGCAAGACCGAGCCATGCTTGCACATGCAGGTACCTGCTGCCTCCCATCATCTTCTACGCGGGGCTGTCGGTGAAGAAGAAGCAGTTCTTCCGGAACTTTGGCACCATCGCCTCTTTCGGCATCCTGGGCACATACGTGGCCTTCGCCCTGATAGCCCTGGTGCTGTATGGGCTGGCTCAGCTGCCCAACGTGCTCAACCTCTCTGTAAGTCCCCTCACATCTACACGTAGCCCTCATGACTGACGTGCATGGGTAATGAGCGCCTACCTTGGTGTGTTCCTGTCTTGGCAGGACCAGGAGTGCTTAAAGACAGCTGCACTTTCAAAACTTGCTCACCTGCAAGTATATATATTATCATTAGTGTGATGGATATTGGGTTGGTGCAGTATTGCAGAACCCTCTTGTTTTTAGCCATAGGAAATGAGATGGCAGATTTACGGATGGGGAAATGTGCAATGATAGAATACATAAATGAGTGCCACTGTTGAGCAGGCTTGATGCATATCCGCATGCGCAGGACTCGCTGGCGCTGGGGGTGATATTCGCTGCGACGGACTCCGTGGCGGTGCTGCAAGTGCTGCGGCCTGACAGGGCGCCCCTGCTGTACAGCCTGGTCTTCGGGGAGGGCGTCATTAATGATGCCACGGCTGTCGCCCTGCTGCGTGCAGTCCAGGTAACCTGACTTCTGGCTCCGTTAGCAGCGTATCTAGTGCGCAGCAGAGCCTCTGCTATGCTGCTGTCCCGCTTGCCTCAATTTCGATTGTGCGGTGTATTCTGAAACCGCTGCGGAGCTCATGATGGCAATAAATATGCGACTGAAGGGTGTAGCCATGTTGCCGAGAGACATCTCCTGCAAAATTTAAATAAGTCCTTGCTTGCCTGCTGCTTAGGGGTTCAGGTCTGGGGTGCAGGGAGTTCCAGCACAGTGAAGGGCTTCACATGCACAATGGAGCCCTCTTCTCGCCGCCCTGGCCATCTCAAGCATCAGGCAAGCAAGACTTTGGGCTCCACATGCACAGGGGATTGCGGTATGCCTCACTGAGCTGAGACTGATTCTGCAGGAGCTGGGCACATTGGAGAACAGTGGGCTGCATGCCGGGCTGGTGGTCACAGTGCTCGTCAAGTTCCTGTACCTGTTTGCGGCCAGCATGCTCCTTGGACTGGCCTTTGGCCTGGGTACCTCTTTCCTGATGAAGCGGGCCAAGTCCAACTCTGTCCCACAGGTCTGTGACAGCCCTACAATGCTCTGTATCTTGGTTGTTGCATGAGAGGCAATCGAGGCTTTCTGTCCAGGGCTTTGCCTCATCAGTCCAGGCTGCTGGTGCTTAGGAAATATCTACGAGCTGCTGCACTGTGCATGTTATTGTCATGTTCATTGCCTGTCTGCATGCCACCAACACCTGTGTCTAGCAGCGCAATAATTCCGCTGAGCCTTAGCAAGTTGGCTGACAGGTGGGAAGGGGAGCCCAGCACACTGTCATTGCTGCAGGAAGTAGCACGGATTGGGATGCTGAGCTGCTTCTGCTATCTGTCAGGGGAGCTGCTGGCGCTCAGTGTTATCACTGCGCTGCTACACTGCATGCACTGGTGGAGCGCTGAACGCTTGCTGCTGCTGCAGGAGGTGGCGCTGATTGGGATGCTGGGCTACCTGTCCTACCTGTCGGGCGAGCTGCTGGGACTCAGCGGCATCGTCACGCTGTTCTGCTGCGCGGTCGCCATCTCGCACTATGCGCTGCACAACATCAGCGCCCCCGCCAGGGTCACGCTCGTGAGGTCCTGCCAGACGCTGAGCTACGTCAGCGAGGGCGCCATCTTCATCTATGTGGGCATGGACACACTGGACCCCCTCAAATGGAAGGTAAGATCTTTTTTGCCACCTATGGCCATATGGCACGGCAGCAGATGCTGCGCGGCATGTGCTGACATGCCTTGCTGCGCACATAAGACTAGCCTTTCTGCCTATTTGTGCTCTAGTAGATTCGCTGCATCTCAGATCTGAGATGCTGGGAGCATCTTCAATAGCACAAGAGACAGACATTGAGTTCCTGACATCTGAGAGGATTCTGGCATAAGGAGGCTTCTGTCTGCAAATGCTGCTGCCAGTGAGTGAGTAAGACTCGACGAGTGAGTGCCCCTCTGCAGAACACCTACTTTGGCGAGACGGTGTGGCTCTTCTGCGTGCTGCTGCTGCTGACCATGTTGGGGCGGGCTGCATTTGTATTCCCCTTCTCCTTCCTGCACAACTGGTGGGCCTGCAACGAGCAGCTGACCTTCAAGGAGATGATCGTCATCTGGTGCGCCTCTTCATATTGCTGCATATCAAGTGATCAGATCCTACACATAAAAGGCAATCTTGCTTGCTTTTCAGCATCTGGCTTTCGCAAAAATCCAGGTGAACTTGCTTCTCTGGCTTGATTTGAGCATGAGGCATCTTACGCGAAAAAGATGTACAAGGAAGGATGCCGTGGGCTACTTACAAACAGAGTGGCAAATGCACAGGTGGGCGGGACTGATCAGGGGAGCTGTGTCAGTGGCACTGGTGTACTACTATTTTGACCCCAAGGGCCAGTCAGAGGACTCGCACAGGGCCACGCTGATCGCAACCACGCTGGTGGTTGTCATGTTCTCCATCACTGTGTTTGGGGCGGTCACCAAGCCCCTGCTAGACTTCACCCTGGGCATGGGCCAGGGCGGCAAAGGTGCAGCACCTCCTCCTACAGCATCTGCTTATGCTGGCATCTGGCATGACTGATGCACATGTATCGCCTGCTTCTCGAGTTGTCTCTCTGCAAGGGTTACTTGGGGGGTCTCACAAGTGTATGGAGGAGACCAAATGCAAAGAGATGTGCAGATGCGGCCGGCCTGCAGAGATCTTGTTAACAACAGTGCTTGGCAGTGGAGGCATGACTGTGTGTCCTGTCTCCGCTCTTGGCATGTTTTGAGTCCAAATTCCGGGCATTGGTTGATGCTGAGAGAGGCGTGTTGTGCAGGCGGGATGACGGTGGAGAGTAGGAATCCATCTCACTTGGCAGAGCTGATCCCCCATCACAATCACTCCAGTCTGGATGGCCTGAACCCTGTGGATATCCTGAAGCCCACCAATGGCAGGTGTGCAGCACTGCTGCGGGCCCACGACATGCTGCCACCATATTCACAGCTCTGCGCTCAAGCCTTGATGTGCCCGTATGACAGGCAATGAAGAATTGGTGCAGCAAGTTCTCATGCACGCCTGAGGCTGAGCGTGCTCTTAACACATTGGCAGCACAAAAGAAGCTTATAGCTGCAGTGACATGTGCAATGTGTGATGCAGGGGGCCAGTGTATGCAGCGGTGGGAACGCAGCAGGAGACGGTGTTCCCCTTGGACGCCGCGCACGAGTCAGCTCAGCTGCACAGGAAAACATGGGCGACCTCCTACGACTCCCTGCCCTCCAGCACTGCCCTGGACGATGGTCTCGATCCTCAACCCAACCATCACCTTGACAGGTGCCTCACAATTTGCCAATGCTTATACTGCTTCACACTCAAACCTTGCGCTACCCAAGCTGTCTGCTTGCTCTGTAAAGCACAAAAGTTGAGCTTCCTTATCTGCGTCCTGTTGCCATATCATGTTGCATAAGCCCAGTTCTGCTAGTACCTGGTAGCCCTGGCTGGTACAACTGTGCTGCACATTGCGATGTGCGCTGCATGGAGTCCCTACTTGCAGTATGCTCAAGACCCTCCCTGATCTAGCCTAAGCATGTTGGGTTGATGAGGCGGCCCTCAAAGTGCTGAGAGTGGGCTCCTGCAGGTATGATAGGGATACCGGCAGTCGGCGCATGGGCATGTTCCAGCATGCTGCTTAGATACTGCCTGATGGATGACTCACAATGTGGATGCAATGCTGCAGGCACGATAGGGATACTGGGAGCGGGGGCATGGGCACATTTCAGCCTCCGCCGCTGACGCCCTCGCCGCCGCGGCAGGGCCAGAGGCAGGACAGCCACGCCCTGGCGGAAGAGGGCTTTGGGCAGCCCCGCACTGCAAAGCAGGACGGCCATGCCAATGGCACAAGGTGCAACTTTTGTCACGCGATATATTGCCTCGTCTTGCTGGATTTCCTGCAGCGTGACTGCTACAAGCTAGGCAACATGCTCTGACCTGCCTCATTTGCAGTGGTCACCCTGCAGCACCAGCAGGATCAGGCAAGACCGTAGATGTAAGGTGATGGGGCAGAGTGGGTGCTTTGTTCTGGGGTCCTTCTCGAGTCTGACTTGACAGCTCCTTAACACTGTCTCCACACTGCCAAGTCATCTCCATGCTGGCTCTCAGTATGGAGGACTTCAATCCCATCCACAGGGACATGCTGCCCAGCATGACCTTGCCTCTATTCTGCATACATTATCTTGAAATTGCTGCATGCAAACCTAATTCCCTGTCAAAAAGAAGTTCTGCTCTGCTGCAGGCCTGGGGGTGACCCTTCAGCTGTTGGCATGGGCCTGAGCAGCCAGGCCATAGAGATGGTGGAGGGCACCTACAGCAATGGGTACACCGGCCCGAGCGCCAACCCCTTTGGCTTTGACAGCTTTGGCAACTCGCTGGCGGGCCCAGGGCAGCAGTCGCAGAAGCCTCCCAGGTCGCAACATCCGCCGCGGACCTCCCTGGTAGGTCTACTGACCTTGTTTGAAGCATATCAGAAAGACTGGCATCGGGCAAAGATCCAAACTCCTGTGGGGAATTGGGCTGGGTTGGCTGTCCTGTAAGGTCTTAGATTGAAACCACCAGCACAGCGTGCTCCAAGGACTTGGATTCAGCTGAGCAGGATGCAATACGCTGATGCTGCCCATCGACAGCCTGTTCCCAACACCACAAGGCTATCTTAACAGGCCGAGCCTGTGTCTCTTGTATGGGCGAGCGCTGTCCCACAGGATCTTGGGCTTACCACACATGTGACGCCTCGTCACTCTGAGGGTGACTCTTGGTGTTTGAGAATGCCATGTTACTCTGCTAAAGCGTGTCTGGCTGTGGTGCAGGGGCGCAGCTGGCACCCAAGGGGGCAGCAGGAGCATTCTGAGGGCCCGCAGCAGCCCACTAGGCTGAGCATGTCAGAGAGCAGGGAGTCGTCAGCGGAAGCTGTGCGCCCTCCGCAAGGCAGGGGCAGGGGCAGACCTTCTACAGGCTCCAGGAGCAGCTTCTCCTCTGCACATGGAAGCAGGTGCCGCCTTTTGCCTCTATGCCAGGGTGATCTGTACAAAGATGCCAGCCATAGTGGCGCACAGCAGCGCAGCACAGAGAGGTGTCTTTGGCTGTACATGACTGCGGTATCCCTGCAGCTGTCTGCTGGCATGAAGCAGCTGTTCTGGCTGACAGCATTTACCTCGTCATGCAGGCCGGCGCTGACGCCTTTTGCGCAAGAAGGAATGCAGAGCCAGGCGCATGAGCTGGCGCCGCTGACTAGGAGTGTGCCAAGGGGAGCGCATGATCCAGCTGACAATGGCCCCGGAGAGTCCACCCCGGCAGCTGCATTTGGCTGGACGGGCCTGGACGAGCGAACAAGCAGCGGGGCGGGCGCAGCGCTAGGAACGGGGCGGATCAACAGGTGGTGGGTGGCGTTTGATGCGCGCTATATGCAGCCGGTGTTTGGCGGGCCGCAGCACCTGGATGCAAGCACTGGGAACTCCCCTAGGAGCCCTAATGCCCGGCTCCTGAGGGGTGGGCTGTGATCTGAGCAATTCCAGACTCAGTCTCAGATTCAATAACTGATGAGCGAGGTGCTCCGGGCACTCTTGCCCATGAATGCATGTGTACCATACACAGTATACTTCGGGATTTTGTGCATATAATGTGGTATGGTGAATGCCGGGTCAAAAGACCTTGGCATGAGAGATGTATTCCCAAGCAGAGGGGTGTGAAAGTGTAGTGTCACGTGAATGCAAATGAGCGCCATCTACTTTGATGTGCATTCCGCTTGTTGTATAGAATTCTTTTGTTCAAAGAATTGAACGCCACTCAAGCCTTCTGCCAGCCTGCTCTGAGCATGCCCAAGGCTGTCTACTGCACATGAAGGAGTGTAAGCTGTAGCTGAGTGATGTGTATACAGGTGAACAGGTGCATGCATCCCTGATGCTGTCTGCAGATGCATGACTCACATGCCATGATGGCTCAAGTGCATCCTCATGGTTCAACACCTCTACACATCTGCATGAGGGATAGCATCGCTGGCTGACCTGCTGGGGGTGCATCAGTGCCATCGTGGCAGCGTCCATATGTGTCGAGACTCGTCCAAGGAAAGATGCATGATGGGGGGCCTGCACCTCCCACATCTCAACTGCCCCTCAACCTGGCACTATCACGGCCCTCACGGGCGACAAAGGCTGGAAGCTCTTGCAACAAAGCCGTGGGCTTCCGGCGCCTTGCGTCTCGGGCATCACGGCCATCAGGTCTCACGACCTCGGCAGAGATTTGTGGACCTTGGCTGTGAAGAGGCAGCATGCACATCCGCCTCTGGACTGCAACAGTGGCACTCGTCCTAGGCTTTGCAGATCATGGTATCTTCGCTGTCGCATTGCCGCAGCCGGAGCAATATGTAGGCCGGCAGCTCACGCAAGGTACAGACTGCCCAGCTTGTGAGTATGATATAGCCCCACCAGAATGCTGAACATAATAATCGTGAGCAACGTAGAGTCCTAGATCAGCCAAAACGTTCAGCATTGGTGCTAGGGCTTCAGCTCTGCCTTCTCACAGACATGAGTCATGTGGCTATATCTCATAAAGCCATCTGCATCCCTGGCTGTATGCTCATCCATTGGTCTATTCCTGTGCAGTGGGCGCCTCACCACTGCCACAGGCAGGAGCATCCATACCCTCATCTCCTGAGAGCATTGTTGGGGCAGTGGTGAGTGTCTCATCCATCCAGCATCACTTGGTGAAACAGCTTCAATCTGTTCTCGTAGTGAAGTAGTGTGACAGCATCCTGTGCCTGGTCTTCCGCAGTGTCGGGGGCCCTGTGCACCATCAGGTTGCAGCGCAAGCACTTGCAGTACACTTGTCTTCCGGCCTACAGGGGGCCCACACATGCAAGGCATGTAATGGAACTTAAGAAGCACAGCACATGCTGTGCAGGCCCTGACGCCTCCTTCTCCTGTGATCCTGCCCGGGCCCACAGCGCTGCCCGCAGCCTCGCTCAGCAGCGGATCGCCAGAGGCAGCAGCATCGCCCCCACCATCATCCGTTGAGCTTCTGGCGACATCAGCTGATCCACTCACCCCGCCCGTCCCTCCGCCTCCACCCCCGCCACCGGTGAGTCCTGTCTTGGCTCACCTCCACATGGCACTCTGGATGTTGCCCTGAGATGTGATGCACAAGGGTGTACTGAAACAGTGTTTGATGCTGTGCTTGAAGCCTTATGCTGCTGTGCATGTCTGCCTCCAGCACAGCATCAGACGCTCCTGTGACAGCAGCTGCTGAGCTGTGTACCAACGCACTTATACAGTATGTGGTATGGAGAGGGGATGCCACTCAAGCTGTACAGTTTTCCAGGCCATCCAAGTAGCGTTTTGTGCACTTCTGCAGTCTACAGTATGTTCAAAGCTGTGCCAGTAGACGATGGCTAATTGCACTCTGTTACATTGTACATGTGTCAACATTGGCTTGTAGATGCAGCCTCCTCCGCCACCTCCTGCTATACCGCCGCCCCCGCCGCCGCCCCCAACCCTAATGATACCCTTTCCTCCGGGGCTCTTCCAGCTACCCTCCCCGCCGCCGCTGTTCTTTGCCGCGCCGCCCACCCCGACAACCGCCCTGGCATTCGCCGCGGCGCCCACGGAAATGGCGCTGCCGCTGGCGCTGCCGCCCGAAGAGGCGCTGCCCCCGCTGCCGGCGCCCTTCGAGCAGGCGTTCCCTCTGGGCTCAGAGCAGCCCTTCCTGGCGCCGGAGCTCGTCACAGCTGCGCCTCCCCTGGAAGCCGCAGCCGGCCCTATCACAGAAGGAGCTGTGACACCCATCCCTGCTGTGTTCCCTCCAATCATCACGAGGCTGCCACCGTTTGCGCCTGGGGAGTCCTTCGTTCCTGTGCCCATGCTGCCAGCGGTGGTCGGCACAGAGGCGCCTGCAGCCGCAGTGCTGGAAGCTGTAGTACCATTCCCAGTGGCGCCTGCACCAGCTCCCGTCCCTGCTGCCGTGCCAGCGCTACCTCCTGTTACCACTCCTGTGCCAGCGCCAGGTAGTGTTCGAGCTTGCCAGCAAATCGCCTGCCAGCCGATGCTGTGCATTTACACACAGCTGCGGTCACCCTCTGACTGAGGCTGTCTCCAGTCCTCGTCCATGCTGTTGCCGTGTGTAGCCTGCTGGTACAGACTAAGAGATAAGGACACCACTGCAACCACACCGCGTGGGGAATGCTCTGCGGGTTTAGGAAGCCGGAGTGGTGACCTTTTGCGCTGAGCTGTCAGCCTTTGCCATGCAGCCGTGGCGGTCATCGAGCTCCCTGTTGCAGCGGCTCCAGAGGCGCTTCTGCTCCCTCTCGCAACGGCTCCAGAGGTGCCTCCGCTGCCTGTCGTGGTGGCACCAGAGGCGCTTCCGCCAATCGGCATGGCCATCCCGGTTCCTGCGGCTACGCTGTCTGCCCTCACTCCTGCCGCAGCGCCCATCGCCCTCCCAAGCCTGGTGAGCTCCTCGCCACATCTCCCTACTGTTCCACTCTCCTTAACAGCACTTGACAGGTCTGAGGTCCTACAAGCCTGCAGCCAAAGATCAGTTGATGCTATCTTTCTGTCTCTCAGTTGGGCAGCGTCGCACATACGACATCATGGGTGGCACGCTGGGAGTGCCTTTTCATACATGGGACTTGTATTCCGTGCGCACTGGCTCAGAGAGACGGTCAATGGCTCAGCCCGCTTTGTTAGCACGCACCAGATGGGTGTGTTGAGCATCACAGGCCAGACTGCGGGATACATCGGGAGCGCTTTGCTTAGGCTGTGGTTAAGAGGGTATGCTCCTGTTGCAGGCGAGCCCGGAGGTGTTCGGGGCGGTTTCCCCGCCAATGCCGCCCCCGCCGCCGCCGCCGCCACCACCCCCGCCTCCACCCCCGCCCCCGCCAAGATTCTCAGGGTTCTGATCTGGCCCTCCAAAACATGCGTGTTCTCAGCAACTGCTGTCCAGCCAGCAGCTTCATATGAGCCGAGGATCTCCACATTGCCTGCACCATGAGGGGCCGGATAGTCGAGCAGCTTCTGAGGAGATATTGTGACAGAGCTTATAGAGTAGATCAGGCTCTCTTTTCAGACTTCAGGCATTAGAGGGATCCTTCTGCACTGCCTCAGCACAGAATTCTCTGCAGTACAGCTCTGCGGCATAAGCTACCATGCTTCACTGTACAATGGCATGGACTACAAGGACACACAGACAATTGAAGTACAGAGTAGACAGAAAGTTCCCTTGCAGCAGGAGAGATAAAGCCAGGAGGCGCTTTGGCACTGCAGTAGGAGAGCACAGCAGGCAAAGTATCATGTTCAGAGGATGGACCAGCCTAGCTGGATGCGAGATGAATGCCAGGAAGGGTGGCTTATACTAGATGTAGGTGTGCCAGCAGGCTGAGGTGTCAGGAAGGGTCAGACACAGGTAGCATGGATCTGGTATCGGGTAGACAGCTCAAGAGCTGCTTTGAGGACTGCTTTTGAGGATTGCTGTGCTTGGGTATAGGAGGAGGCTACTTGGAGTGCGTGTTGAGGGGTTGAGGTTAGCAGGTCCAGAACAGTGGCTAGTGCGAGCGGGGAAAGCCCTGCTGCAGGCTGTTCCCATAGCGCAAGTGCCTGCCTCATCCCTGCAGGCTCTGGGGACGCCAGGTGCAGCGCTCTTTCCGTGTTTCTGGTGATATGTCTCTGAGCTCTGTGGAGTGAGTTGAGCTTGGGGCTTCACCTGGGTTGATCTGTGGCCGCTCCTGTGACAGTCAGAATAGCAAGATGCTGGGGGTCCTGCCTGTACAGGAAGCCTTGGTGCCTCCCCGCAAAGCATTGCACAGCTGAGACATGCAGCAAAGCTCACCAACACATCACACATGTGCTTGTGATCTACCTCTGCTGATTGTGGCTGGGAAGTCCCCGGATGTGGGCACATGCGGGATCTCTCAGAGCAAGAGCCCTGATGCCTTACGTCCAGGAGGCCAGATCATACCTTCACAGAGGCAAAATGAGCAAAGGTCTTTCTCATACAATGCAAGCTCTGCAGAGCATGTATGGGCAGTTGGCTCTGCCCAATGGCCGCATAGCTGTTGCTTACTGCTCGAAGTTCTTATACATGCAAGGTGGACAAGCACTACCACCCACCCAATACGCTGCGAGCCCCACCACTATCACAGCGCTGCCCCTGCCCATTACCCAGGTGCCCCCGCCCAGCCCTCCCCAGCCACCTCCCAGGTACGCCCCACCTCTGAAGGCTAAACCAAGCATGCTGATTGTCTGCAGCATTATCTGTGGCTCATCTGTAAGATCATGTGCCCAGGTTCTGCTTCACACGATGCAATTGACTGCTGTTATTCAGCATAACAAGGAGCAGTCTGGGCATGCAGGCCACCACCTGCTGCACCACCACCATCCTCTCTTGTACCAATAGCAATGGTAAGTGCTTGGCATACTCCACATGATTGGCCTTTTGCCCTTGAAGCGAGCTGCAGATGCATCTGGGTTCCTGAAAACAACAGTTCCTGGTGTGCTGGTTTGTGCCAGAGGTGCACTAAAGCCTATCCGAAATCTGCCAGATGATGCGGGCACCAAGGCATGGCTGGATTGGGGTGCAGCGCCTCATCTGTAGCATGGCTGAAAGGCTGCGCTTACACTCTTGATGCTATTTCTGGGTGCCTAAAGGTACCAACCACGGCGCTGGCAGCCAGCCCAGCAGCTGTTACTGTTCCTTCCCTGCCTGCCAGCCCAGCAGTGCCTGCTGCCCAGGTGCCATGTCCTATCTCAGGCCAATGCTTGAGGGCTGTCACAGAACCAAAAGAGAGGAGAATTATGCAAGATGAGCAGTCTCATGTGCTCATGAGCAGTGGTGTGCGGTCTATAAGTAGGCTGTCTTTGTAGCCTGTGGGTAATTTGGCTAAACAGTCAGGAGTCAGCAAAGTTCTGTGCATAAACTGCGGTATAATTGTAAGTGCAAGGGCAGCTGAATGCGTTTGGTGTGCAGGTCCCGGCTGCAGAGCTGGCTCAAGGGTTGTCGCCTGCTGCAGCCAGGGTTACATCCCCTTCGCCACCCCTGCCGGCAGCAAGCCCTCCGCCGAGCCCTACCCTTTTGCCGCCGCCCTCGCCAGCTGTCAGCCCTCCACCCACCCCTGCATCCTCCCCTCCACCTTCGCCAGTAGCTAGCCCACCCCCAGTTATTGTTTCATCACCGCCGCCTGTGCTCCTGGGCAGCCCGCCGCCCAGCCCAGTGCTTTCCCCGCCACCCTCACCGATTCCAAGCCCCAGCCCGCCTCCTAGCGTCCCGTGCGCTCCATACAACCTTCTGCATTGCTCTCATGTCTTGTGCTTACAGCATTGGGCATGCCCAACTGCTCACACAAGGGTAGGCATGCCACATTCAGAACATCCGTTGCGAGATGCTACTTCAGAAGTTTCGTTGCGAGCTTGATGCAGAAGGACGTGCTGAATGCATCCTACGAGATATATGCTTGAGGCAGGAGGCGCATGCTTGTCAAAGGAGACGAGTGCCTTCAAGGATCTGTCTGCCATCCTGAGCGGTTCCCCGCTGTGTGCAGGCCAAGCCCACCTCCAGCTGTGCCGCCACCGCCTCCGACTGTCACAGTGCCTGCTGTCTTGACACCAACCCCCAGCCCTAGCCCCAGTGCCAGCCCGACCATTGTGCAGACCCCACTTCCGGTCTCACCCTCTCTGGTAATGTCCCCATACAACATCAGACCCCTTGAATCTCACCGTCCCATCAGCACACTCCCAGACCGCAAAATTCTGGGTCTCCGTACCCTGACGCAGGTTCTTCATCTTGCCCCCAACCATCTGCCAAAAATGGCGCTAGCAGAGCCGGGACCATTTGTTGTCAAAGTGATCACAAAGTAATTGCGCTGTTTGACTTTGCAGAGCCCCCCGCCCCCATCGCCAGTGCTGTCGCCTCCTCCTTCGCCGCTATCCTCACCGCCGCCATCTGTCCCTAGTCCATCCCCGCCGCCCCCGATAGCTTCAGTCATCCTCGTGCCGGGCGCCCCGGGCGCACCGCCAATCTTCACTGCTCCAGTGGTGATCTCTCTTGTGTGGGCTATCCTATGTCTTTGATGCTGTGAGGTGATGCTAGGAAGGCAGTATATCTGCAGCAGAGGTCTTTACCGCTGTAGAGGTACTGGCTGCTTTGACAGGAGAGCCGGTGTAGGTCTGAGGCGATCAGGTATGAGCAATGATGCGCAGTGCGCCTCCATGCATGCATATGCATATAGTCACTTCTCTTGTTCGCCTGCACCTGGTGTGGCCTGGAGAGACCAGGACCATGCTAGCGCCTATGAGAATTGATGTGCAGTCTTTCCTGTGCAGCCGGCCAGCCCGCCGCCGCCGAGCACTGCAGTGCCTTTGCTGCCCATCTCACCACTGTCGCCAATCGTGACATCCCCGCTGTTCTCACCCCTTGGTTTCTCTCCAATAGGCTTCTCGCCTTTCGGTGGTGTTGCTCCCATGTTCAGACCTGGGCCAGGAGGCTGAGTAGCAGGAGTCCAGCTCACGCTGCTTTAGGCAGGGGTGACAAATCTGGAAGCTGGCAGCGCAGTGGACTGCAGCAAATGACTCTACGGACAAATGCAGAGCAATATGAGAGCATGGCATCTGTTGCATGGCTCTCTAGCTGGCGTGAGCAGAAATCCATCCGCAAAGGATCTCTCAGTTGTACTGTCAGCTTCCACTGTAATATGACTGGAGTCGTACACTTTGCAGGTACGCATGTGCAGAACGAGCACTCCTTCTAGACTTGCATTGCTCTGCAGTGTTGTACTTGCATGCAACGAACCAACTCAAGCTCCTAAGTTGCTCCTAGGCTCACCAGTCAATCATGTCTCCTCCTGTGTAATGTCATGCTGCAAGTCTTGGTATCTGCAGAACCACACACTGTGCCCAAACAAAAGCTTCCAGAGCCTAGGAAGCTTCCCCTGCCCAGGAAGCTGACATTCGCCATTGCCAACTGATGCTGACGATGGGTCACTCGCGTCCTTGCAGTTGACAGATGTGCAAAATGTAGCTGATTGCGTCGTTAGCAGCCCTCTGTTCAGGAGCCCCAGTGACGACTCCTGGCTCATCATGGATGGTGCTCTCAGACGCATTCATGTGTTGCGAGACCAGCTCGATCCATGTGCATACGCAAACGCAACTTCGGCCCAATCAAACGATCATAGGACGCAACAGTGTAGAGCAGCCATCGCTCCTGCAGCCCAAGTGACTCCCAATGGGCCCCCAGTGATCATCGGAGGCATGCTGCTGGATGTCCAGGTAGGTCCCTGGTACACACTTGTTTAGCCTTTAAAACCTGTGTTGAGCCATCCCTGACCCGTACAGAGCATCCTTGGTACTTTAATGTGCGAGAAATTCAAGCAGGAGCAGCATGCAGGCAAGGCCCTCTGATGGGCTTGCGCTGCTCAGAGGCGGCTCGGTTCCAGGCAGCATACAGCAGCGACCTGGAGGCGTGGCCAGGAACATTGGGGAGTGCCTGGCACGTCTCTGCAGGCCTGACTCCCTGGAGCGGTGAGCGCAACACCTGTACGCATGCATGCGTCCACCTTGTGCGGGCCATGAGCATGGGCAGTCTCAGAGACATGTCTATGTCCTTATCCTTGCAGGGTACCTGGTGCAGACATGCCTGCCCAAAGCAGGACTTGTTACAGACCATACAAGTGTATCTCATGTGTGGCTCCTTTAACGCAGAGCAGGTCTTCTGCCTCTTCTGATCAGCGCTGTAGGACAAGATGCAGCAGGTGACCTTTTGCTGAGCCAATGGCGGCAGCTTGGGCTGGACACGCGGGCTATACACGCACTGCCTGGGCTACGCACACCTTCAGTCAGCATCATCTTTGACTCAGGTGACTCTCTCAACTTATGATGTGATCAGCCAAGCAGAATTGCTCTCATATACATTCAGGTGCAGGCTCCTCACATGGGCCAATGCTCGTGCACATGGTTCAGGACTGGGATCCCATGACTCTGCTTTCCTTTTCTGCACATCAGAAGCCTCGAGCATGCGTATTGAATTGGGCAATGGCGGGCAGGTGGAGAGGTGGCAGCAAGTGTTGCTGATGTGGGCCTGCTGGAAGCCCAGCTGCCCAAGCTCCTGAAGCTGCACAAGCAGGACATCCAGGCTGCGCCCCTGCTTTTATTGGATGGCAACATGCCCCAGCAGTCTATAGCAGTGAGTCCCGCTCTCTTGAGGGCAATGTACCAGTGGTTGCAGGGTCTGCATGTGTGGCCTCCCTGACACCAGGATTACCGTGAGTATCTAGGCCATAATTCCTGCTGTCACAGAAAAGCACAGGCCGGAAAAAACATGGCCACATCTCATCTCCAGTGGGAAGGGAGGACATGCTGTGGCGTCTCATGACAGCATCGTGCGTGACACCTGCGTGAGAATGGACCTGACATGCAGGAAGCGGCCAGCATGGCGGCAGCAGCAGGGGTGCCCGTCTGGTTTGAGCCAGTCTCTGCGCCCAAAGCAGCCCGGGCAGCGGGCACTCTACACCTCCTGGACTACATCTCTCCCAATGCAGTCGAGCTCATTGCCATCTCTGAGGGCCTGGCACCAGACAAGGGCAGCCTCACAGAGCAGTGCGACCAGCAAGGACATGCTACGCTAGGGCCTGAGACAGCAGGCAGCAGACGAGTGATGGAGCTACGGCACCACATCAAGCGGGTTTTGGATGCTGGAGCCAGGAACATTGTGCTCACTCTTGGGGCAGATGGTGCAGCGCTCTGCACGCTCAGGTATGCTGTTCTGCTTTCAGCTTGTCTTGCAAACCCCTGATAATCCTGACCATCTGCGCTACTGGGCTGACTGGGTGATGATCAAGTCCCTCATGTATATTGTACCTTGTGCAGGGCACATGGCAGCAGCATTGAAGTGGCATACATGCCTGCGTTGCCAGCTCAGCTGGTGACTACGAGCGGGGCGGGCGACTGCCTGGTAGCAGGCTGCTGCTGGGGCCTGTTGAAAGGCCAGGACGCCCTCACAGCTCTGGCTCATGGCATGGTGAGCCTTGCTGCTGCAAACCTACTTGATATTACTGTTGAGCACTGCGGCGTCTGGAATTCGTTAGCAAGAATTGCCATAACTTCTCCAGCATGTGCTCCCCAATACCACACATGGGGTCCTTTAGATTAATTGTGCTGAACGATTCTGCTGGAAGCGTAAGGCATAGTTCCCCAGCATATAGGCCCCGTCTGATGTTATCACTTCATGCAGGCGGTGGCTCATGCGGCTGTGGAGACTCATCTCAATGTCCCAGAAGGCCTTACGTTGCAGAGGCTTGCAGAAGGTGCAACCGGCATGCTGACAGCATGCCAGAGATGGGATATCCCCCTTTGACAGCACTTCCTGAGGAAATTTCACCAAGTTCAAATTGGTCCAGTGTGTCACATGTTGTCCAATGCATGCTGGGAAATTTGCAGAGCAACTCGAGCCAAATGAGTAGTCAGTCAGACGACATAATCATGTCACGTGTGTTGTCACTGCTCTTCTTGGATTGTTTCAGAAACCTCCCAAGTACAAGTGCAAGGCGTCTAAGCTGCAATTGCTGTCTGCTGGTCATTTGCCTTTGCACTTGAAGCCGCCAAACAGGGATGAGATGCTCTTCATGCCCCTTGTCTCTCTCCGGACCTGCTCTGCCTTGGCCTCTGCCTTGACCTCTGCTGCCCTCTTCTTGGTTACCTCCTTTGGATCAAACTGCAATGTCACATCATAACCTTCACGTGTCAAGCAGATACCTGGCATGCTATAAATGCAAGCTGCAGGCACCAGATGCGTTGCACTTGTTCACAGCACTGAGGGTCAACATAGATGCAGGTACCAGATACAGTGCCTTACCAAGTGAACAGAGATCAGGGCATACCTTGGGCTTCTTGTTTGCCCTGTCTTCTTCAATAAATGCATTTCTATCAGGATTGACAGGTTGCAAGGGCGCCTCCGGCTGATCTGCACCTCACACAAGTGCTTTCAGCGTGTGTGCAGAGTGTCCTCGACAAGGCCTTCTCTTTCAGTGCATCATGTCCCAGTTATATCGTGCTTGATGGCATAGGCGCATGTTCCTTGACAGGCAGCAAGCGACTGACATACCTAGGGAGACATGGCAGCTGTCTGCAAGGCGACTGGTCCACTCCTCTGAGAGGTACTCTCCAAGCAGGCCAACAGTGTAGATTGTCAAAGAGTCACTGCCAAGCCCAGCAAAGGAGGCGCTGCTGTCTACGAGGGCATTCCTCAGCACCTTCACCTTGCAGCGCAGCCACGCTAGCACCTGCACAATGCCACGCCTTTAGTTGATGTACAGGAAGGAGTAGTGCCGCTCACAACATGTCTCCATATTCGTGCTGCCCTGAGAGGAGACGTCTTTTTGATGATGCATGGAGAACTTTGAGCAAAGCCACTCTGCAGCGGTGACACCGAGGGGATATGATACTTGCCTTCTCACTGCTTAGTCTGTAGTATTGGTCTGTGCCAGCAGACTTCACATCGCACAGACATGCATAGCTGCCGCTCAGGAGCTCTGCAAGCTGGGCATGTGCATCATCTGCGTCCGTCTGTAGAAGCTGATCTGCTTCACAAAACACTCCCTGCTCGCCATCTGTCTGCAGTCACAGTGAGGACCTTGAGATGCGCAAGCCTGACACTCTGCAGGGTAGGGCAATTCTCAATGATTGTGCAGAAGGACGCACTACCCTCACTGGGCATGCCTTGTGCCATCCAGCTTTTGATATGCCAAATAGTACCACAGGCTTCCGCCACTTGCCCTGCAACTTCAGATAGTGATGCGAAAGCTTTACCTGCATCCTGCTGGACTCCATGAGCGGCAATGCCAGGAAGAGAGGGTCCACAGGGGTGCACAAGTAGATGCTGCCATCCTCCAGCACAGAGTCTCCAATGAACCAGGATCGGTAGCGCTCTTTGTACCAGTTGACCTCCTGCAGGTGCCCATCTATGAGCATGTACTCTGCTAGATTCCCTGCATACCAAGATAGCCTCTTGTGAGAACAGAAATGGATGCCAGTTCTGCGTGAGGTGCACCACATTCGCTGGCCATGATGAGCATGTGATGACATAGGATATCACTAAAGATGGTGCTTGAAGGAATCATGAAATTCCAATCCAGGCGCGCAAATGATAGCTTCTAGGTCCTGAAAGCACTTTGGAGGTGTCTTCAGAGCAAGCTGAGCATCTGCTTAGGGTGTACCTGTCCTTGGGTGACTCAGCTTCAATGTCTTCCTTTGCCAAGCTGAAGGATCACTCGTTGCTGCGCTTTCGCCCTTTGGCTCTGCAGAATAACAACAAAGGTGTAGAGCGGGCGAGGGGTGTGGATACAGCAATTTACCTCATGAACGCTAAGTGCATGTGTAAAGTGATGCGTGCCTGTGGATGTGTTGCTGCCAGAGTAGTGGATCACAACCCTCTTTTCCTCATCTGCCTGAGCCGTCATAATTGGCTGTGGTGCCACCCGCTTCTTGGCTCGACCTTTAGTCAACGGCTGCTTCTTTGCTTCAATCGACTCTGATGGGATCGGAGCTTGACGCTGGGACCTGGTGATCATACCTTCATCGCTAAGGGCCGATGCGAAGGACCAACAAGACACATTTCATGCTTTCTGCCATCCTACAGCGCCTCTCCCGCGAGGCGGAACAATCTGCCCGAGTGCCATGAGGGCACAGCAGCTTGCCCCGGGCACAGCATAAGAGATAGACACATGGCGTACGCTATCGGCGAGCTTAAACGAATGTCATGGTATTGCTTACACAAATGTATTCCAGGCTAGGTGCGCGTGGAGAAAGCAACTGCATGAGTGTCGTGAGCAAATGAATATAAGAAGATGGCAGGCTTCGATGAGGCTCTTGCCCACACTATCGAAGCGAGGTGCCTCTTTACGACGATTTTGAACATCTGTTATCTCTTTCACAGCAGTGGATTTTGCTGGGGCCGCTGCTAGCTTGACCTGCTGAGAGCATGGCAAGGGCTGCTTGCCTGGCCAGACTTGGTCACTGCAAGGCACATGGTGATAGGCCATTACAGTACTCTTACAGGGGACGTCTTCCACAGTTCTCGCAGTGTTCACAGCACATTCACATGCTTCCATGGACTGTCCCTAGGTCTCACTTGAGTGCCCTCTACAGAGCTACCTCAGCCCTAGTTAGCAAATTAGCTCGAGCTACCGGCCGCCAGGGCCTCCTGATGCTCTGAGGCCCTGGAACCACTCTCCCAGGGCATGTGCATGGCTGTGATGGTGGTACTTGGGGATCGGCATGTCCAGATCCGCCTTGTCCCCCACCACGCGCGCTTCTACCGCCACAAAGGGATGGCGCAGGTGCATCGGGGTCTCGTCTAGAGCGGCGTTCTTCTCGAAGAAGTCCAACATGACGTCCGTGTGCTCCGCGGTGAGCTCGTGAACTGCATGGGCATGCATGCTCTCAGGCTGTCTGCACCTCTGTGCATGCCTCACCATCCGGTGCATGTATCAAGTATCCGCTCAGCAGTGGGTACCTTGAGGAGGCATCCATGCAAATGTAAATGTTGATGTCAGCACAAGAAGTGCACTCCGATGCAGGACCTCAGCATGCTTGCGTTGCCTCGGAATTGTGCATAGTGGGTGTACAAAGAGGCTTACTGGCTTCGCTGGCCCAGAGCATTTCCCGGAAGGCCCTCTCGAAGCCCCTGCTGCCGTTCACAGCTCCCAGGTCCTCTGGGAAGTGCTTCAGCAGGATCCTCTTCAGCTGCCCCTCTGCAGTTCTCCTGCACCGTACAGAGCGCGCGCTCATGTTACACTTCAGCAGCAGCAGCAGACTGGGCTGCAACTGAGCGGTACTTCCGCGTGGCTTTTGGCTATAGTACCTGTGAGGCAACAAGGCCCCTTTACAATACAGCTGTGCAACTGATGCTCTCAACAATATACAGAGCAAACGATGATTGATTACCGCAGAGGATGAGGGGTCTGTGGACTGTGTATGGACTGCATTTAGATGACTCTTGATGCGCTTCCGCTCGAGCATGGAGCAGGAAGGCGCACCAGTCATCGTACTGGATGAAGTGGCTGCAGTTGTCGTCCTTCAGGATGCCCGCATACTTCAGGTCGTCAAAGACGGCCACCGACTTCTCCAGGCTGACCTCCTTCATGCGCTGGTTGAAGAACTCGGGCGAGATCTGGTACGGCTCCATCGTCATCTGCTGCACATGCACGCCCTGCACAGCCGGAGAGCGTTCATGATGATGGCCCAATGAACAGCTCGTCATTCACTTGTTCGCCTCAGGACTGTGAAGTCCCAGTACCTGCACTGGGTGCAGCAAGGAGGAACGAAATGCTACAGGTGATGCAAAAATCATTGGCCAGGTATGCACACTGCACATTCTTTCACCAAAAGGCTCTTTTCAGGCATGTACACATTGCGTGACGCCTGAACTTTCAAGCAAGCTGTGCAGGGAATGATTGACACAGAGATAGCTATGGGCAGATGACCTTCGTCTGCAGGGCGGCCTGGGTGTTGTTGATGAGCTCCAGGATCTCCGGCTGGTCATTGCTGGCCGCCATGAGCAGCACCGGGGGAAACTTCCAGGTGGCGCCCGTCTGCAGGTTCCGGGGCGTCAGGTCCGTCTCCATCATCTTCTCCGGCCGCAGCCCCATCACCATGCTGCCCACGGCCTGCATGACATGCCACATCAGCTTGCTTGCAAGGCATGTTCTGGGGCATCGAAACCGTCTTTATTTCATTCTTCCGGCCACAGCCCCATCACCGTGCTGCCCACTGCCTGCATGGCATGCCATACTCAGCACGCCAGAGCCAGAGGTCAGATAGACCTCTCATCATCAGTGATTGTTGCAGCGCCTACAGACACCTGGAGACGCTGCAGGTGTGCAGATCTCACCATGACACCTCATAAGGGGTGCGAGGAAAGAATGGCAGCAGGCCCAGACACAGAGGGCACCCTTTTGAGACAGCCGTCTAAGTGCGGTAATTTCATCAGCGGTGGGGAAATAAGCACAAAGGGACGTGAGAAGCGTGCCTGGAAGGGGAAGCGCTGCGCCATGATGAGCGCCATGGCGCCGCCGCGGGACGACCCGTAGACAAAGCGCGGCAGGTGCCACCAGTCCTGCTTCGTCAGCACCTCCCGCATCGCGTTCACCAGCTGCATGCACGACACATGCGTGAATGAGCGTAAGCTCTGCCATGACAATATCTGGTAGTGGTCTCATGATAGTGCTTGGCATGAAACTTATATGTCGGGATTGCTGCCCTCTGCACTGTGCATGGGTGCGATGAAAATGTGTGCTCAGTGTGGCAGCAGGGTACACACACCTCCGGGCCTTCGATGTGGTCCTCTGGGGGCCACGTGGTGTTGAAGCAGTGGAAGTTGAAGGCCGCCTGCGACAGGTGCGTGCCTATGGCCACCACTGCATAGCCCCTCTTTACTGCCCTGTACACACTGACCATCTCCTCTGGCATCCCTGCTCAGCAGAGCACACAGCTTTGCATGACTGCCCAGTGCCTGGGCCACCTCTCAGTCCCAGCAGGTCCTCAGCTGGATAGCCGCAACACCTGGAGGGCACACATTCTGTGTAGGACGACAGCGCCACTGTGAGGAGGTGTCTCACCGCTGCACTCTGGGCAGGTCTCTGACGGGAAGCCCCACTCCTTGGTGAGCTGTAGGCAGCCATGCAGGGAGAACAGCACCCCCTTGATCTCCGTTTCCACCGGCACTGTTGTTAGCACCTCGTGTTCTAGGACAACCTGAACAGCAGCTGAGATCAGCCATGGTGCTCAGCCTCAGCATGCACAGCATGTCCAGATATTTGCCTGGGTAATCCGAGGCCTGGAGACTGATGGGAGCTCTGCTTATACTGTATAGAGCTTCACCTCGAAAGTGGCGTCCGGTAGCTCATGCCATTTGTCTGGTCCGGGCAGCATCTCGGCTGTTAAAGTACGCTGTGAGCAGATTCCGGAAGCCTGCGCTCCGATGAGGAGCATCGCCGCTGCTAATAAATGCCTCATTATCATCTTTCAGACTCAAATGTATCGTCTAATCACGATCTGCTGCCCTGACTTGGTCGTTTCATTGAGCTATAGGTGCACAGTGGGCCTGTCTAGGTACGCAGCTTTGTCTCACAACACACTCTTGGATGCCCTTAGATCTTCCTGAGAGAGCGTGCGATTGCACAAGATATTGACTGCTTGCTCTATTGCTTCCAAACAACTACCTGCCCTGTAGCCAGAATGGTTGAGCTGACACCAACAACAGCCAGCTTGCTGCCTACAGGACAGATCGGACTAGCGTCTACTTCTCAGCTTCATGAAGAACCGTTGTGCGTGCTTGCAATACTTGATTGAGAAGAAAAGGCCTACCACCTGCTTCCGGAACGCATGCGACTATCTGGGGGAAGGGAGTTAACTCAACGAAATCTCTAGGGTTGGCTACAAACCCAAGTCATTGTGAAGTTGCCCTGCCTAAGACTACTGGACGCGAGGCTGGAATGATAAGCGACAACTATATGTCGCATACACCTGCTAGACAGCCGTAGACTGTACAACTCCAAGATCTGAAGCGACTTTGGAGGCGTATCTCTGCTGGTGTACCATTTGCCTACAAACCTGAATCGGTCCTGAAGAGCGTGTAGACAACGATTGACAGATAATGCACAGATACACTGTTAGTCTTGACATCAGTTGCTGCACCGTGGCTGAGCATAGTTCTGATCCCAGACGAATTTTGGCTTCTCAGATGCTATTGGCACATCAAAGCCATAGGTTTTCCCCCTGATGTTCGCATAATCCTCCTCCACAATGTACCTGCACGCCAAGGGTTCTCATAGCCACCTGGACCTCATGAGCTAGAGCACCTGTACAATGCTGCTGTCATCACAGACGCAGTGCTGTGAAAGTATGACTGGTTGAGTGCTTTAAAGGACATTCTCAGGCAGGCAGACTGAGCCATGGGAGGCCAAAGCGTTATGCGTACCAGCCCAAGTCCCAGCCCTGCCTTGACTCACTCGATGCCAGTGTGAAAAGGTCCTCTCACCAGGCTTCAGGAAGGTGCAGCTGGGTTCCACGCAGCTGCTCAGTCCAGTCCTGGCACTTCTGCTGGATGGCCTGCCTGGTGGCAGGGCTCAGCTGCTCTGGCGTGAGAATGCGCATCAGCGAGCTGTGTACAATGTTGGTCTGCTTGGTCGGGCAGCCTGCAGGCATTGTGGGCTTTAGGAATCCCGGAGAGCATTAGCGGCATTCTGGCCGTCTCAGCATTGCTGCAGCTGCTTCTTGTAGGACGTCATCTGGCAGGCGGCTGACTTGTTGGACCATGCATATGGCTTCTCACCCTCTGCCTGACATGCTGCAACAATGCCTCAGCAATGTTCGCTGAATGCGGCAAAGGCAGAGGAGTGTTCCACCATCGATCTGGTGCAATTGTTGCTCAACGTTAGTAGCCTCTGTAGCGTGCGATGCAGTGCGCACCTGGAATGCAGGCCTGGAAGCGCGACCTGATGCCATAGATGCTGCCACTGTAGTCTGCGCTGAGCATCAGCAGGACCCCAGAGCTAGCCATCTGGATGCTGACCACCTGCACTCACGCCGGCCTTGCTCCCCTGATACTGTGCCTTTCCACAGCGGATGTACTCGTGTGCGAGACAAAACCAGAGCATAGCAATGGTGGCGGCACTGTGCTGATTGCCATGCAAGCACCAGTAGAGTGCCCTTTGTCAGTCAGGTTGCCAGGTGATTGTCATGATCATGACCTTGCGTTGATCTTAGATCGGTTTGCAAGAAGCGTGCTATCAAGTAGATGCCCACCTTCACAGGGTCGACAGCTCTGTCCCCGAGTATCTTGGGCATGAGAGCAACCTCTGCAGAAATCTCTGCCTTGGTGGGCGCCCTCCTTTGGGACAGCGGCAGCTTGGCAATGGCGTCTGACTCCTCCTTGTCCAGAGATTGAGGGCGTGGATCATGCGGGTGCGAGCAGTGGAACAGTGTGATGTGGAGCAGCTCTGCGGGATTGCAGAAGACATCTGTCCCTGCACATGGCATGACGCTTCTGAACTGCAAAGGTGCACAGAACAACATGACACTGTCACTTGTTGAGGCAGGGCAGGGTCTGGTGAGAGCCATGACTGACCTGGAGGGAGCAGGCCTCTGATGTTCTTCACAATGTCTGAGATTGCGGCCACCTGGCGTGGGGAGTGGGAAAGGGGCAGCACGCAGAGGCGCGAGGCACCGTCTGGTAGAGGCTCTGGGAGCTTCCCCAGGGTATGGGGCCATGTCCCTTTGTCAGTGATGGCATACCTGGGTCTGCATGACAGAGCATGTCTCGTGAAGCTATGGGCCTCGCACGTATGCTTGGACGTATTTCGTCACATATAAAACTATCAGGCCTACCTCACTTCTGCGATCGCCACTACATCGAGGCCGGACTCGACGAACGATGCTGCAATCTTGTCATATTGTTTCAGGACACGCTCTAGGTCTTGCTCCTCAACCGTCGCAACGGCCATAGCACAAATCACAGTGACGTAAGAGACAGACCAAAGATCAATCAAGATGCAGCCAACACATCAGCGCCCAGCTGTCAAGCTGGGCTGACTGCGAGGTGGAGGTGTAATTCGCAAATGCCTGAGGTCCGGCCTGGGATCAGGTATTGATGAGTCGAAATTGAACGCAGGGCTACTGAGGCGAGGGCGCATGCACTGACGGAAGCACACATCGCAATTGCAGAATTGCACGGTTGCCCGAAGCTGCCCAGAATCCCACAAGTGCGAGAGCCTTTTCGACACTGCTGTATGGCGCAGTCACGCGTGTCGTATACTTGCATATTGCCGTCAACGGGAGCACTGCATGATATTGCATGCTCCTGTGCCAGAAGCTGGGCTAGCCTGACTTGGTGCAACCCACACGTCCAACACATTACTGAGTGTCCTTTAGCACCCCTCGGGCTCAGCTCAAGGTTGCATTTCATCTATAATCTGTATCTAGAAGGATGCCGCGATCAAGAGCATGGGTAGTTTGCAGAGCAGGAGTGAATCTATGAAGTAGTGTACGGTACTGTGTGCACCTCAGCAAAGGCCGCAGCTGCATGGGCTGAGGTGAATTGTTCGCATGCATTGGGAAACGAGGCGTGAGAGCAGAAGGGGCCGTGCAATCGAGGTATCAGTCTTGAGCTAGGACCTATGCTCAACCCCAGGCCAATCTTGGCTTCAGGATAGGCTATACATAGACAGAAGAGCCTGGGCGGTACCAAGCTGCTTCAAGCAGACAGAGATGCTGATGAGTTTTCTGATGGCAATCCTATGGATACCGCAAGCAGTTCAATCCGGTTTACGGGGGACGTCTGTGGAGGACTCCGCACCCATGACTCCCTCACCTTCAGGGCTATAGGGACTGCTGTGGTAGTTGCCTCACCAACGACTGAGGAGCTTCTAGTCGCACCAAATGGCAAGGTACGTATGAGTCCGGCACCTGGTAAGTATGCAAAGCACTTCATACGGTGGATGTCCGATCCTTGGACAACTAATCCATGCCGCATGCATTGCGTTGTGCGTATGAAGCCTCCTCTTCTGCAGGTCTCTTGTCTCGATGTCGTCAAAGATGGCAGTCTGCTGGCTATGGGAACTACTACAACGATTGGCGTCCCTGCGGTCATTTACGTCTGGGATGTCGACCAGCGGAAGCTGCAGCAGCCACTCTCACTTCATAAAGTAAATTCTCTCAGGCCATGTCACGTGACGTGATAGAGATGCAGTTGACAGAGAGCCAACGCAGCCACTTGAAGTGCATACAAGAGCAACACATCAGGGTACAATGACATGACTGAGAGATTCTCCAATAATAATGGCGTCCTTAGCTATAGATATCTTCCCCTGTTTGCTGCAGGGTCGAGTGCAAGCTCTCTCCTTTGCATGCTGTGGAACCTTGCTGGTCTCAGTTGGCGGCCCAGATGACTGCAGCCTGGTAATCTCCTGGCTGCCCCACACCAGGACTCATTCTGGCGCGAGCACCTCTGCATAGCAAACATCTACAATCTACAGTTTTTTCACATGTCACCATGCAGGTGGTTTGGGATGTCAAGAAGGGTGAGGCCCTCTGTGGCGCACCTCTTTTGGCGACAGACGTGAGATGCTTTCACAGCAATGCTCAGCGCTTTGCAACCTGCGGGGGCGACAGCGCACTGCACATCTGGCAGCTTGATGCGGCGACACACAAGCTTGCCAGATCAGACATCCAGGTAGAGCCTTCCTATCACAGGACTGTGAAAAGCACGTGTACTATAGCAGGGCGGGCTCTGCACCTGAGGCTGACACAAGGGATGTGCCTGCAGCTTGGGCAGTACAAGAGGAACTTCACCAGGCTTCTGGTCACTCAAGATGATCAGAACCTCTTTGTTGGGTCCACCTCTGGAGACATTGCACAGGTAAGCCACTGCATACGTGACATCATATTGCTCTGGCGAGCTTGCAGCGAAAGCCTGGGTCCAGTCAGCATTTCATTTTACAAGTGACAGTGCACTTGATCCTGCGATAAACAGCACGTCAGTGGTAAACTGAGCTCTGAGTGGGCCACAGCAAGTATAGAGCTGTTGTTGTGTTTCGCAGATCAGCACGCAGAGCATGCATCTGGTCAGAAAGGGGCCGAAACCACGCGAGGCTCTGGCCAGTGTGGATGTGCTGTGCTGCATGGCCGACAACATGATTCTCGCTGCAGGCAGTGAAGGGCGCATCATTGCCCTGGACTGTTCTTTCAGGTGGGTCTGTCACGCGTTCTTGACTCTGAATCAAGATCAGTGATGGCTTCCGGACCCGCACATACCTATCAGCCCTTATCAAATAGGCCTGGCAAGGCAGTCCGAATAGTCATGCACCAACTGTATGATGTGCGAAGGACACAGACAAAAGCACAGATATCGTCCGTACTCAACACAATCGCACTGAAGAATTCCCCACCATGTCATCTCCTGCTCTTCACCAGAGTTAGGAGCCTGCAGGTCTGCTGAGGAAGATTCTGGAAAAGACAGACGGAAGAGAAAAGCTGCGAGAGCGGCAGACATGCTGCCAGTAGTGGCAGAGCACCGCCTGCCCAAAGGCGTGACCAGTCTCTGCCCAAGCACTGGCCCCGGCCTGCCCGTGACAGCCGGCACCAGGAACGGGGACATCTTTCAGCTGACAATGACCAGGCAGGTGTGGCTCCTGCCTTCAGCATCACCCACCACGCACGTCAACATTCCTGTCTACCTTGCTGCGTCACTCACCACAACAACGGTGGGGTTCCTGGCACATGCCTGCATGTGGTCAGGCACATACAATCCAACAGGGGTCTTGAAGCCCTACTGCCTGCTGAAAAAGTAGTAATGTGCTGCAGGGGACCTTTGTACAGGAGAGAGTCTATGCAGCGCCATGCGGGCGGATAAATGACCTGGCAATGCTGCACCATTGCAGTGACCTTGTGGCTTCATGCTCACACGAGGAGATCCGATTATGGGGTACCAGAAGGCATATGGAGCTTCTGCGGATTGACCTGCCCTCCATCGAGTGCCTTTGCCTTACCATCCCCAAGGTATACTCCTGTCAATTTCCATCCCTGCATACTGCAGTCGCCATCAATTGTTCCTCGCAAGTATGGAACCAACTCCGTGCTGCCTCCTCTAGTCTCTAGGAGCTGCAAAAGGCAATCAGCATACGCAAGCAGATTTCAGTGAGGTTTCTTCAGACAGCGCTGTCAGAAGTGAATGCCTTGCCCATAGCTGCGCACAGCTACAATAAGAGCGACCTGCTCTCAGGGTGCCCACTGCCTTCACAAAAATGCAACCGTACGCAGATCCTATGGCACCACAGCGTGATACAGTGAGGCTGCTTATAGGACGGGAGCAGCCTAGTAGCAGGATGCTCGGACGGATCGGTCAGGTTCTACGGGCCTGAGACAGGGCAGCTCAAGAGGGTGCTGGAGGGCATTCACCAGACAGCAGCGCATGCTGTGGCGATGTCTCGGGACGGCAGGCGCTTGTACAGCGGCGATGCCTCCGGCTTCTTCAAGGTCTGGCAGCTGGGGTCACAGTCCCACACCATGCTGGCCGCCCTCAAAGAGCACAAGGTATTGCCACTTGCCATCCAAGGCAACACGTGGCAGGAAAGTCATGCCAGTGAACTGTACTGTACTTAATAGCCTTGTGCATGGCAACGCAAAGCAGCACTGTACCCGTGCCTTGTGACCTGCATGATCTGAGGTACAGGATTGTTTACTCTTGCTGACTGTAATCATGGTGAGGTTCTCCTGCAGTCACTCTGCATCGCTGCAGTCTTACAGCGCTAACGTTCTACATGCCAGGTCCCACGTGCAGTAGACCAACGGGTACTAGACTGGTGCAGGGAGCGATACACCGCATAGTGCTGGCGTTGGACGATAAGGAGGGCACCACCGCCTGCAGCGACGGCTCCTGCATTCTGTGGGATCTGCAGACCTACAAGCGCAAGTGCATCCTGGCGGCTGGCAGCAGCATTGCGGATGCCTGCTACTCGTCAGACCATAGCCAGCTCGTGACTGCAGGTGTAGACCCTGGACCCTGCAAAGCAAGCCGAAAACGTCTGACTGCTGTTACAGGTCACAGCACATCTCATGGGCGCCTTGTCAGCACTTTCAGCCTTTACGAAATTGAGCGCTAGACTGCGCTGACTTGATACCCATCACAGAACATGCAGATCAGGCATCTGAACGCGGCTCAGATGCATTGCTTTGTCTGTCCAGGAGCCAACAGGAAGCTGACTTATTGGGACTGCCACACTGGCGAGGCCATAAGGGAGCTGGAGGCTTCTCAGACAAGCCCCATACTTTGCATTGCAGTGCATCCGGATGGGCAAATACTGGCAAGCGGTGGTGGAGACAAGCTTGTGAAGCTGTGGCTCTACAATGAGGGCACCTGCTTTGCCACCTTGAAGCAGCACACAGGAGAGGTCACCAGATGCATGTTCACGGCCAATGGGAAGACTTTGATCACTGCAGACAGCCATGGGGCGGTGTGCTTCTGGGACATCGCAGATGCTTTGAGGCAGGCCCAAGCAATATAGAGCAGTGGCTTGGATGCAAAGTGACTGCTTGGCATTAGGTGAAAGATATGCATGTGCTGGACAGTGTCAACAGCTGCTGCTGCTGGAAAGAACCTCAAAGCATGGCAAATGTGAGCTAGCTGAAAGACGAGACACTCCCACACTCCAGTGTAAGCATGCTCCGCCTTTACAGCCAGTATAATCATTGTCATCAGTTCTCAGTTCATGTCAGTGGGACAAGTGATGGCACTCAGGACTCTGCAATGTATGCAAGCTGCTCCTCCTGGTCCAGGTTGATGCAAGCCTGTATACACGCCTCAAGGTCCCCTCCCATGACCTTGTTCAGCTCAAAGTTCACCTTCGTCCGGTGGTCAGACACCCTGCTGTCCTTGAAATTATAGGTCTTGATCTTCTCAGACCGTGAGCCTGTTCCCACCTGCAGGGAACACTTCCTTGATAAGCCACCTAGCACATAGCCTACTTAGCACTCTGACATCAGCACCAACAGCTTCAAGCCGTAAGCTGTTCGACATGGACACCGACAATCTGTAGAAGTAATGGTGCGACCTCTTGTTACGCCCTCTAAGTTTGCACTCCCTGAAGTGCTCCCTTAGGTGTGTGGGCGTGTACTCAACTCCAGTAGTCCTTTTCAAGGAGTGATAAGGAAGGAATGCACAGGCCTGCTCTGGTATTGGAACAAGACAATCACACTCATTGTGGTCAGAGGATGAGCAGCATGCAGACCTGGCTCTTCCGCTTTGCAGACTCCTCGGCCCGCTGCTTCTCTAGCTCCATCTCGTAGAGCCGCGATCTCAGAAGCGCCATCGCCCGCTCCCTGTTCTGCCCCTGCGAGCGCTGCTCCGAGCAGAAGATCCTGATGCCTGCACGCGTGCCTCACATTTTTCATGCCCCGAACCAGGAGGATCTCATGCCTGTGCACGTCAAGCAGCATGCGCTAAATTCAGAAAGTGGCGCACCCCACCGGCAAATGGATGCGATGGTTATACATGAGCAAGTGTGGGGGCTTCCACTTTCCAGGAGCTCCAGCTTCTAATCGTCCGGTATGCTGGGGCATTACAGTGCTGCGATATGCAACTGTTCACTCCTGAGGTCTGCAGCCTTGCCTCTGCATGATATGCACTTAGCAAATTGAAAGCTCTGGCAAATCACTTGCCTGTGGGCTTATGCATCAGGTCCACAGCCGTCTCCACTTTGTTGACGTTCTGGCCGCCAGCGCCACCGGAGCGTGCTGTTGTCAGCTCTATGTCTTTGGGGTCTATGACAACGTCCACGTCATCGACTTCCGGCATCACGGCTACTGTGGCTGTGGAGGTGTGTACCCGCCCCTGGGACTCTGTGGCAGGTACTCTCTGGACCCTGTGCACTCCACTCTCGTACTTCAACTTACTGTACACTGCCTTCCCGCTCACCTGCACACCGTCCAACTCAGCCTTAGTCTCTGAACCAGCTCATCCCCACATTTCCTGATAGCCGCGCCATGCAGGCTAGGCAAAGCGAAGGAAATTCAGGACATACTGAACACCGCCATCCCACTCACATGCTATACTCAAGCATCGGCATGATGCACAATTGTCAGAAGGAGTCATCCCTGGAGAACTGTGATATTGAGTGACATGATACACAAGACAGCTGCACCATGCAGACGCAGCAGATGGGACACCAGTGTGCTTGCCTGTACAATGGCTTCCTTCAGGCCGCCATTCTCTGACTCACTCTCGCTCAGGAAGCTCAGCTTCCAGGACTGCGCGTCTGCATAGCGCTGGTACATGCGCAGCAGGTCTGCGCAAAACAGCGCCGCCTCGTCCCCTCCAGTGCCTGCTCGGATCTGCACCCAACAGACGAATTACTGACTGCAGCAACCTTAAGCTTCATGGAGTATTTACCATATTCTCTGCAAGCTGGCTTGACAGGGCCACAGGTGAGCAGGCAGACACCGTGATGGGCAGACGTCCCTGCAAATGTTCAACACCTAAGCTGCACAGTACGGGGACGTCTGCAACACACACGGCCCCTGCTTGCACACATGCACCGCCGACTGACAGTCAAGTCTTCTGTGATGGAGTGGATCATCTAAGTGGCCATACCTCTAGCATGATGTTCTTCTCGTCTAGAGGGTCTTTGGGCAGCAGCAGCAGCTTCAGCTGCCCTGTCAGCCGCACCAGCTCCGCATTTGATTGCTCTATCTCCTCCTTTGCCAGCTCAGCCATCTCTGGATCACCTGCAAACATTATAGTGGCCAAGTGTCATCGAGATGTAGCAGCCATGCAGCAAGCTTTCTGTGACCATCTGCCAGCTCTTCAAGGGAAGCAATATGGCCAAGAGACCTCCATGGCGGGGCTCTCAGACCAGGTGCATGGGATTGCCCGCTCGATTAGCGAGAGGAAGCACAGTTGGCATGCGCTACGATATGTTGAAGGGGCAAGCCACCACAGAGTCCAGGAGGGGGAACACACACCGTCAGACTCTCGCAGGAGCTCTTTTGCCTCTTTGAGCGCTGCTTGGGCCGCCTTATACTTGTCATACGCAGACACCTGGTCCTCCATCTCGGCAGCTGCTCTAGCTACTTTCTGAAACTCTGTGGCATTGCTGGCTACGTCGGGGTCCGCCATCTGCACCTGCGTGACACATGCAGGAGGACAATCAATTTGAGTGCTGTGGGGGTGGGCCAAGTTCACACTTGGAGGGCAGTCCCAAAGTCAGGATCTTGGAGCTCAGCTTAGAGCCTACCGTCAAGGCCTTGTATGCTTTCTCTGTCCGCTCTAGCTTTTCCACAACGAGGGGTTCCTGCGTGGGCAGGACCGTCAGGCCAGCCGCAGATTTACTAGGCCCTCTCACACTCTCGGCGTGCAGAACATCTTTCTTACCAGTGCCATGCATATTCTGAGACATCTCCTCCGCCCGAAATGAGGCCGTGATGATAGGCTATTTCCTCTGGCAGGGGTGAAAGCCCTCAGAGAAAGAAGGGGAGAAGGACAAGGTGGGGCCTGAGCAAAGGGTGCCATCAACACTTGACTATGAGCGATGATGCGACCACAGAGCTCTGATCAATACTGTGATAGCTAACGCAACTACCGTGACATTGAAGAGGGCCGATGTGTTGCAGAGGGAAGTGGTAGACCGACGTGGCAAGGCGGGCGGGTGGATTGAGAGATGGTCCGTTGCCCCTCTGTGCTCTGTTATATCTTGATAGCCTCGTTCAGTTTGCAGAAAACTTCACACTTTTATATCTTGCAAATTCTTACACAAAATTCAGCCAAGACTCCTTGAGCAATCGGCGAGCAACTGCAATTAGCAGTATCAGCTAGTAGAGTCCTCCAAGATGCAGCACCTCCCGCGAAGTTCTTGAGCTGTGTCATGTGAGTGGGTGTTGGTACTGTCATTCAGACGTGACGCAGCTTTGGGATTGCATCATATGGTCCAGGTTGACACTGGCCGCTTCCTGAACGAGCTTGGGAGGCTGTTTGAGAAGGCCAAAGCCAAGGACAGCGTGAGGGTGACCCTCAAAAGAAGTGAGCACTCCCCGCAGAGCAGCATGCTCTTGTGTACATTTCCAACTTACTTCAGAGGCCATCATGTCTGAGCATGCATGTACATGCAGGTAACCTCAAGCCACGGAAGTCAAAGAAGCCCAATGAGGTACAGTGATGCCACTATGCCCACGCTGCCCGTTCTCGATGTTGCTGCACAGCGCCTTCTGGTGAGCAGAGTCCAGGATGTAACAGGCTCCCACCATGGTGCTGAGTACTGCCTGATGTCATGCAGGAGGCTCAGAATGTGTGCCTAGTAAGGGCCACAGATGGCAACAAGAAGATCTCAACTACGGTGAGTACCAGATGTCCTCCAGAGCAGGGCACAAGATCTTCTGCTGCTCATGGGCATATGCATGTGCATATTGCATATTGGAGCTTCCCCGACGATCCCTTGCAAATGGCGTGATGAACGTGCCGCCCAAGTGAGACAGCTTGTTGTGCAGGTCACTGCAAAGGACTACAGCAGGTTTCAGGAGTCCTATACCACCATCCTGAAGGTGCGTGATCATGAAGGTGCTGCATGTGCAGTTTGCTTTACACTTGAGTGTGTATATCCGCTGGGGCCTGGTTGCCTGTATCTATGCTTCCTAGATTGCGTCCAGCAGACACCTCTTGCCCATTTATAACAACGTGCATGACTGCAGGCTCACATGGATGCTCTGAAGCGGAGAGAAAAGACAAAGGCAAAGCCAACAGGAAAGAAGGCCTGAGCGATGGGGGAGCGGCAGAGCACTGCCATGGCCCTTCCAGAGGAGAAAAGGCTTGAGAGATGCTAGGACTAGCACTGCATGCTGTGAGCAACAGATTTTGGGCTGCTGCCACAAAGCAAGCCTGGGCACCCATCCAGTTCAACAGTCACTGAATGCCAGAAGGTCAGCGTGAATCAGCACCAGGAATATCGTGGGATTTGAGCATGGTGGTAGTGAGCAGGCTGAGCACAGCTGCAGATGTTGATGTCAGCATTCTTCCACGTGTGAGACTGGCCACGATGTCTGCAAGCCTGCTGAAGGCATACTCGTTGCCGCTGTTTCACATGTTTTGTGTATGCCTCTCATCTCCCTACGTGGGCAGCCCTTACTAGTAGCTACCGACCTGACAGACTGGCACTCTTCCTAGGTGGCGGCTTGCTCGCAACTCCCTGTGCGCCATCAAGTGACGGGCCCACACGCATGTTGCCATTCGCCAGCCAGTTCTTCTCGCGCAAGTGCATCTCCTCCTGCAGCTGCTGGCGGCTCAACTCCAGGTCATCAATCTTCCTGGAGAGAGCGTCCAGCTTGTCATCTCTCTGCCTCACGCTCTCCTTGAGAGCCTTGATGGCTTCCAGATCTACTGGCCTTGCCTCCCTGCAAAGACACTGCTTTTCCACGCGCAGCACGACAAGAGTTCTTCGCCAAATCCTCGAGCGGTACAGGGAATGAGAAACCTATCTCAGTCTGGCCTAGTGCATGCTACATCTGTCAAGCAATGCTGCTTCACAGAGCTAGTCATCTTTGCCAAGCTTTCTGGAAGCATGTTGAATTCACACAGGTCACTACTGGCCCTGCACTCAATGGATTACCTGTTGTTGAAGCGAGCTTGCAGGGCTACAAGCAGGTCCTTCACGTCTTGGAGCCTCTCGTCTGCATCAGCTGCTTCCCTCTCTGCAGCTTCCTGCACCTGCTGAAGCTGCTGTGCATGCTGTGAGGCTGCAGTCGCCAGCTCCGCTTGGGAACGCTCAGCCGCCTGGCGCTGTGCGCTGGCGTGCTGCTGAGTCAGATCGGCCATGCCAGCCGCCTTGCTGGCAAGCTCAGCCTCATGCTGGCGCACCCTGCTGCCCACCTCATTACTCCTCCGCTGCAGCTCTGCCTGTCGGCGCACAGATTACTTTTGTAATTCCTGAAGACACATGACTCTCCCAGCACTGGCAGCAGGCCTGCTGGCATGCACCTGTACTAAAGCCCTATTCCGTGAACATATAATGAGGGTGCAGCTGGCAATTCAGGCAGACATCTTCGGGCTTGGGTTTATGGAAGAGGAAGGGGCTAAAGTACCTGCATGTTGTGGAGCATGGCTGTGTGCCTGTCACGCTCGAGCGCCGCCAGCTGCTGGTGGTGCGCCAGCATCTCTGCTGCAGCCTTCTGCATCTGCTCGGCCTCCGTAGCCTGCACCACGGACAACCCCCTTCAGTCCTCACACATGACACAATCTATCGTGCACTCAGGCCGAACAGCTTTACCAGCCCAATATCAACCCCAGCAGTCCTGCATGCAGGTAACCAGCCGAACGAGTCATTAGCGCCATGCAGACAGCATGATGCAAGAGAGCCATGGGCGTACCTTGCGAGCCTGCTGAGCTATGAGCTTGCTCAGCGCCTTCTCATGGGTAGCCTTCTGGGTCCCTACAGCCTCTTCAGAGTCTCTGAGCCTGCGCTCCAGGACGCCATGCCGCTCCAGCATGTCCTGTTTCACAGCCTGCAGGCGGCCATCAGCCTGTGCGACCCGCTCTTCTATTCTCATTTGAGCCTCTGCAAGCTGCTCCTCATGTCTTTGCTGAACACCTGCCAGGCGATCCTCGTGCATCTCTAACTGCTCCGCCAGGTTGCGGTCGTGCCTTGCATTCGCCTACAGCATGCATTGCTGAGCTCAGCTTCAATTCAGTTCCCGGAAAAGCCAAATGGATGTGTTGCTGCAGGAGGTGGCACCCATGGTCTGTCCTTAGTGATGACCATAAAGGAGCCCATTCTCTGGAGAATTTTCCAAGCCTTTCTGCTGCATGCCACTGGCACAGATAGCCTAGTACAGTGATGCTCATCCTTGACTTTCACTTTAGAGGAGCTTTGAGGGAAAGCTAAGACTGTAGCCTTACCTTAGCAAGGGCGTCCTGCAGGTGCTCCTCAGCATCAGCGGCTGCCTTTGCCACAGCCTCAACATGCACCTCTACCAGCTGCTGCAGCTCTGCTGCATGCGTCTTGGACAAAGAGTGCTCTCTATGCTGACTGGCATCAGCCTCTTGCTGCAGCTGCTGCAGATGGCATTCTTGCAGCTCTGATAAGTCTGCCTGCAGCTGCTGGCGCTCCAGAAGGTGTGCATCCCTCATGCTGCCGAGCCTGCCCATGTGCAGCGCGCCAAGGTAGGCCACGCGCTCTAGCAGCTGCGCGGCATGCTCCTCTTGGAGGCGCTCGCACGTTGCGCTCACAGCAGCGTCAAGCCTTGCTTTCCATAAGGTCTCCAGTCCTGCTTGCTGTAGTTCCATGTCCACGCGTGCCTGCATGACGTGCAAAGTGGGTGCATCAGTCACTTAAGCTGGTCAATACTCCCTAAAAGGCGCGCAAACAAACATGGATGAAATCAGAGGTGCAGAGCACTTCAGGAGTCTGTTTCTACATGCTCGAGTTTCTAGTGAGTCTCTATGCCAAGGTGATGCCAAGGGCTGTGCTCACATGCTCCTTGCATGCTCCCAGATCAGCGGCATGCTGCTGCTGCGCCTCTGCAGCTCTGGCAACCTGGACCTCAAGCTGGCTGCGCAAGGCAGCGCACTCAGCCGTAGCTGTCTCAGCCTGCTGCTGCAGCTGCATCTGGGCCAGCACACCGCTCTCTGCCTGCGCAAGAAGGCCTTCCCGCTTTATAACGTGCTCACTGGAGTTCCTAGCGCATTTGCCTGAATCCTAAGATGAGCGTGCGAAAGGGGACCTGTCACTGCACAGGTCAGCTTGCCCTCAGGTGCAGTCCCTCAGATCACCTACAGAGGGGCATTTGTAGGACATGGGAGCATCCCGCAGAACACACAATGGTGTCCTCATTTGTCGGGGTACCTGTGCTGTGTACTGGCTATGCCAGTGATCTCTCAGGCGCTGCGCCTCAAGGCATTCAACCCGCACTGCACTCAGCTGTTCCTGCAGCTCCCCAGATGCTGGATCTGGCACCTCTACCTCCTTGCGCACGCCCTCCCCAGCATCCTGGGAGGATGCGCTGCTGCTTGCAGGCACTGCTGCCTCTGTTTGAGGGCCAAGGTGGACGGGAATGTCATGGAGGCCTGATGCCAGATCATCCGTCATGCTGGCCAATGATATAGCAGCAAAGGCATGCAGGTCCCTCAGGCCCTCTCTGCATAGCAAGACTTATGTGCTCAAGCTCTGACTGCCTCCCTATCACCTGGAACAGTGTAGATCCAGACCGTCTCACATAGCAAGACTACCTGCTCGGCAAATCTCCATTGTACAGAGAGCCTGACCACATCCTCACCTGCACGAGACAGCCTGCTCCAATGCAGCACTGCTTGATACAGCCTGGCTCTCCGCTGCCTGCTGAGCAGCCTGACGCAGGTGTAGAATGCTGTCATGCGCCTGTTCCAGGTCCACCAAGTGCTGCTGCTCGCGGTCCCTGAGCACCTGCAGCTCTGCTTCCAGCTCCTCGCTGTGGCTCTTGAGCCCGTCAATGACTCTCTTCAAGCTGTCCAGCTCAGCTGCACGGTCTTGTGTATACTCCACCTCGCGGGACTGCAGACAATCCCACACAGGGCCTCATTGCCATGAGAGTGACTTGCTCGAGGTATCTGCGGCTGTGATCCATCTGACATCATGCTTGATACACATACTAGCAAGGCATCGTTCCAAAGCCACAGCGTACCTCTCTTGTTGCCACTCCCTGCTGGGCAGTCGCCCGCCATGCTGCTGCATCTGACTCAGCTTCAGCAAGCCGTCTCTGTAGCGTGTTCTTAGCATCAGCGGCTCTCCTCAAGAGGTCTACATGTTCCTTGAGCTGCAGCAGACTCTGCTCCTGATCCTGTTCCAGATTCCTGAAAGAAGCACACACCTTCAGGTAACTGCATGGGGTGGCCCCCATAACCGCGGTGTGTCACATCGTCAGCAGCACTCATTAGCATCATCTGCTTCAAGCTTCAAGCTGTGGGGTGTACATTTACACAACGTCCGCCAACAATGGTAAGCCTCAGATGCCTGCAGCAGGAGCTATGCGCGCCATCTATAGCAAGGCGGCTTACCTCACTTTCTTGGTGCTATCATCAAGTGCGCCTTGCAGGTCAGTGACATGCTGCACCACAGCACTGTGCAAGCCATTTGCCTCTCCAGCCAATTCTTGCAAAGCTGACTGGACTTCCTCTCTCACCTCAGTCCCGCAGGGCGCCCACGCTGCAACATCACACAAATATTGCTCTGAGCACATGCTTAGACTGTCAAGTCCCAGAGCCAGAGCGAACCCACATTGGGAGCCTGCACCTTAAAACCAAGAAGAAGCTACATCTTTAAACACTCTTCCAATAATTTCAGGAGCATATGGCCGCGTCACTGTAAATTCCCAAGACAGGCACTGCTGGGTGAGGTCTACCTGCTGGTCCACAGCTCGTGCAGGCTGCGCAGGGCTTGCATGCCCTCCTGCATGCTGCGCGCCGCCTGGCTGCTGGCAGCTTGCAACGCGCTGCAGAGCTCTGCATCCTGAGCGGCTAAGGAGGCTTCCTGGACCTTCTGGTCTGCCTGCAGCTCCTGGCACCTGCGCTGCGCTTCGCCCAAAGCGCTCCCCCAGCACGTTGTGGCGCTCTCATGCTCCAGCACAAATGCTCCCATCTGCTTCACCTGAATGAATGACAAGACTCGTCCTCACAAGAGGCAAGCATCGGCAAGATGATGTGAAAGGGTCGCCACAAGTGACAAGGTGCAGCATGGCCTGAAAGTACCAGAAGAGGAATATATGACAAGACAGCCTGTGGCATCACCTCTCTCTTGAACTCCTTGCAGGCCTCCAGAATGCCAGAGAGACAGTGCAATTCTGTCCTCCTGCAATCCTCGAAGGCAGACGTAACCATTTGAAAGGTCTCCTGCTTGTGTTGGGTGAGTCCAGCCTGTACAACCTGTGCACGCCATCCCATTCTTAAGTGAGGCGGGTAAGCAAGGAAACAGCAGCAGTGAGATCTGGTGCGCACGAGGATGAACAATGGATGGGCCAGCTGAGACCTGCAGGACCTCGCCAAAGCCTGCATCGGCCTTGTCTGCATGGAACTGCTTGTCCAGGCTATTGAGGTGCGCTGAGACAGTCTGCAGGACGGCTGTCATCTGCGCTTCACTTTGGCTGGCCACCTCGTTCAGATCGAAGGCAGGGTTGCCATTCGTTGCATCTACTTGGCACAGCACCTGCAGCGTCATCATGCATCCACTCAGAGCACTGGACAGAACCTTTGTCTTGCAAGGCAGGACAGGAACAGTGCAATGGGAGGTGTGGTTGTAATAGGGCTTTTATGGCACACCTCTCCTATTTCGCTGATTTGCTGGCGTATCATTTCCTGTAGAGCATCACCATCCCGTGACATTCAGATGCAGGCCATCTCGCTTGGCATTGGCATGGCTGTGCAGCTGTACACACTCAGCAAGCACACGTACCTGTACTGCCTTCAAGGGACTCCCAGTCGCAACGCTTGGTGCCGCAGGGGCATGGGATGTGTCTTCAACCCACCCAACGTTCTCATTGTGGGCATACATCTCCCTTCAGGCTCACTACACCTTTGCGCTGTCGTTGCACAACTAAGCCAACTTGCTGTCTGTGAGTGATTGCTACGCCGCGAACCTGTCTTCAGAGTCAGTTTGAAGCTTACGATCGATATTTATGGCACGGGGCCCTCTGCGACGGCCGGAAGCCTGACCTCTCCAGTGGAGCGGTTGCAGATAACCGTTCTGCTATTGCGTTAGCTCCCTCATAAACCCTCTCGGGAAAGCCCCTCGGCGAGGTTTGTCGAGCGTAGCTGGCTCTACATAAGCAAAGCGTGGCGAGATGGTCGCCCAGCTTGCCTCACCTGAGTCGCGAGAAGCTGGCTCCACATCTTCTGCATTGACGCTGCCTGGAGCATTCCAGCATCGCTTGACCGGGATCGTGCTGTTCCGTGGCAAATTGCTTCATCAGAGCGCGTGCATCCAGGAACAAGGCATCCCGTAGCTCGCAGTTACCTTAGACTTACAAGCCACTGGCGAACTGTGGACAAGTTGGTCACCACGGCGGGGAAAAGGCTTACGGCGCCGCGTGGCGTCGATGCTACTCTTCTGATGCCCTGTAGAAGTCAGCGCAAGGCTGGAGGAAGAGGACTGAGGCCTTCTGAGGGCGGCCATCCTAGCGTTAGTTCCCCGCCTTTCCTCTGGAATATCCCTCACGATTGAACGCTTTTGCCATGCCCAGATCATGTCTTTTTTGTGTTGTTCGATGTCTATTGGAATCGAGAGCGGTCAGCAATATTCTATAGCGCTCTGCGTCGAGTCTGAGGCGCGATGGTGTGCTTTGCTGCAGGACGGACTCAAGTTGGCCGGCGGTGGTTCATTGTGAAGGATCTGTACGCGCTATTCTTTTCTTGCGAACGATATTCGAAGCTCAGAAATGGCTCTCAGCATCTCGCGTGTGGAGACAGTGCTGTCTCTGGAACAGCTCCTATCTTCTGAGGGCAAGCCAGTATGTCCCGACTGCCCGGTGGCGAAGGTGTCGTCAGGATATTGGCTTCCACTGGTGGCGTTCTCGAGTGGTCAGGGATTCTCTACCAAGAGGATGCGGTCATTTGGCGATATGCAGCAGGCTCTAGTTCCAGATGTGGATGACCAAGGGTGAGCCTCTCGTCAGCCCCAGATATGAGCATGCTGTTTCGCTGTAAGATATTAAGGTACAGCTCGCGTGCATAGTTGTGGTGTCACAGTATTCACTAGAATATCCAGCCCCTGCTCATGAGACTTTTCTGGTACAAGCAGCAGTCAGCTAGTGCTTGATGTATGGACTGCTTTTGGTTTACTATGCGTTCTGGCAGATCCTGTCGTCATCCCTGCCTTTGCCTATCATAGCAGCAAGCATGGGCGTGCAGAGTCCCCTGGAGCCTAGCTGCTCCAAAGGTGCTCTCCAGAGCGCTCGGCTGTCTCCTGAGACGCAGGGAGTCAGTTGACCGTCACCGATGCAGCCAGACTTGCTATGGACACAGCTGCAAATCTCCCTGCCACAGCCCAAGGTGCAGGAGCTGGCTGGCAGGCGCCAGTGACGAGGAGGGCTAAGGCAGGGCAGGGCGTGCTCCCTCCCCGCCCTCTTAACACAGATCTGCCATGATCACATCTGCACTTGCCCTGAGGCTGCTCCATGTTGGCTGCAGGAGCTGGTTGTCAGGCGCCAGCGATGAGGAGGGCTCTGGCAGCGAGGGGCGCGTTCCCTCCCCGCCCTCTTCAGACGCGGAGGGCACCAGCCTGCTGGACACGGTGCTGCTGGCCGAGTGGGAGGACCGCGCGGAGCAGGGGCTTTTCCGCTATGACGTGACCGCCTGCCCCACCAAGGTGGTGCCGGGCGCCTACGGCTTTGTCGCGCAGTTCAACGAGGGCCGCGGCTCCAAGAAGCGCCCCACCGAGTTCCGCGTGGACAAGGTGCAGCGCCCCCACCTGTAGCTGTTAAAGTAGCGCATACAGGGAGCGCTTATCTTGCATGCAGCTGAGACTGCAGATGGTGTCATCTCCTGTGATGCCAGCTTTGGTTGGCAGCTCACTCAGACGGATGTCTATTAGGGACTGATTGCTGAAGGATGCTGCTCGTCTGGGGGCTACCCATGGGACGTCAATCCTGTGCAAGGGACAAAAGGGTCAAGGTGCAGGGGTACTGAGGCAATGTGCATCCTGCAGGTCCTGCAGCCCTGGGATGATACTAAGTTCAATTTCACCAAGGCCTTGCAGAAGGAGGTCCTGTTCCAGTTTGAGGCTTCAGACATGCCAACCAAGGGATCAAGCTTTGTGCCCCTGGCCCCTGTCGCAGGTAAGGGCACTGCCTCCAGCATAGTGGCTGTGCCTACTTACCGTGTATTGGTCTCATCATTCTTCAACTGGTTGGCCTGTCAAAGAGGCAGCTATCTTGCAAATTATGGCCTTCGCATGCAGCAAGCACTGGCTCATACAGTGATGTTGTGTGCAGGGTCTCCAAATTTGGTGTTCATCAATGTGAGCCCAATCGAGTACGGACATGTGCTGCTGGTGCCCCGAGCTCTGTCCAAGCTGAACCAGCAGGTTGACGTACTGTCTCTTCAGCTGGCGCTCCAATTCGCTCACGAGGCCAACAACCCCTACTTCCGCCTGGCGTTCAACTCGCTCGGCGCGTATGGCACTGTCAATCATTTGCACTTCCAGGTGTGTGCCACCGCTGTCTTGCTCATACGGTTCATATTTGCAGCTCATGGGGGGTGTGCCCTTCAAGTATATGCTACACGTGCTATCCTGAACCAGACACTGGTGTTGGGTTTATTGTCACTTACAGTGGAGTTGAGCATTAGCCCTGAGCAAATGTGAGGACAGTGCGTCAACTGCTAGCTGTCATGCAGGCGTACTATATGGCAGCGCCTTTTGCTGTGGAGCGCGCACCCACTGTGGCGCTGTGCTGTCCCTTGAAGCATCGGACTGTCCATGTAGCACTGCTGAAAGACTACCCGGTAAGACTAGCACTTGCCCTGCTGCACTGTTGCTTGTCTGTCCACTCTTCCACCTGAGGAGCGGGGTGTGAAATGCTCCTGTGACCTGTAGATGTGATGTCCAGTGAAGTCATGGGAGGCTGATGTTTTCGAAGGGCAGAGCTCTGCTACATGGCCAGACTGATCATGGAGGACGGCCCTTAGAATTGGAGCAGCACAGAGGAATTTCTGGTCCCGAAGAAAGCTGGTCACCTGCTTACCTGACTGTTCTGTGCAGGTGTGTGGCCTGGTGTTTGAGGCTGGCGATTCTGTGGAGCACCTGGCAACGGTCGTGGGAGAGGCATGCCAGCGGCTGAGCGCAGCCAACATACCGCACAACCTCTTTGTCGTGGATTGCGGCCAGCGGGTGTTCCTCTTCCCCAACGCCTTCGCGCGTGCCAAAGCGCACGGGGAAGTCCCGGAGGATCTTCTGGACTCCCAGGTATGTACATGTGCTTGCTTGCGCCATGTTGGTTCTCGTCTGTGCTACATGTATGTGCTTGCTGAGCCATACGGTCCTTGCCTGTGCTGTTGGGATCAGCATAACCTGAATGACCCGTAGGCTTCATGGCTGCCCTTTAATTTGTGACACATGGCACTGCTTCACCTCTGTGATTGGTTTATTGCTCCCCTTGTAGCATGCTGAGTTCCCTGCGTATGCGTGCTGTCCTGGAGTCTGATGAATTTCTATGCTGTCTGCAGGTTGACCCAGCGGGTTTTGAAATTAGCGGTCACATTATTTTCAAGCGCGCAAAGGATTACGAGAGCGCAGCTCAGGACAACATCTGGCGCTTGCTGTCCTATGCCTCCTACACAGAGGCGGATGTGTTGGATATGGCTCGCATGGCCTTGGCCCCGTGAGAGGGCCACGCTGCTGTGGGAAGGCTGCATCATGCGTCCATTCATGCTAGTATTGTTGGTGTCTAGGCATTGCTTTCGCTACATCACTTGCTGTGCATAGCCTCAGGCAGGCAGCCTCATGCTGGTGACCAGGCGCTGTCTGGGGCATCTGCTTCATGTTTTGCAGACATGCAAGACTCAATAGGGGATTGTCAGTTCAGTACTGCAATGATGGTTCAGTCAGCCAGCAGAATGGGGACTGTGTACATTATAGCGTGGGGTTGTGCCAGGTCTGTGTTGGCAGGATGACTCAAGAGGCGGCAGTTGTGTGCCACTCGGTTGCCAAGCTGCCTCTCGTCTAACTCAGGCGTTGAAGTCGAAGTGCACTGAACTTCGTGACTGCTCAGCGTGCCATTGCTAGGACGGTTCTAGGATACAATTGGGACAACTTGCACATGCATGCCCAGAGACTGTAGGGTGTCTACTTGGCAAGGATCATTTGGTGTAAGGATGTGCATCCTGCGAAGACCCATTTCAGGAACCCTGCATGCATACCACACACTCCAATCCAGCATGCTGGAGCTGCTAGCAGCGCTGGCATTGTCCCAGGAGGCCTGCATCCTTTCATATCAGCTTGATGCTACCCTGCACCAAATGCGATACTAAATGTGACACCCCTGGCGAGCTCCCTGAACGTGTCGCGTGCACCTGAGATGCTTTGCGTTGTCCAGCTCTTCTGCATCAATCCCTGAAACAAGTCTGCCCAGGGTCCTGGACAGCTGGGCAATCACGAGAGCACTTTTGATTTTGATGGCTGTCGATCAGCTGCACTAAGTTGTCAAGTCTCAGATGGAATGAGATCTTTGGATGGTCTGGCGAAGGTCCTGACTTCGCATCTCAACCCCCAGGCATTCATTCAAGGAAGTAGTGAAGCCGAAGAGCAGAAACTTGTCCACTTGGCTGACTCGGCAGATCGAGCCATCAGAAATTTGCCGGAATATAGGCTTGCACTGCAGGAGCTCACGCGTCATAGCGTGCAAGGAGTCGCTTGTGACACATCCCAGGGCCTTCTTCATGAGAAGGATGCGGTGAAGAGTGCAGAAGCGGGTAGCTTTTTACTTGCAGCTCGCCAGTTCACCAGGAGCTTGGGATGTATTGATGAGACACAGCATCGACAGAGAGCAAGCACCTGTCTCGTCAACAGAGCCCTCTGCCTGCTCCAAATTCAGCAGCACAGAAGAGCAGCAGAGGACTGTTTGGCAGCCCTCAAACTTGATGAGAGCCTTGCTAGGGCTCACTTCCTCTGTGCTGTAGCTTTGCAGCAGTTGCAACAGTACCCTGCAGCAGAGAGGCATGCACACAGCGCGGCCGCAGCTGCAACAGCTGCACATGTGCCCCCATCAGCTGTGCGCGATGCTGCCAATCTGCTTGCAGACATCCAGGCATCTGCTAGCAATGCAGCAACCGGGCCACACAATCAAGCCTCCGTTCCAGATGCAATCAGATCAGAGCTGTGCACCTCACTGCCACTAATGGAGGTCAGACACACAGAGTCTGAGGGGCGCACACTCTGCATGGGAGGCCGAGAGTGTGCCAAAGCAGGGGACCTTCTCATGCAGGAGGACGCATGCGCCGCTGTAGTGATGAGACAACACCGCAAAGCTGTGAGCTCCGAAGCACTGCTCCTCTGCGCCCTTCCTGCCTCAGACAACATGGTCAATCGCACAGTGTGCCTAAAATGCCACTGTCTGCAGCATTGAGTCCGAACATCCCGACAGGAACAACACCCTCATTCGCGACTGATGTCCTCCAAGCCGAAGTGGTACCCACCTCCGCCCTTGCATGCAGATCTGTCACCACTGCTTTGAGGCGCTTGCTCTGGAGACTGCCTACCCCTGCCAGCAATGCCAGCTGGCATGGTACTGCAGTGCCGCTCACCGTGACGCTGACAGCTTCCACTGCCCGGGAAGCCCCTCCTGTGGCGTGCCCTGGACTGCCCTGCTGCCCGAGCGGGCAGTGCTTGCCATTAAGCTTGCCCTAATCAGCAAGGTATGCCACAAACCCTGCTTGCAGACAAGGCGCTGTGGTGCCAGCACATGCCTCCAACCTGCCATTATGCTGATGCTTGATGCTGCTGTGCCTGCCATTATGCCTGCTGTTCAGCTGGTCAAAATAATCAATCACCCAGGACAGATTGCCCAAGGAGGGATATCCTGAGGGATGGCTTTGTGCAGGAGCGCTCAGAGCTGAGGACGTTGGAGCATCACATCAGGGACGTGCCATGGGCACAGCTTATGGAAGAGTGCGTGGTCTGCTGCCTTGCTGCTGCCTGTGCAGCGCTGGATCCAGCGGACGTGCTCAGAGCCTACAGGCAGGTGACAGCACCACATGCTGCTCACAACCCAAGACATCATCCATCCTGCCTGTTGAGGTGCTACATGCTCTCATGATCAGTATGCTCTCATGATCAGTCACGCGGGCAGACAAATCCCTTTGCCATGCAGATGCCGTGTACACTGACGCTATCCACCCTTCTTCTCACAGGGATTAGCCGCCATGACAGCAGAAGTGACTGCTTGTTGCTGCAGGTGTGTGTCAATGCAGTTGCAGTGGTGCCTGCTCTACACAGTGGGCCAACAGACTGGCTGGGATTGGCTGTGTACCTCAGAGCGGCCATGCTAAACCATGCCTGCCTCCCAAATGTGTCTGCAAGCTTCAGGGGCCTCCAGCTGCAGTTGCAGGCCCTGGAGGCTCTACCTGCCTCGAGCACTCTGCGCCTCTCCTATGGTCCCCAGGTAGCCTGCCTTGACATCATAGCAGCCTTTGCGCATGCAGAAGTGCCTGTCAAAGCCCACATGGCTTGTGGCCAGCTACATACCCACAATACAGAGCTCAGTTGCCTCTGTGCCTGCACGCCTGCTGAGGCAGTCACTCCTATGGCTCATTCAGACCACAGGACAGGGCTCATAAATAAAGCTCGAGGATGCTGCTGACATAGACCGGCATGCTCAGCAACCTAAGATTTTGAGTGTTTTACTGGCTGAGGGAAACTGACGTCTGGCACAGGTTGGGGAGAGCATCACAGCGGTGCGGCAGCGGCAGCTGTCAGAGCAGTACCACTTCGAGTGCAGCTGCTCAGCATGCAGCAACGGCCCCTGCTCGGAGGCAGATGCACGCCTGGTGGGGTTGCGCTGCGCTGGGTGCGCTGGGCCTGTTGTGCCTAGCATGGCATGTGAAGCTGGAGTCTGCTCGCTGCAAGCACTGCCCGTCCAGCTCGTTGGGGCAGGGCGTTGCTTGCAGTGCGTCCCACAAATTGCTGCTGCCCGGCTGGTACAGGCTGAGGCTACAAATGATGCAACCCCTTGTTTTCCTTGAGATTGGCAATAGGTGAGGTCACATAGCGTGCATCCTCTAGCCAGCCGGAGAGGTAGTTTGCTCAGCTGGCCTCACATGCAGGTGTGCACAGGCAATCGGAGAGACAGAGCAGAAGGCTCGGCTTGCAGCCCTGACTCGGGCGAAAGCCTCATATGAGACTGCATGCATCCTACTGTCTGACAGTGCCCACACAAAGGCTATGCAGCTCCTACAATCATGTCTGCGGGTGAGCTGCTGCGCCGAGTGCAAGCCTCTTTGCGTATGCAATGCAACGCGGCTGGCAGAACCCCAACGTCCTGCTTAGGATGCCAAGCTAGTCGTGGAGGGCAATATAGCTTGAAAATGCCCAATCATGCAGGTACAGGCAGCAGAGCTAGTGGTCACAAACCAGACACTGGGAAGGACGCATGCCACGATGGCCGAGGCCCTGATCGAGCAGGGCTTTATGGCAGAAGCCGCAGTGCATGGTAGGGCAGCAATGCAGTGCGTCAAGTCTGCCTTCGGTGCGTACAGCCAGGTTGCCCTTCAAGAGGAGCGCAAATGGCTGGGCTTGGGAGTGCACGCTGTTTAGGCGCCCTCTTGTTCCAATAGCTCTATGAGCCGTCAATGAGACCTAGGAAGGTGAAGATTGGAGAATCTATCAGGGATATTGCATCTGAGGCAGCAAGTAATGGTAAAGCGCCTGCTGGCACGGGTGCTTAAATTTGATTCCAGGTTGCATGGGCATTTATTGTCACTTGGGCTGTGCACAACTGAGAGCTTAGGGACTGGATGTGAGTTGAAGATTGAGTTTGCTCGAGGGCCTCACATGCATGTGAAGCCATATGATGGCGCACTATCAAATTCTGGAATACCTTAGCTGCTGCACCTGCAGCATCCCTTTACAGGCGCATTGCCCTGGCCTCCTGCAGGTCAGCTCTGACTAGGAATGTGCATAACTGGGCTTGGTCCTTCTATAGGGGCGTGCGTGCATGCAAGTACATGCTGGACATCAGGGTTGACGACCTGGACCCCATTGCTGAGGCCACTTTCAAGAGCTACCGCTCTGATGTGCATGATGCTGCTTGGCAGGCGCTTCTGGCCACTTGGCAGGGTCTCTCTGTCAACCCTAGGACTTGCCCAAGGGACAACATGCCAAGGCTGTGCACATACAATGCCTGGTTTGCTAGGCCTGCTGTTACTCACCGCAAGGTTATCTTTAGGCTGCCTCTGTCCAACAAGTGTGTGCAGAGCCTCCTCAGATTTAGATTGGGCTGTCACAACTTGCCCCGGGATGTGGGTACCCGTACTGCTATTCCTAGGTCACAGAGGTTTTGCCATGTCTGCAGTGTTGGCCAGCCTGGTGACGAATACCACCTTGTCTTTGAGTGTCGAGGCTTGCAGCATATTCGTGATAGATACCCTGGGTTGTTTGGACACCATGCTGAGACAATGATTCAGTTCATGTGGCAGGCAGATCTACATGGGGTTGCCAAGTTTGTCACAGATTGTCTGGGCGTATATTATGACACCGACCCCGACAGGGGTCGGGCATCTGATCAGCCCTAGGTGGCTGGAAGAGATGTAATGTTTCTCTCTCTCTCTCGCAGACTGAGCCTGCCAGACTCACTTGGTCTTCCTTGGTATATGTTCTCACCTGTCACAGGCCTGCATTGTCTGAGTCCAAGCATACTCTTCCCTTCGTCCCTAAGAGACTGTCATGGCTTGGCTCTGCACAACCCAGGCATTGGTAGAGGGACGGAAGCCTCTTCAAGTCAAGACACTCAGGTATCACAAGGGAGGCTGCACAGGTTGCCCCAGGCTAGTCATATCACAAGTGACCGACCTAGATTCACCCCTGCATCCCTGCAAGACATCTCTGGGGCAGCAGAAGCAGGGCTGAGGCTCAAGGACATCGTAGGGCATGCAAGTGGCCGGACATATGCCAAGCTAGCATATCCCCTCGACTTTCGTAGCATGCGGCAGTATCGCACATTGCAAGGCCTTCGGCTGTTGATTCTCGTACTGCGCGGAGCCTATAAGAAAAGTCAAAGAGACCACGCTGGGCAACCTCGCGAAGTGCGGATCAACCCTTGTAGTTCGCGTCGGTTCCAGCTTCCCTCTGAAGCCTTCCTTGAAGATTGAGGGCGGAGCGGACCTGATACGACGAAAGCAAGATCTCTCGCGAGATCTCAAGAGGCTGGAAAATCTGGCACGGCCTTTTCCGGAGCCCATTTAGGCTGGAGTGGATTAGCGGCTTAGAACCGGTTCAGCACAGATCTTCGGTTCACGGCACCTTGACACTACAGCTACCTCTCCAAACACACCTGCAGCACCATGGCGTGCGCAGTCGAATGTATGGCACCCCACTTGGGGCAGGAGCGGCCGGATCAGCGCAGCGAGCATTGTGGGGCCGCGAGCTTTCAGGCGGCAAAGGAGCCGGAGCGAGCCCCTCAGCAGGTGCGGCGTGTGCGTAGTGCAATGATGCAGGATATAGGCTCAGTCGTGCGCATCCTCAGCTGCGGAGGCTGGCTAAAATGGCAGCACCGAAACAAAAAGAGTCAGCATCTTTTGTTGCTCGTGCGACGCTTTTCTGCTTTTGCCTGATATTGGCGCCAGCCTGCCTCCCCAGTCGCCGAGTGGCGCAAGAACCACACATGATCATCTTTTGATGGTCTGAACGCCCCTTGCAGGGCGCCGAGCGCCAGGAGGGGACAGGCTCGCCGGACACTAGAGAGGATGCAGGCGCGTCGTCTGGCGAGAGCAACACACAGAAGGTGGAGCCGCATGGGGAGGCGGCAAGATATCACAGCAGAGTATCTGAGGCTGCAGACCCGTCGAGGCTGGCCCCAAGCGGTCAGTCTGGCAAGGGTGAAACTGACGAGAAGGCAGCCGGAGCGAAGGATGGCAAGGCCGGCAAGCTGCCGCGGCCGGAGGGGAGCACTCCCTGCCCCCGCTGCGACAGCATGGATACCAAATTCTGCTACTACAACAACTATAACGTCAAGCAGCCCCGTTACTTCTGCAAGGTGAGCACTTTTTCACGCGTGGAGGCTTCTAGAAGCTTTCGGGCCCTCACCCTGTCGTACAGTCTACATGGGGCCGGCCTAGGCTACTGCAGAGATTGGGCATTATGCTGCACGTTAAGGAGTAGATTCGAAGGGGTTGGCACAGGACAGCCCCACAAGGTGTGCCTTGCTGGCACAGCCTTTTCCAGCCCTGCCATGTCCTGAGCAGTCCTGGCTGATGACAGGGCTCCAGGAATTTCTTGTTGGACCTTAGTAGTTGGCCTAGCATAGCTTGCTCAGCTTGAAAGTCCCTCTCAGCCACAAAAGCAGAATCTCCCTGCTGAGTAGGCGCCACCAAGGTGCAGCAGGCGCCCCCAGAGTTGCTGCTTGTGCACCAAATGTGATGATGCGGCATCGCCGCAGAGCACCTTGCCTTACAGCTCAGCCTTGAGCCGCACTGTATACACAGTCCATCTGATCATCGTTGCTTGGATGCAGGGGTGCCAAAGGTACTGGACGGCGGGAGGAACGCTGCGCAATGTGCCTGTTGGGGCGGGCCGCCGCAAGAACAAGAGCAGCGCGGCCAAGGAGGCGGTGCGCGAGCAGGCGCGCAAGGCCAGCTCCAAGGAAAGCAGCATGGACACCTCTTTCCTCGCCTTCCCCGGCCTCCTCGACCCGTCGCTGAATGCCTACGGCCCAGGTGTGTGTCCTTGCCATACCTTCATGCCTTTTCTTGTCAAGGCGCCTTTGCATCCCTGCAAGCACTGTATGCGCTGCAGCAGACCGGCTTGCCAGTAGTGCACTGCCTATGACAACGCAATACCCGCCATCGTGCCACTTTGTAAATTTGCTGGATGAGGAGCCTTCTTGGCTGCCCTGTCTAGCCAGGGGGTGAAGGGCCTGGATTTTGAACATTCCATCTGTGCACTGATCACTGCAGAAGAAGTTGATTTCATTGGCTTGTTGATTGTGCAGGCCCAATGGTGCCCGGCAAGGCATCAATTCCCGGCTTCGTGCCCAACCTGGCCGTGCCCGGGCAGCTCAGCCCCCTGGCCCTGCCACACTACCCTGGTGTGGACCCTGCTGCAGCCTCGGCTCTGCAGGGCTGCCTGGCTGCTGCCTTTGATGGCTCCGGCCCCCAGCCCAGCTTTGGTGGGTCATGTTTGTCAGGTAGTATCATGTTCACTACCCACCCGCAAGCCAGCTGTCTACCGGAGTACCCCGTTGAAGGCATCCTTGCTTGCAGTTATGGGTTCAGCCATCTCAAACCCTTGGCACTGATCATTTGTCAACATAGTCTGGCATCGCAGTCTGAGGAATGCTATTGTTGCAGGGGCGCCAAGCATGACTACGTCGCTGAGCAACCAGCGCGCCGGCTCGGACCTTGACGATGACGGCAGCCGCGGCGGGCGCCGCGTGCGCGCGCGCCGCGCCGAGAGCGAGGCCGCCCCGGCCGACAGCGCCCTCAACGGCAGCACCCTCTACGGCAGCGCCTCCACCGTCACCGACCTGCGCACCCTGGCCAACAGCGCCCACGGCAGCACCCTCAACGGCAGCGGCCTGAGCCTGCGCGGCGCGCCCGAGAGCACGCACAGCCACTACCACAGCCAGCTGCTGACCAACCCCGGAGACAGCAACAATGGCTCCAGCTTCCAGCCCTTCCACGGCGCCTCTGCCTCCGGCAGCGGCAGCGGCTTTGCCAAGGCGCCCGTCAACAGCTCGGGCATGCACCCTGACTGGATCAGCATGGCTGCAGCTGCTGGCCAGCAACAGGTGTGCTCCCATCTCTCACTGGCTCCTCTCTGCAAGCTATGTGGGCCCAGCTGCCATGCCATGTCGTGCCATACCCTGTGGCTGCATTAAGGAGGAGTTGACAATCCCTGTGCCACTCCTGACGCTGTGTCATGCTATGTACAGGCGGTGGCTGCACAGCACCAGCTGCAGTACCAGGCAGCAGCCATGCAGGCGCAGGCCATGCATGCTGCAGCAGCCAATGCAGCGTGGAACCAGAGCAACAACCCCTACCTCTCGGGGCTGTGCTTCCCCTACAACCTCTACGGCGCTGCTGGGGTGCAGCAGCAGCAGCTCTATGCTACCTACGCCAGGTCTGCTGCTCTTTCACCCTTATCGATCTGTCTAAGCATTGCTGACAAGGCTGTTCTTCTGAAGCCTCCTACCTTTGCAAGATCATGCTATGTAGAGACACATTACTGTGCTGCAGAGCGAGACATGAGTGTCCAAATTCTGAGTTGTATAGTGCTGTGCAGTCTGGCACCGCAAGCGTCTCCCTGGGGAACCATGGACGGAGGTGCAGCCGGCAACCTGCCCACGCCTGCCATGAGCGGCGGGCAGGCGGGCAGCAACCCGGGCTCTGCCCAGGTGCCCACCTCGCAGCCTGCAATGACCAGCTGGGGCCTCAACAGCAACGGCGTCAGCCCGGGAGACAGCAGCAGCCTCCACCCCATGCAGCAGTGGATGCCCAGCAATGGACGCAGCCACAGCGGCAGCCAGAATGGCGCACGTGAGATGGCTGGCGCATGGCAGCAGTGGCCCGCTCACGGCGGCGAGTTGGCTATGGCGGCAGAGCAAAAGGTAACGCCTGCCCTTATAGTCCTGACCTCTGCGCGCCCTCTGCCATTCCATGTCTGATGAGATGTCGGAACTGCAATTCTCACAGCAACCGACTGGCTGCAAGACGGTGTGATCTAGGGTCTAAAGGTGGAAAATGGAAGGCCGTGTAGACATGTTGACATATTCTGTGTGGCTGGTGATCCGGGGAAGCCTGATCTGAGATGTGTGTGTGTGCGCAGATCCATGCAAGCAAGGCAGGGAAGTTTGGCGGAATGGGCATGCCAGCTGGCCTGCATCCCAGCAACAACGCGAGCAGCATCCTCAGCGGCAGCTCTGGCAACAGCAGCCTGACTGCTGACCTGCACAACGGCGCACGCCGCCCTGCACCCTCCTTCAACGCAAGCACCTGAAACGGTGCCCAAGCTGCTTCATGAAGCGTTGAGCCAGATGCCAGCATACCAGCAGCAGAATTTTGTGAGGCCCCCAAGCATGGGCGAGATTTCTGGGCCTGGGAGACATCAGGCAGGCCCTGTTGCACGGCCACCCAAAAAACCAGCCGCACAGAGAGGCCACGAATACTGCAAGGCAGTGCGCGCTGTGGGCAGAGAGGAAACTGTCAAGCAACAATGCCAGAAAGAGGCAGAGACATGCATGCAGCCAAGATGACCTACAAAGAGGAAGCAACAGCCCACGCAGTGGCTGCATTGTGTTGTTCACATCTGTTTGCATAAGGCTTGGAATGCAGTCCACCTCTTCAGAGGCTTTGTGAGAGAAGTAGCGCGGTGCCAGGGTATACAGCAGGAAAGGCATTACATAGCCATGAGGCGTCCTCAGATTTGGGAGCAGCTATGGCAACCATGCAGTCATGCTGCCCTGCCTTTCCTGTACCTTCAAGCTGTGTTTGCTATTGTAGCGGGGTTCTGGACCCCTGCGCCGTGCACGCTGTTTTTCATTCACAGGTGTATGTTCGGGAATGTGGCTGCCTAAGTGCAGGACTCTGGGCCCCATTTGGGGATTTATTAGGTTTGCACAGAACTGCATGTACTATCTAGCCAGTCGTGTCTACTCTCAGACATTGTTGTGCAGTGCTGCCAACCCTGACCTCTCCTGAGGCAGCAGGCTTATGGACATTGCACTTTGCATGTGGTCCTGTCGTACCAAACTCTTTGTGGACACACTGACTTGAACCAGTGAACTGAACTTGGGTTTTCTTGAGTCAACCTTTTAAGACCAGCACTGCCGGATGCCATGGGGTATATATGCAGCAGACTGTGCTACATCCCCAGTGGGCTCAGCACAGACACATATGCGCTGGCCTACAATCTGAAGTGTTTCTCTGACAGACAGCTGGGCATGCCCTTAAAGGCTTGCATGGTGCGCAAGCGGCTTGTTTTCAGGACCAGAATTGATAAGTCTGTGTGTCGCTCGAAATTGCCCTGTAAAAGATTACAAGGAACGCCGGCCACTGTCACCTTGACTGCTTCCCAATCACTCATAATTGCACACCCTGTCTTCTATGGAGTCCAAACTTCTCACAACGCCGTGGCAAAGTTTGTGGCAGACATTCTGCGCTATTGTCACAGCCCCATCCTACTTTAGCTGGCGAGCTTAGGGTGTGGTACATTTTCTCCTCTCTCCCTTCTAGCTCTCCTCCATCTCAGAGTTGTCAGCATCCTCAATGCCTTCCTCATCATCCGCCGACTCATCCTCCTGCATTGCACATGAGGACAGATCGATTTCAGAATATTTTGTTGACAGGGCTCGCCACTAGTACAGGCAGCGCCAGTGTCTATAAAAGCATGCGATGCGTATCCACACTCATGTTTGGGTCAGGCCACAACAGAAGACAGTTGATCAGAAACCATGTGCATCATCATGCAAGGAAGTGGGCATGCCCTTGAAATCCTGGAGGCCTACCAGATCCAACACGACCGCCCTCTGCACGCCCACAAAGGCGCATGCAACGCCCCTCTCAGCGCTCACGGCCAGCGGGGCATGCGCCTGGGCAGCGGGCAGCTCTATGGAACGCACGCTCTCTGACTGCCAGTCCACAGCAGCCTCTCGTGGGGCAATGCTGAGGGCATCATCTTCCCCTGTCCGGCTTGATGCAGCCCCACTTTGCATCCCATGACCCTGCGCGGCAGCAGGGACATCCGTGCAACTCTGTTCCCCGCACACGCTGAGGGATGCACAGGAGTGTCAGGGCCCTTCGAGTGCTGCTGATGATGAGGCGGTGTAGTGTAACGCTGGGGCAGGACAGCAGGCCTTGGGGCTGCAAAGCACCACCTGTACATAGTCTGAAGTGGTGACTGATAGCCATCCAACACACGAGAGTCTGGGTTGTGGCCGCGCCAGACCCTTGCTCAGACACGGCTGCCAACTTCCTTTGACTATGATTCCTCATGAGTGCGGGGTCTGACCAGGCCCTACCTGAGGAGCAGCCTCTGGCAAGCATTGCCGGGCTAGGGCAGCGCTGGGCAGCACCGTCAGCCTGCCCTTATGCTGCTGTGTGCCACCGCTGGTGAGCACTGCAAGGGCGTCGTCCTTGTAGAATCCAATGTCCTCCATCTCGCCGTCTCCCTCATACGCCAGGACACCGGCACACACCTGCTCAGCCATCAGCAGCTTCTGACAGCATTCTCCGGGCCACAGCAGCTCTCAATGAAGTGCAGCCTACCTCGCATGAGCATGTCACATATTGAGCTTGAGACCTGAGTTGCTGTGCGCTGTGCTCACGCAAGAAGATGCTCCACCATTACAGGGTTGTCTGATGGTGACAGTGCCGCCGTGGCACATACAGGCAGGTCTTCACGGACTGCAGAAGCGCTCATTGCTGTGCCAGGGAGCACTCGTACCTGGATAGCCTGGTGGTCACCCGCCTGACGTGCCCCTATTCTGGCGACCAGGATGCGCTCAGGCGCACCTGTTGCCTCTCTCCCGCATGCCAGGCACAGCACTGCTGCTTGCCCCTCCTCCTGCATCCGGACATTGCACGTCATCGTCTGAATCACCCATCACCTGGCATGCCTCGAGATCCCTCTCTAACAGTTCTGCACATGTCCTTATGCTGACCTTGCCGGCAGTGTGGTGGGATGCGCCCTTGCCAAGCCAATTGAGATTAGTACAAGGGGTGACAGACCACCCAGCAGGCTCACCTGTGAGGCCTTGAAGGCCATGCGTGGCGGAGCGCCAGCAGGCAGGGTAGCCAGGTGGACGTGTGCAAGGAGGGGTACGTTTGCTGACAGGGCCTGTGGAACTGGCGCGAAGATGGCCTGGATGCTGGGACGCAGCTGCTTCAGCAGCTGCTGCAGGGGTGTGTTGCCGGGGTCGCACTGGAACAGCTTCAGCAGGCTCTGTACCCCGGGCGTGGGCGCCAGCAATGGCGCTGCTGCCTCTGGCACCTGCAAGACTTCCTTTCAATGAGCTGCCTGGAATATTCTGCTACCACACAGTGATGCCTGAATGCAGGCAGCCACAAGGCATGCGACAGCATGGAGTCTCATGTGTAGAAGATTCACAATGTCCCAGAGTCCGGACACAGCAGCTGCAGGCGGAAGAAATCACACAGGAATGCCAGCGTACAGGACCCACTCAGAGCATTGATCCAGCATTACATCAGATGTGACGCCCTCTGGCTGCACACACAGGTCTGCTACAGGGACGAAGGGTTGCGGCACAGGCAGCCGCAGACACAACCAAAAGGGCATCGCACCGGTGTGAGCTGCGGCCCAATGGCGTCCTGGAACAGCTGGCCATGAAGGAACTCCGACAGGGCCTGGGCGTCAGTCTGGAAGTGGTGCTTCTTGGCGTCGGGCTCGTCGCTGCTCATGCGCCGCACGGCCGTCAGCAGCCAGGCGAAGAGCGCGCGGTAGCGCACCCCTGCGCTGACCACCGCCAGCCGCAGGGCCTCCGCCAGCAGTATGAGGGCGTGCGCGCCCGACAGCGCCTCCTGCACCGCCTCCTCCTGCACATGCCATGAGAAGTGTCGGCCCAGAGAGACTGCAATTTGTTTTTCTCTGACAGAGCGCTTTGTTCGCGCCTCAGAGTGCCTCCTGGACAGTCTCCTCATGCATGAGCCATAACGAGTGTCAGCCCGGGCCGAGAGTATCAAGAGTGCACCGAGACTTGCGCCCCGCAGCTCAGCTGTTTGCTGCTCAACCCAGCAGGGCAGCTTCTCCAGGTGAACTCAAGCAGCTTTCCTCGCAATTGTGCTGAAAGCCATGCTAATGTTGGACAACTGCAAGGCAGTTGTTTGCTTGAGGATAGAGCTGTCATTTGGGCATGAGTACGCTCAGTTAGGGTGAGGCGGGGGATGCATGCCTTCAGAGAGACGGGGGCTGTCCATGGGGAGCAGCGAGCCAGGCCAGCCACGTCTGACAGGGTGAAGGCGATTGCTTCTAGGGCAGGCTGCATGACATCCACTAGCAGGCTGTGTAATCTCTGCACGGCCGCGTCCACCCCTCGGGCCAGCCGTCTCACCCCAGCATCACCTGCATTGCCGCAGCTGCCCTCGAAATGTGCTATGGCCTTGCCAGAATGATCACAGCCTTCATGCTATCTGTGCCCCATCTCCCTGGTAGATGTGTTGGGCAGTCAAACGACTGGCTGTATAGTCGCGCAACTAATCCACTGATGCGCGGATCACCTATGTCCTGCTACTAGCCCAAATCAATGGCAACTCGAAGCAAAATGTACACCAGCTGCGCATATCAGCCACTGCTGGTGGCAGCAATGCTGCATGTGTTAAATCATCATACGTGCGCTGCTTGTCAATGAGTCCTTTTGAGACATGTATAAGGAGCAAGAGAGCGGCAAGACAATACCCAGATGGGAGGCCAGGAACTGCTGCAGGGCTGCTGAGGCGCGGCCGGTGGTGAGCAGGATGCAGAGCTCTGCCTGGGGCGTGGACTCTATGGAGTAGTCCGCCAGAAGAGACTGCAGCTTGTCCAGCTCCTTCTGCAGGCTGCTCATGGCCCCGCTCCATGCAGCGGCGCCTCTCTGCAGCGCTTCCTCGCAGGCTGCACGCAGCCAACAAGTATGGGGCCGATAGTGATGGGAGAAAAGTTTGCATGGGTGAAGCATCTCAATTGATCAGAGATCCCCCAGATGCAAGCACTCTGCTTGCCAGCTGCAGCTTGCATGTGCCCTTGACGGCTTGCCTGGACGCTAAGACTCTCTGCCACACAGCTGGTCGCTTGCGTCAGCGCAGGTGATTACTTCTGCAGGTCTTGTATGCATTGCAGCCTATGAGGGTATCACACAGAGGACGCACGGAGCAGGGTCATGGGCGGACCTTTGCAGTACCATGTGAGCTGATGGTGCTGCCTGATGAGTGTAGTCAGCTCAGGCGCCAGCTCTGCTATGCTGGATACATCTTGTACCTGGCAGTCTACTCTGCCTGCACTGTCAGACCACCGTGCAATCTTTTCCTACATTGTGACTTGCAGTAATAAGGAACTCCTGCGCTTTGGACACACACAGGACTGGGATGAAAGGCATGCTCACCTGTATCGCTGTGCTGTATGACCATACACAGTAGCCTGAAGTCGCCCGTCAACTCCGCCTGAGCATCAGCAAGCATCATATAGTTTGTACAGGATGTCTCAAGCATTCCGTCCTTCCTTGCTCTGCATCATGGGTTGAATCACTGAGTCACGCACTGCAAAAGAGTGCCAGAGGACAGGGGCTTGAACCCACATGTAGGATGCTGCACGGCAGCACTGCAGACTTGGAGGGATCCTGTACTTGCAGCTCGGCCAGCAGGAAGTCCCCAAAGGCGAGCAAAGAAACCTTTGCTGAGCGGGATGCGGCGCAGACGATGTTCAGGGAACCCAGGGAGGGCCTGGCCAGCTCAGCATGAGCAAGCAGCAGCCTCTTGTCTGGCACATCACCACCCTGAGGCTCTGCACTGGCGTGTGCCTCCAATAGGGCGTCCATGCCTGCATAGAGAACGACCTTTCACATCACCAGAGACCTCTCAGTCGGCTCATGACTGACGGATTGATGGCAGGGGCGCAGAAGTCCTACGCCTGGATGGGAAAAAAGAAGAGTAAAGCCAGCGCTGACCTGGGCACATCTGGGTGCTGCCGCTGCTTGGAAAGAGGGGCACTCGGCTCAAAGACCCTCTGGTGCTGCTAGGGTCATGCGCTGTCCAGCTCAGAGACACCAGCCCATCCTTTGCAGCGCTCTGTGCAGGGGCGCTGGCCCCAAGGTAGTGTTGCAGGGGTGCCGCCTCCCCATCCTCAGCATGCAACAGCTGGAGCGATCCATCCTGCCAGCATGCGTAGCATGACCCTCAGTCCTGAATGCCTCATCGCATACGCTGCTCAGCAAAGCAGCTTCATCCGATATACACCTTCACATGGGAACGTATACAGGTGAGACATTACCTCTAGACCCACAGCGAGCATCTTGCCATCCCCCTTCCAGCACAAGGCTGTGACAGTGCATGGAAGGGGGAGGCTCCATAGACGCTGCCAATTGAGCCGGTGCACGCTGAGGCTGTTATTGGAGGCCACAATAGCCAACAGATCCATCGTGGGGCACCATATTGCCAGAACGACATCGTGGGCCAGTCCCTTGTTCAGCAATTCCGTGATGCCCATATCGCCAGTCCTTACGCAAGAGGGGCATGTGTCCCCGCAAGATTGTATTCACAAGCCTTGTAAGCTTTCCTCTATGCTAGACGCCCTCCTGATGCCGCGATTGTATATAGACAGTGCCATGTCGCTTATACTTCCACTATGGACACTGACGCTGTCTCTCAAAGCACTGCCTACGAAAAAGCAGCTCTCTGCATGTACTCTCAAGGGCAATGCAGATCATGTGCTGGCGTGAGTCACATGTTCAGTTGCTGCGAAGAAAACATAGCTGGGCAGCCCAGGGGCCAGATTGCCCAGTTGCCCCTTCGCCCTGTTCCGACACCACACTTCACACCAACACACGCAAGCTTTTGACCTGTCAAGACCTAGATGCGCGTCAGCATCATAATATAGCACATCTACTTGTTGCCCCAGACTTTGCTGATGCGAAGAGGCTCTGATGGGAAAGGCTAGTAAGAACCTTTTTGACGACGACAATGCTGAGACCGGGGCTCACGAAGAAGATCTGACATTAGACGTGAATCCAGAATACGCTGCGCGTCTCGAGGTACGACTCCGAATTTAAAGGCTAAGTTGTGGCTGCTGACAGCTGCCCGGGAAGTTTTGAAAGCTCAGCCGCTTTTACGAGGTATTGTGAATGTGCAGCACAACAAACAGAGGGAGGAACGGCATCGCTTGAAGGAGAAGAATCCAAGGCTCGCTGCAAGAGTCGAGGCCAAAGCAGCCGGAGGTGCTGTTGAGAGCGACGCAGACAAGACCGAGGACTCCTCAGATGATGACGACGATGAGGTTAGGCTCTTCTTCTTCACTTCTGAAAGCTACCCACTAAGCTCTTTTGCTTGTTTCGACATCACGTGAAGGTTGCATCTTGGGTGCAGGATGAACTGGCAGAGCAGGCAGGAATCGACAAGCGCTTCCTGGACGTCCTATCAAAGATTCGGCAGAAGGACCAGTCCATCTATGACAGTACCGCCCAGCTCTACCCAGAGTCTGAATCAGACTCAGAGAGTGAGGATGGGGCTTTGGGAAAGGCACAGCGCTCTGGAAAAGCCAGACTCAAAGATGTCCTAGCCAAGCAGGTGGGTCGCCTCACAATCATATCTTGAGAAACGCTGGAAGGTTGATTTTCATAGACTAGATCTAGCAAGAGAGTGAGCTCATGATGTGATTGCTCTGCATTGACCAAGAATCCTGCATGTTGACAAGCCTGGTGTGAAGAGCAGTGCATGCTGCAACATGCAAAGTGCTTGCCATGTTTGAGGGCTGTTCCTTGATAGACAGGCACTGACAACAGATACTGCCTGTGTTGCAGGCTTTGGAAGGGCATGATGGGTCATCCAGCGAGGATGAGGACGCAGTAGGGCACCACAGCCAGGGCCCCACCTATGTGCAGGAGCAGCAGCAGCTTCGCCAAGCCTTCCTGCAGGTGCGCCCCCGCCCTGCAGCGCTCTCAGCCTGCTTGCGGAGGGCCCTCTAACACACCAATCCTCTCAGCAGGGGTGTCTGTCAGCAGGTGGCAACCATATTGCAACAGAGCAAGCCAGGCCGCGACTTCCTTGGACAGTGGGCCGCATAACAACAGCTAGGGACTGTCCATACCATGGCCGGTCGAGATCCCGCAACTGCTGCATACATGAGATAGACCTTGACCAAAGATAACCCCGGGATTTCAGGAGAGCTTGTGAATCTGCTGTGATTGTCTGTCTGAAGTCTCTGAGGTCCTGATGCAGGAAGTGGAGAAGGCAGAGGGCGATGGAGGAGAGGAGCAGGAGGGCTTTGGGGGTGTGCTCAAGCGAAGGCAGCGCGCTGCAGAAGCGGGTGATGCCAGGGATGGTACCGATGCGGACCCTGAGTCCACGCAGAAGCTGCTGTACGCCTACTTTGGCACGGACGAGGCGCAGCTGGGGGAGGATGACAGGTTCCTGAAGAAGTTCATTGCAAACAAGGCAGGGCCCTTGCCCCTGCTACATGTGCCCCTGCACCGTGAGGACTGCTGTGGTGGTCTCCTGCTACCAAGTGCTGCTGTGCCTGTGTAACAAGCCCTGCATCCACCTGCATACCCTACCCGCTGGGAAAGGTACTGCAGACGTCCCGGCTCTGACAGGTGGAGGGTGTGAGCGTCATGTGAGGGCATCACAGAGTGAATTTGGGTGCCGATGCTATGCAGGGGTGGCTCGAAAAGGAAGACGAAGGGTATCAGGCCTATGGGCCCGAGGATGAGGAGGATGAGGAATACATAGAGAAAGCTGAGCGCTTCGAGTCTGAGTACAACCACCGCTTTGAGGTACACGCCCATGCACGCCCTAATTGACGGAAAGCTTTGCAGAGGCCTCATTTTTATAGTCCTACCGCAGCCGGCAACATGATGTGGGAGGGTGCTGAAAGCTCTCGCTGTGGGCCAGCATGGTGATCAGGGAAATGCACATCCTACAGGATGGGATCCAGCCCTCTTCCATGATCCATGGACTGGCAAGCCTGCGCTTGACTGCCCAGAGATCTTCTCAAGATCAAGCATGATGCAACCATGGTTTAAAGTACATCCCTGCTGATTGATGAGTAATTCCTGTGCAGGAGCCGGGAGGCGCTAACATTGTGACGTACCCTCGCAACCTCTCGGGCGTGGTGCGCAAGAAGGACGAGCGGCGCAAGGCCACGCGCGAGGCGTACGCGCAGCGCAAGGCTGCGGAGGCTGCTGTAGAGGAGGAGCAGGTCAAGCGCCTGAAATCCGCAAAGCGCCGGGAGATTGATGAGAGGTGTGCACGTGCCCTGCGTCCTCTCTACCTTGCAGGCACTGCCCACATTGGCCCATCAGAACAGTAGTGTAATTGCCGGCATCCTGGTCTGTGAAGCACTATAGTATAAATGCAGAGCAGCGAGCAGCCCTGCCAAAGCTATGCTGATTGCCTTGGCCACGCATCTGAAGGATCTGAATGCTGATTGGTTGCAAGGTGCATGCAAAGGAGTACGTGGTGTGCTGTACAGAGGGGCTGTCCCTAAGAAAGAGGAGATAGGGGCATGAAAATTTGTCCTGCTGCAGGCTATCCCGCATCAGGGAGGCTTCAGGGAGTGAGGTAGCCGAGCGCCTGCTGAAAGAAGTCATGGGCAAGGCGGACTTTGACATGGAGGAGTACGACAAGGCCATGGCAGCTGCCTTCAATGACGACTATTACGAGGTATTGCAAAAGTCCCGACAGACCCTGGGATAAAGCCACTGTTGCCTGGCCATCAATCATGCCTGTCTGGAGCGGCCATGACACCCGACATCATGTTGAGGTGAGGCATGCTGAGGAGTTCCCCATAAGCATTACTGCTGTTTGTTGAGGTGGTGGACTCTTGCAGGGGGAGGATCCTGAGATGGGAGAAGATGGCATTGATGAGGATGCAGATGTCGCTCCAGCGCTTGAATCGCTCCCAGAGATAGATGAGATGGAGGAAGAGGTGAGGACACTTTCTGAGCAGCTGGCACTGTCCTGCCTTGTAGGCAGATCTGGTAAATTGAGTTTGTGTCTGATAAAGCAGAGCACCTGCGCATACGCAAGAGCATAGTCTTATCACAAGGGAGGACACCTGTAGCCTGGGGCCATAGGGCATATACGTGAGATTCTAGCGGCCTCAGCCACGGGCGCCAGCACACCCACCATGCAATCAGTCTGCAGCCCATCTGCATGAGTTGCAAGAGCATGTATAGCATACAGTGGCGATGGTGAGCTCAGCAGCATGCGGCCACTGTCCATAAGCAGCTTACGGAGGCTCTGCTCATTCAGGGTGATGAGCCCGCCGAAGACATTGATGTGGGGGCCGAAAGGACCGAGCTGACCCAGCTGGCAGATGAGTACAGCAAGATGGATGCAGAGGACGTTGTAGGCGGCGTCCGGACGCGCTTCCGCTACCGAGAGGTTTGCGCGACCTGACTCAGATTTGAAATGTACCGATAGGACCTTGCTTCCGTTGGAGTCCCGGAGAAACATAATGCATTGGCAGGATTCTAAGTCTGCAAGGCAGAAATGCACGAGCCAGCTAGCAGGCCTTCAGCCATGGCTCGTATTTCTAGGATCACCTGCAAGTCTGCGGAATGAAGTTTCTGGCATGATGAGGGCTTGGGAGCTGACGTATGGAGTACCCTGCTTCCCTACTTGAGGGACAGCACTGAGGTTGGGCTCTGATGCAGGTGCCGGCTGCAGACTATGGTCTGAACATCCTGGACATCCTGAGGGCGCCCGAGAAGGAGCTGAACCAGGTGGTGGGCATGAAGCGCCTGGCGCCCTATCGTGAGGACGCCGGCCGCTTCCGCCCCAACATGGCCAAGCTCTGGGAGATGCAGGTGCAGCTCGCGACCTGCTGCGTCTTCCCGCCATGGTTACCGCATGCCACGCCATGCTTGCTTCAGGAGACACCCCAACTCTGTATGCTCTACCCAAAAGGGCTCTGCTTGCCTTATGCCAGCATCATGTACTGCGGCCTGTGGCATGTGACCCACATGTAGAAGTATTCTGGTGAAGGTGCTGTGCTGTGCTGTGCTGTGCTGAACAAGCTATAGCCTTGGATTTTGCGGTGAGTCTGCTCTGTCTGCTAATGATGGGGATGTCGATGGCTGTTGCAGAGTGCTGCGGAGCTGGCAAGGAAGGGTGGAAGGAAGGTGCCTCACCAGCGGCAGAGCTTTGAGCGAGAGCAGCACAGAAGGGCTGCCCCCCCGCAGCCTGAAGGCAGCGATAGCCTGGCTGCACCAGTTAAGCCTGCAATGCTGAAGCAGAAGCAGCCAGTTCTGAAATGCTCAAAGGCAGCTGTCGCCGAACCACCAGCAGTAGACAACAGTGCACAGCAGCAAGGTGCTCAGGCCAAGAAAGCTGCCAGGCCTCTCAAACAGCAGAAGAAGCAGAACAAGAGCGCGAGTAGAGATGAAGCTTCCTTAGACCAGAGTGGGGCCGCAGAGGTGGAGACTGTGAAGCTCAAGAAGCGGAAGCGGCCTGAACAGGATAGCAAGGGCGTACACGAGCAGACGGCCGAGGAGAAAGCGCAGTCTCGGCTGGCGTCCTTTGTCAAGCCCACCTTGGCAGCTCCCGGCGGGGCCTCTCAGCCTAGGAAAAAGAAGAAGCAGCAAGCTGGAGAGGCAGTGCCAGCACCAGAGCAGCCAGAAGGTCCAAAACTGACCAAGGCCCAGAGGAAGAACATCTGGAGAGCCAAGCGCAGAGCCATGCAGCACAAGGAGCAGAATGCAAGTCATGCCTAACAGGGGTGCCCAGAGAGATCTGCACGAGACTGTAGATGACTTTGTTGTGATCCTGAATGTGATGAGCGGTCGAAAATGGGACACATCGAAGCATCGCCTTTCACTTGGCTATCTACGGAGTTCCCACATCTAACCACGTGTCTCTATTTAACATCTTCACTTGTAGGTTCTCTTCTTGGCACTCAGCCAGCCACATCCCGACCCAATTCCATAGCCATCTGCTCTAACGTCATAAGCACTGCAAATTGGCTTGACAATGATAGGCTGCTGAGTCTTGGCAGGTGTTCCACTGCCTTGAAGAATCCTGGGTTTAACAAGCAAGTCCTGTGTGTCAATGGTGCCAGGACCGATTCTGACTGATTGTGAATGTCAGTGACTACGCTACAGCTATAGGCAAGGGGTTCTTGAGGCATCATTTGGTGTTCTTGCAGGCGCCGCTGGTATGGCAACAATTGTCTGGTCATGAAATAAATGCTGGAAACTGGGGAACCTTGTGTGTTCCTGCTGGCTCCTTAGTGTACAGGGTTGCCTTGCTGGCGGTCGCTGGGTGTCCTGTCGCGGAGCAGATTCTCACGCTCCTCTACATGGCGCTCCTCTGCAGGCATCCCCCGACACAGTGAGCTTCCGATCAGGTGTTCAATGCATGCCGACATGAGTAATATGCCCTGCCCTGTAAGCAGGTGACTCGGGTCAACATGCGTCGGTCTATGCGATCCCTTACATACACAGCAAAGAGTGACATACCTAGGAGGGGCTGAGCAGTGGGAGGACTCAATGGCGGCACCCATGACGTGGGCAGGAGGCAATGCAGCATAATGGCCATGCCAGCCAAGCGATTCACCTGCAGGCCCGGGGTGAACTCTGCATCTTAGGCTGTCGGCTCAACGCTAAACATCTCAGGTACGCCACCGCTGGTTTTAACACGGCTGCTGATTGTGCAGACATTAGACACATTTCCCCAACAAGGCACTGCGCTATGGAAGGACATACCCATGAGGGTGCAGGCTTCCCCGTGAGCTTCATGCAGAGCTCATTGGAGAAGTGATTGCAGTTCCGCTCTAGTAGGTGGTATGCAGTGCCCTTGTACTCGCTGCCCAGCTGCTGCACCACCTCCTGCACCTCCTGAGCGCCCAAGCTGGTCTCCCCTATCACCACGCTCTCTCTCCACACCACTGCACCACAGTCATTGTACATGGAGCCCCCCGAAGTCACATATGGTGTGACACACTCACCACAGATGGCAGGACCACAGGGAAAGCGCGGGCACAGTGAGGAATGTTCAGTGACCTGCAGGTCTGTGTGCAGGAGTCACCTGGACCAGGGGCATCTCTTGGGTTTGTTGCAAAGACACCAGACATATCATACTCATGGCCTGCACAGAGGGTGCTCTTGGTAAGAACCAGCTCAGCTATGCAGAAGTCTTTCCAGCGATGCTTTACTCTCACGCTATTATCAACGCGAGCACAGCGTGGTGAGCAAGCCACAATGTTGCGGGCAGGGAAGCCCATAAGGCAAGATACAGTTCCGCTCACCACCATAGGCGTACTCCACATCGTACACTTCCACTCCACTGTGAAAGATTCCTGCACGTACGCCATTCATATGACAAAGATACCGGCAGAGCCATGCGGCTTTGCTTGTCAAGGGGCGCGTGAAAGGCAGACCAGAGTGCCCTTGATGGCTCCCCTCGGTGTTGCGGGCTCACCTATGCCGCACCAGTATATCCACGAGTTGTCGTGCAGGTCATACACGTTCAGTATAACAGGTGCGCCCATAGGAAGAGGTTCCCCTTCTTTAGTACTTTGCAGGCGATGCCTAAGTGTAACACTGTGCCATCGCCTTGCCTGCACGACCCTTACAAGGTTCTTCTCTGCACACTGCCGAATGTACTGTTCTCTAGCGATGTAGCTGCCCCAGGATCAGCGCTCCATTTCTGACAAACAGAAGACAACAGGAAGTGGTGAGTCATAGGCTGATGCTGAACGGCTGTATCCTAAACGCGTGTCTCTCTCTCGGAGTCCAAAGTGGTCCTAGCAACGTGGATATATATTCCCTGTGCCATGGTTGAAGAGTATGTCACTCTGCTGCGCATCAAGCGCAAGAGAGATGAAGCCGTTCAACAAGATCTAGGTGAGATCGCCCCCTTCAAATGCCTGGGCACCCCTCTTGCTGACGCGAGAAGATTCACCGCAGTATCAATGCCTGCTGTTCAATAGTCTCCAGCATCGATGAGCAGTGCGCATTGACTTTGCAGTGGTGGAGGGCCTCACTGAAAGGCCAAAGAAACGAGCAGCGACATGCACAAGCCTTGCAAACATGACCCTGGAGGATGCTGGGCCGGACTTTCAAAGATTTAGACACTTAGCCAGCCTACCTGTGGAAAGGATGGATTGGACCACATCTCAACAGAAGCTTGCATGCTTGCTGCAAAACTTCAGCCGGTGGGCATGTCTGTGAGCCTCCTGCACTCTGCTCAGATATCTTCCGGCATGTATGTTACAGGCAATGTTTTGCATGGTCTGTAGCAAGACGTACACCTCTCTGCATCTTGTTGGCAAAAAGCCAGGCCGACTTTGTGTGCGCTTGCAGTCAGGGATCCTAGGAGTGCTGGCGAGGAGACTCATGATGGAGCCTCATCAAAATACCGAGTGTTTGACGTTTCGCGCCCTTCAATAGCCACTGGCAATGATAGGTGGGTGTTCCCCAGTGAACTTTGCAACTTTGAGGGGTGTGCTGATCTTCTTGCGGTCATATGAAGAGGTCAATCTGCATACACAAGGCAGGTCTGGGCCCTTTCACTGCTCTTGCAATTGCTCGAGAGCGTGGTGGAATGCTGCAGGGATGCAGCCGATGGCAGCAATTCAAGCAAAAAGTGGGAAGCAAGGCTGGCAGGCCCCAAGGTACCCCATCACCATTTCTTGCGGATGCTTCTACTGCTTTATGACACTGGCTGCTCTACCAGGGTTCAGGGTCATAGCTAAGGTTGCTCTGCAGTGGTTGCTGGCTTGTTCGGTGGCCTGCGTTTGTTACCCTGCTGCAGCTCACCGGCATGGGGATGCAAGCTGGTGTACCTTGCAGGGTGACGTAGTTGATCAACCTGGAGATGTGGTGTACGATCTCTACACAGTGAGCGAGGGAGTAGGGGTTGACGTGGCAGCAGATCACTCTCAGGCGCCAGTTGTCTATGTGAGTCCGCTGCTCCTTCTGTTTCTCACTCTGCCAAAGAGAATATAAAGTGCGCAAGGATGTAAAGAGTCTGGGTCAGACGTGCTAGGACAGGCTTGAGGCCTTACATCACGTCACTACTGCTATTTGAGTGAAGGACCTACAGTCTTGAGTCCATTGCCAAATGCTTAGCGCTGCACTGGCACTCTCTTAGAAGCATATGTGCTGCAGGTGCACGATGATTTGGTCTTCGCAGACGAGGCCAGTGACAGTGCAGATGAGTCCTACGACAGTGACAATCCCGATAAGGAGGGACACCATACACATGACTACCCTGATGAGCCAAGTGACAGTGACACAAGCCCTGGCGATATAGGCAGCAGGAGTGCAGATAGCAGTGAGGAGGAGCCTGATTGGAGGGATGAGTGGTAGCACTTGCTGCTATGGCAGAAGCATTGCCACATGGTTGGTGTGATGATCCTACCAGGCTTGCGTGCCTGCTGAGGTGGTGTGTACAATCAGGCGTCTTGCCAATTGTGATGTGCGGAGCAATGTGGAGTTGTAGAATTTCAAACATCTCAATTCACTTAAACACGCTCTCAGACACTCAAGTTTCCAAGGCTTCACGGCTCCTCTGGACACAGGTCATGGCAGGCTGGAAGCATCACGCTGGGATCTGTGCCTTCAGCACCTCGGCATTTTGCTGCGCCCACTCGGCGAAGGAGGGCCCCTTGTAGATGCACTTGGAAGGCTCGCGCATCTCGTCATAGTAGGGGAAGCGCTTGTAGTATGCAAACATGTTGGCCATCTCCCCAGCTGCAATCACATAGGCGATGTCAACAAGGCTGCAGACTGAGCTCAGCTGGACCTCTCTCAGATGTATATGCTGCACACTTGGCCTCACCTCACCCATATCGCATACGCTACAAGCACGGTGCAGCAACATCGCCACCACTAGTGGTGAGCATATCTCTCCCTTACGTGGGACGGCGTCGGAGGCTACACTCAGTCATGGTCTGCTACATGCATACAGAGATGTTGCAGGAGTATGATGGAGCTTTGCGGGCAGCTCACCAGCAGGGAAGGGAAGTGAAGCCATCTGCTCATCAGTCATCTCATGGTACCTGCATAGCCGTACCTCAAGTCGCGCAGACGCCTGCAAGATTGCTGAGTATAGATGAGGGCCGTATTCCGTTTGAAAACAGCCCATCAAAACTGCCAGAATGCCAGGCAGCGCTGGTCAAGGTGAGGATGCCAAATCCCAGCAAACTTGAGCATTGATCTAGAGCTCAAAATGCGATGTATCTGCAGCTGCTACGCAGCCAAACTGTCCACAGACTGCAGAGGAGGATTGGCTGTACCTGATTGTCTTGCCGGTAGCCTTGCTGAGCTCTTTCTCCATGTCGGCACTTGTGATGTATCCGCTGTTGACTGGGACGGTCATTCCTTGGTACTTGTCTGGGTTTGCCAGAATCTCTGCAGCAAAACAGGCATCTTTGCTTACACAATCCAACTCACAAGCAATGAATACAATGCATGCAGCAGCAGGAGCCAAGCACCATCAGCTGACTTGGTCGCACACATCTGCTAAGTGTCAACATTTTGGGCTTGTAGCAGCAGTGCATGATGCCATCTCACGGTGTCACCATCATTGCATTGACATCTTTGCGAGGCGTATACCTGCGGTAGTGCCGCCTATGTCACCCACAGCATGCCATGCATGGGGCGCAGTGCCCAGATTGTGACCCCAGCAGTAGGCATCTCCTTGCTTCTGGAGCTTCATGCCCCCTATGAAGTTGTCAAAAAAGGCGCTGGTGAGCAGGCATGCATGCGGGATCCCGGACTGCTTCAGATAGTCCTGTAAGCATATCCAGCTGTCAGATCTGTTGGGTGAAGCTGTCAAAGACACTCTGTCTTGTCTTCCTGCTGCATATGCAGGGATGCTTCATGTACAGGCGCTGGCACAACTAGAAGATCAACATCATGAGGAAGAGCATGGATAAGTACAAAATCCACTGTTGCACTGACCTACCGTAGGGCAAGATTTACAGGAGGAGCGACTTCTCTGTGCGGGATATGCTCTCTACTATGTGTACCCTACTCCAGCCTGGGTAGGCATTGCAGGAACGGGTGAACTTCAACTCTGGAGAAGCTGTGCACATGACTATCACATGGTGCGGCAGTTGAGCGTACCTGGGCTCTCGCTTTAGACTCAAAGTGGGGCACTGTGTAGCCGGACTCAATCTCAGGCAGCATGGCCTTCACATCCTCTGGCATTGTCTCCAAAGTGCTGAAGACGACAAACTTGACTCCTGCCTGCACAATGAAGGCAGCGCCCCTCAGACACTACGTGGATGCAGGATGAGAGAACCAAGAGAGAGAGACAAATGCTTGTTGTGCGCAATGTGCAGCGTCACATGAAACCATTAGAATTGCTGTAGCACCTCTGGGCCAGGACTGAGGCGATTCACATAGGTTCGACAAGATAAGGGAGTTGGGAAGGCCGTGCTGCCCTACCTCCTTCGCAGCGTCGATGGCATTCTTTCCCTGTTGGAACTCCTTCTCCGCTGTCTTGGCGGTGTGGAAGTCGGTCAAGATGAAGGCAGCGTCCGCACCTTTGAAAGCCTGCGTTACAGCCAGGCGCAGAAACCTTCAAGCTGGGCGTGTGAGTATGCCATGACCGGAATTCGAGGTTCCACGTAAGTAAGGGGTGCTGCAAGCAGGCAGGCCGTACCTTCACGAGCGTGTCCTTGTGTCCTAGGTCACCCTCAACGACCTCAACTCCGCGATCTGCGAGGCTTTTCGCCTTCGGGCTGGACACGCTGCGTGTGACGCCTCTGACATGGTATTTCTTCCTCTTATCGGCCAGTAGATGGTCCACTACACCACCCCCTGAAAAAGGATATGTGAGGTGAGATCATGCATGGTTCGTCCAGACGCTGAGATAGATGAATATGCCGTACTTTTGCATCGGGTCTCTGCATCACATACTCATTTGCCATTCAAGTCTTTAACTAGGATCATCTACCTTGCATGCCCGTCGCTCCGGTAACTACAACCGTGGTTTCCGCCATGACTGCGATACAGTGCTCGCAAGTAGCTGTAAGATTGAAGGATGGAATGTTCGATGTGTGTGAATCTGGGGCTTGTGAATGTGTTATGGTGTAATGCTGCGGGCGGTTCCGAGGATGCGGTACGTGCTACGTAAGAGCTGGGCCATATGGCGCACACGGTCACAGCGTCTCTTCTTAAACTCCCCTGTGTGAGAAGGTCACTCCTAGCCTGGCTTTTCACGCTAGTGGGGCTCCCTGCCCCTCTTGCACAGAATGCTGATGAAAAGGGCTGGGATAGCTTCCCTGCGGGCGGAAGCTGGCTGGGCTACACAAGCCAGTGAGCCTTGGACAGCAGTTCAGGCAATGCAGGGAAGATTACAGCGGTGCCTGTTCAATCCCGCAATGGTTTTGAGGTTTTCTGATAGCATGCCGGATGCTGCCTCGCCCGGTCATGACTTGCATGAGGTGACCTTCAAGCTCTGTTCAGGTACAGAGGTGTGGTCCCGATGGAGGAGTGACAATTAAAAGCACGCTATGTCGACCATTATGATGGCAGAGGCCTATCACTCCGGTGGCCCTGCGCACAAAAGACCCCGTGTGGACCCTGATGCTTTCCAGGAACTGGTGCGTCCAGTTGATCTTCAGAGCACTGGCAGAGAAGCAGAGTATCAATTTTTAGTGAACAATCTCTTTGGTGCCGCTGCAGTTGCAAGAAGGTGGTTGCACGCTCCAGATAGGAGATACCAACGAGGGAACTACAGTACAAGATGTCCGAAGGCTGCGACGAGTGCTTGGGTCAAGGCTACTCTTAGACACCAATTTGCGCACAGAGTTCGTGCAAGTGCTGGAAACAAAGCTTCGAGATTCAGACACCTTACGGCAATTGCTTCTACCATTGGTCACTGAAGCCCAGGTGATGAGAGGAAATTTTGCAGCCATCTGAATGGGCTAGCACAAGTGTTAGAACTTGCATCTTGCATCCTGCATCCTACTGAGACAGGTACACCTCCGCAGGATGGCAATGCGACAGGTGACAGCCTCATGCGCATACTGCTTTCCACAGATGTCATACAAGCCTCTGTAGCCGAGCAGCTGCTGCTGAAGCTTGCTGATGCTGACGTGGAGCAGAGCCTTGCCAGCCTCATCCTCGCACAATTCCGCTGGTAGGGCAGCCTTTCACCCCTTAAAATGGCACTACGCACTGCCTGTCAGCCCCCCACGATTGAGCAGGGACTGCGTTCCTTAGACTTTATTCAGCAGATGGCTGCGGGCGTATCCCTCTCACGAGGACGTGCCAGGATACTGCAGACATTCGCATGGAGGTTGTAATGACCAGGACCTGTTTGGCATGCAGGCTGGACAGCCTTGCCGATCAGCAGGTCATCTCCAGAATGTTCCTGAGCGCCATGGATGGCTGCAGTGAAGCCCTGCAGAAGGAGATCATCCTTCTCCTTCCTGAGCTGCTCAGTGAGGATGAGCATGAGGTGCAATACTATCACTGCACATCAACGCATGCGAGTACTGGCCAAGACCGGCGCTGTCTCATGCAGCACACTGGTGGCCATTCTGATCGGGTAAAGTGTGCAGGCCTTCGTACAGAAGCTGGAAGACCTGTGTGAGGGCAATGGGTCTTTTCTGGTGCCGTCTCTGGAAGCCTTTGCAACCCTCTGCCTCCGCAACGAGCTGCAGGTGTGATGCTGCACACGCCTCTGTCTTCATGCGCGTTGCCAGGGTACCTTACATGTTAAGGGATTAGCTGCGCAAGGATAGCTTGAATGGCTGCATCATGGAACAGGGCACAGTGATGGCGCTTGTGGCTGACCATGGCTTCGAGATGCAGGAGAAAGTAGTTGACCTGATCCTGGAGCGCTTGAACTCTGCTGCTGTAGCAGACTTGCCTGCCATGCTCCAGCATCTGCTGCAGAATGTGAATCAGGGAAACGCCAAACAGGTGACAACAGCTGCACTTCGGTTGCACTCCTATGTCATGCCAAGGAGCTGAGAGTACACACCTAACTACATACGGTGTATCTGACATGCAGATTGCCCATGAGCTGCGCAAGGAGCTACACTTTGTATCGTCCTCAGATCCAAGGCTTGCAGGTAGACCACAAGCATTTTCCCCGTCCAGGAAGGTGTAGCTCATTTTCATGTATAGCAACCACTCTCCTGAGACTTTTCTGACTTGCCTTGACTCGTCCCTATGTGCAGCAGTGGACGCCTGTGAGGAGGGTGAGGACGGGCCTCTCGAGGAGTCGCCCTTTCTTCAGGCCTTGATGGCTCTCAAGGCAGGGCTGCAGGCCTCTCCAGCAGCTTGCGAGGGCTTCAGCAAGGCGCTGCTCCAGCTCTCAGGCAGGCCCCTGCCTGCTTGCACATGTGTCCCCCGTGCAAGCCACCTATCACCATGATTTACACGGCAAAATGAAAGCTTGTCTCCTCTTAGGACATGAGATTTCATGCATCGCCGCATTGCTGCGCAGATGACGACAGCCCAGCAACCATGGATGCTGTCATGCTGATGCTCCTGCACAGCTTGGGTGGAGCGTGGCGAGCCAGCACAGAGACGACGCTCAAGAAGAAGTTTGCATCCGAGATCCTGACATCAGACCTCTTCCAGGATGTCCTGACTGGCCACCAGGTGCGGGCATGACAGCAAGTGTTGTGTTCCTGCCCCAGAAACAGTGGGCAGCAGAGTTGACAGTGCTGCCTAGCTATAGACTATGGTCTGCACCCTTTTCCTCATGCAGGCGCAACAGGGTGAGGCATGATGTGCACGGGCTTGAGATGTGTGCCTGCCTTGCAGGAGGAACTCAAGGATTTCTTCCCCACGCTGCTAGACTTTGCAGGAGCCCTCACCTCAGTTGCTCCTGAGACTTCAAGGAAGGCCGGAGCTGCTTTGTATGTGTCCATGTTCCTGCAGTTTGACAGTAGCTTTCACCGCCAGGTTGAGCCGCCATCATGCCACCTGTGCAACAGAGCTCTGGCCACGCCTGCTTTACCACCCTGGGACGACATCGCAAAATCTAGCTCTTAGCAGACAGTATGTGCTGTTGCAATCTGCACTGCAGCTTTGAGGATGGAGGACACAATATTTATGCTAGAGAAGACGTCAACAGCTCTGGCATATATGCAGGAAGTTCTGAGGTGCCTACACTCGCATCTGGGCTCCAGGGCACCCAAGCAGACCAGCACTGCCCTCGATGCCCTGCTGCAGCTTTTGGGAGCTGATGCGACAGCATTGCTCAGCTATGCAGCATACCTGACAGGCATGCTGGAGTATCTCCAGCACTTCAGCCATGACCAAGTGCAGCAGGCATGCCCCCGCGTGCTTTCTTCTTGCCCTGACATGACACCACACAGGCTTCCTTTGATTGGGCTTGCACAGGTGCCAGACAATGTGAAGCGGCCCTCTTACAATGCAGCTCTGAGAGCAGCGAGAACCTGCTGCATGCACAGGCAAGAGGCAATGAAGCGCATCCCTACTGTCAGAAGCCATGATCTTGTGACATGCTGCAGGTGTGCACGCTGCTGAGCGGGCTGGTCGTGCACAGCATGGTACTGGGCAGCGCGGGCAGCCAGGCTGCGAGCATAGGCAGCGAGTACCAGACGCTGCTGCGCAAGCGCCTCAGCAGCACCGAGCTGGGCGACTGCCGCATCGGCATTGTCGCCCTGCGCTGCCTTGTGTCACGCCTGGCCAGAGAGGAGCTTCAGGCAAGCGCCCTTACCTTGGCTCACATTTTATCTTACGGAATACAGCATAGTGTGTCGCAGGCCTGTACTCTGCATCAAGGGCATGGACCTCTGATACTTTCCTTTCACCTCTAACTCATCTGCCACCACACCGTCCAAGAGTGTTTGAAGAGGGTGTATGTGCAGGTGGATCGGGAACCACTGTTCCAGCAGCGGTGTGTTCAGGAGGCTATGGCGCATGTGAGGAACGCCTGGGAGGCCTGCCGAGCGGCCCAGAAGCAGCAGCTGCCCATGCTCACGAGCATGCTTTGCGACGAGCTCGCATCCATGTTGGAGAAGGTAACCCTACACACAAATCACTATGACGTTCAGGTGGAGCTCTTCTGTCCAGTCTGAACAACCATGGGGGTTCTAATTGAGCTCGAATGTGGTTGCGATATATACCATGCAGCGCCTTGTCAGGCAAGATTGGATTGCATGGCGTGCAGGATGCGTTGGGGCCAATGCTGCTGGGCAGCATGAGGGATCTATTCCTTCAGGAGCTGGAGAGCCTGCTCATAGACATGGATGGAGATGAGCTGGCAGGCTCACCCGAGACCCAGGTGCTCCCTCTTGTTCCCTACTGCATGCAGGAGTGTTGCGAATAGAGCCAACTGACAGTCATGTGTTCCAATTGTGGGAATGTGTCCGTGATGAGGGTTGCATTGCACTGTCCAGGGCAGCGCTGGAGACGACATCCTCAAGGCACAGCCGTTCCTGAATCTCAATGGCTCAGAGAATCCCATTGGCCTGCCCATCCTCCAGATGCTGCAGTCCTCCCGGGCTCACAAGAGGTACTCTCATCCCACCCTCATCACTTTCAATGCTGTGTATGATTCTGGGCTTTTCACTACAGGCCATGCATGCCTGCACTGCTTCCGGCCCAGTTGTAAGCATTGTTGGCAAAGGCAGTACTTCTGCTGTGGTGCTTTACATATAAAGACAGCTCGCCTGCAGGCACATCCCGGTCTATGCTCCTGCACTGCTGCGGCTCTGCAGCGTCATTGACCTGAGGGAGTGCAAAACCCTGGAAGCCATCACGGCCATTCTGGGCTGCCCAGTCTGGCTGCCTGCCCAGGACGATCCTGAGCCCGATGCAGCCAAGCTGGCACCATCCCAGCAGAGGCTCTTCTGCCAAGCCTTGTGGTACAGTGTCAACTGGCTGCGGGAGGTCGTCAACTCCTTCTCGGCTGACACACAGGGGTATGCTGACTTGCTGCAGTCACCCAGTCCTTACTATACCCAGCACGTGAGAGTAGACTAGCGTTCATGCCATGCATATTTCAGCCCGATTCCTCCTTTGATGGCTTATTCACCCTTGCAGTCAAGGGCTCAGGACAGAGATCTGATCTTTGTGCTGATCTTCTTCATGCGTTGGATGCTGGCATGCAGGATGGCTGAGGATCCTGACACACTGCAGAAGCTGGTGCTCAGGCTGCAGCAGCTATGCCAGCTGGAGGCTCTCCTGGATGAAGCCCTCGCACATGCTCCCCCTTCCTTCATCATACCTACTGCAGATGGTCTACTGACACCCTTCGCCGACCCTCAGACGAGCAGGGTATGCTTCTTTATGCCGTGGCACTTAGGCTGTCATGGTGCTTTGCCAACCACATAGGCTCATGCTCTTTCAGCAGTCCTGACACAATGCTCCTGCTGAGCTGCAGAAGGGCCCAAGAAAGGGCGGGGCCAAGAAGACAGAGGGAGCTCAGGATGAGCAGACAGAGGGCAAGGAGCATGCCGGGCAGGGCTCAAAGGAGAACCTACCTCCCTCCAATTCCCAAGCTCAACCTGCAGCCCAGCACCCTGGCAGGTGCTGCCCATGACACACCTGCAGGCATGGGTGCAATACAAGCCACTGCTGTCAGACACAGTTTCATATCCTCCGTGCCCCTTGCTACCTCTGCTTGCGATGCGCAACTTGGGGGGTGGGAAGCGTCGAGCATGCTAAGCTTATCAGGCCTGCTCAAGTGCAGGCTGAAGTCAGTATACCAGCACTTGCGGCCCCTGTCAGCATCAGCATTGCGGCTGATGGTGCACCTCCCCAAGGCAGCGCCAGCTGGCATGGCCCTGGCGCCGCAGGCGTACCTTCTCTCGGGACTGCTGGATGCGACTAAACGCCACCTCAGCAGCAAGGCCGCAGCCCTGTTTGGCAAAGACCAGCATGCACCCCACACAGGTGACCATGCCATGATGTCTGTCGTACTTATGTCTCACATCTTGGAGGAAAGGCCCATGTACCGTGGGCTTTGTATTGGGGGTCAGAAGATGCGTTCTCTTGAGCATAGTGCAACAATGAATTAGTCTTGTATACACAGGGGGCGGCATGGAGACAGCGGATGAGACAGAGCAGCTCCTGCTGCAGTGCATGCCCCCAGCTCAGACACTCCTCCAAGTTGCTGCTGACCATCTGCGCACTCAGGGTGAGATCACCAGTGCACCCCCATCTCTTCTGCCATTCATTGTCCCTTTGCATCTCAGGTGTGGTAGCCACATGATATCACTCAGATGGCATCGCCGATGATTGCCTTGCACAGCTTCTGGACCTTCCCAAGTCCACCTCACACGTTGGGGTACTTGCTGCGCAGGCGCCCTGCCAGTGGCGATCCAGGCAGCAGCCATGCCTGACGCTGAGTCACAGGGTGAGGCGCTGCTGGCAAGTGCATGTGCCAAGGAGGCTCTGGCAAGCCTGGTAGCTGCTCAGCGGGTGGGTCAGCTGTCGCTGCAGCTGCTGCAGGCGGTGGCCGACTTCAAAGAGGCTCATCATGACCAGCACCGGCCTCTGCTGCTGGCTGCCCTCAGGATGTTTGCGCTACAGGACGCTGCAGCCCCGCAGGCTTCACCCACAGAAGATGCTCAGGTGTGAGACCTTGCCAAGCTAATGGAGACAATGTACGCTCTGATGTCTCCCATCTGGCTGCGTTTGCTCAGTTGGTGGCTGAAAGAAGTGTCTGATATCAGGTCTCATACCCAGTACTCTGGCTTGAGAGGCAGTAGTCACAAGCAATGGGTTGAGTATGTCAGGGAAGACTTGCAGACTGCAGGGCTTTCATACACATGGTGGAGAAAATCCCAAGATAGGGCAGGTTGGAGGGCTGCCATAAAATGTCTGCTGCAACGCACCTGATCTACAGATCGGAAAGCGTGTAATGAATGAATGAATGGATACCCAGTACAGGCTATGACACTTAGCTTCCAGCGCCTGAGGTCTCAGGGGCTGCTAATTGTTGCAGGTATCTGAGCTGCTGCGGGCCAGTTGCCACTCTGTGGTGCAGCTGTTTGAGCAAGGCAAGGACTTTGACCAAGACCTGCTGGGCATCACTGTGCTCCACAGCCTGCTTCAGCTGGCACAACGTCTGAAAGATCACAGCCTCTCAGAGAACATTGAGGACATGCGCGGTATGCTCCCTCTAGTTGCATGCCGTCATAGCACTTTGTGCAACCTTCTGTATAGAGTCCTGCCCAGAACTGACCTGGCTCTGCAGCAGCAGACATTCACATCTTACTGATTGGCATCATGAAAGTCCTGAAGTTCTCAATCTCCTGAAAATATGTACCTCCTAAGACCATTATTAATGCCCTTTTATCTCATGAGCCTGCTGTGTTGCAGGCTGCATCAGTCAAGGTGCTGGAGCCATGCTGTCAGCTGATTGGGACCACTGCCCAGGGCCCGCTGCCCAGGGCAAGAAGGGCAGTGCCCAAGGCCGGGGCTGGGCAGGGCGCTCGGGCGCCATGGCTGCTTTGGTCAAATACCACGTGGAGCTCAGTTCGAGCCCCTCAGAAACCATTGCTCAGCTCTCTGAATGCCTGACTTCCAGCCCAGTGATGTCAGAGGAATTCGCAGGTGGGTTGTTGGCTTGCTGGTAGTGTGTTTGCTTACAAGAAGAAATTTTGCTGCATCTAGCCCTTGACCAGCACCTTAAACCTTTGCGGCACAGATGCCAACTGATATGCAGTGTGGGTTTCAGCAGCTTGAGCCTTTTTACTTGTGATTGCCTTGTGAGTGGGGATTTGCTGGACGCTTGGCGCCTGACTGAGAGTTTTGCCGGCGTATTGCCGCTCGTGCTTCTGAGACACAAGCATACTCCTGCGTTAGCGCCACCTCCGTCACAGATCAACAGCCTCAAGCCGAGGGCTTCATCTGAGGAAGTTTGCTGGCCTGCGCGCAGCGCTGACGACAGCAACGCTCCCAGTGTGGTACAAGGCCCTGCTGGAAGTGCTGCAGCACCAGATGGAGCAGCTGAGCCCGGGGCTGCAGAAGGCCAGCCTGGAGCAGGAAGGGGACACCTGTGCGCTGCTGGCAGCTGCCTGCCTGCATGCCAAGGCCTTCTCGGGGCTGATGCAGGTCACCAAGAGCCATCAGCGCAAGCAGGTACCTGCCTCTGCTAGAAGGCCGTTGCACCTTCTGAATGAGTACCACAGGCTGCCTGAAATGCCATAGGATGGCTCTAAAGTGGAATTGAAAGCTCAGTGTCCAGATCTATGTAGCCCACCTTGGCTGGCATTGTGGGCTACACAAGAAATGCCACAGGCTGCGTATGATTGCTCAGCAAGAGAGGAGGTTGCTGTGCAGGTACTGATGCAGGCAGTGAAGAGTGCGGGGCAAATCATTGACCTCTTCCTGAAGCTGGGCCCGTGCTGGAAGAAGCTGGTGGCGGCTGGAGAGCCCTACTCTGCCGAGTTCATGAGCATCTCAACTGAGCTGCAGAAGGGCACCCGCACCCTGCAGGCCCTGTGCTCAGAGGCCAAGTCAAAGAAGGAGCTGGGCATTGTTGCCAAGGTAGGCGCTCTGTCAGCATGGTCTGGCAACCACAAAAGCCTGTACTGGGAGCCTGTCCTTCTATGATGCTGGCTCGTCTCTCTATGATGCTGGCTTGCAAGATTGTGGGCAGTGTCAGAGGACAGACCTCTTGCTCTTCCCGACTTGAGACAAAGCCTGTACAGCTGATTGGTGCTTCGGCCTCTGCTAGCACGAGAGAGGCACCGGCAGCCAGCAACACCGGTGTGTCTAAACCTTGTCACCGCACCAGCAACCGTCCACACTTGGACTCCTGCTTCTCGTGAATGCAGCATGGGTAGTGACAGAGCCTGCTGCAAGCGCAGGTGCCGCAGCTCAAGCGGCGGCTGGAGCAGCTGCTCATCATGACCAAGGGCCTGCTGCAGTCCTCCGGCGCCGTGCAGCACATCCTGGTGGGGAACCTCAGGCACAAGGACCTGGCGGGCCAGGTGGTCCCTTCCCAGGCCTACAGAGAAAGCTCCTCTGATGAGGAGGCCAACGACGAGGAGAATGCTGACGCAGAGGACGCAGAAGACGAACCTGCTCCAGGTATGTGGTCGCTGATGTGTCCCTGTGCTGAAGCTTGTAGGGCTCCCCAAATTGTCTGAACAAATGTGATGATCAAGAGTGGATGTCTCCTGCTGCAGTGCCCTACATGTAGGGCACATGTCTTCAGATGCCTGTACAGGCATTAGCAAGTGGAGATGCCATGGGTCATATAGCTTGCATGAGGCACATGCTGACATGCTATTGTGAGCGCTCACAGTACATTCGCTTCTGGTGCAGAGCCCTCAGCGAGTAGGCAGACCAGCAACGCAGTGGGGAGCCGAGAGGAAGTGGCTGCTGCAGCCTATGCCGTCAAAGCAGAGTCTGAGGAGCCACGTGAGGATAGCTCAGCAGATGGGGAAGGAGAGCATTAGGCAAGGGCACCAGCACACTGAGCTAGCGAAATCCTGGGAGAATTCCGTGCACTTGAAGTCTTCGGCTTATGGGCAGTCAGCGGCTGTCGCATTTATAGAAAGTTGTGTGAGTCTTGTGTGTACTGTTAACCAAGTGCTAGTGCAACCGGAAGTAAAGCATTACATGGACACAAATCGTGCCTGTCTAGAGACTCAAACTTCAGAGAAGCTGCCAATGTCGGAATGAAGCTGGCCAGTGTCGGAAGCGGCAGCAGGCGTGCCGGAACTGACCTTGCGACTCGCTTAAGGCTCAGGGTATGATGCTGTACAGCTATTCGCTTTCAGCATAGTGGTTCTTCTGTGCGAAGACAGCCATGGCCAAAGTGGAAAAGGTAAAGACGGCGGGTGCGAAGCCTGCCCAGCAGCTCAACAAACGAAAGACTGCTGCATCCAAGACTGACGCTCCAAGCAAGCGAACTAAGAAAGAGAGCATCATCGTGTCCAAGCCGAGTGCGATACCCGCGCCCAAAAGGTACGCTTAGTGAGCTTTCAGCTGTACTAGCATCCCCCTAAAGCGCCCTGTGAGTATAACTTCGATCACTCTCACACCTCCTTCATGCTCGCAGAACGGATGTCGATGCATCATCGCCTCAGAAAGATAGGAAAAGGAAGCGACAAGAAGGCACTGAGGTATGGCAGTCCAAGCACCCTTACTGCTTTCATAGCGGAATATGCTACGACAGGATGAAGCTTAGGATAAGGTGCATGTGCAGAAAGCAATCAAGAAGTGGGAAGCCATAAGGCGGCATGATACAGATCCCAAGCAGAGAGATTCGCTGGTGTCAGAGGTGTTGAAGGAGGTGGGGCACTCTCTCTCTTGACACCTGCCAGAATGCATGTCTGCCTGCTCTGTGTCATGAATACATCTCAGACCTTTATTACACATGCTTCACCCTGCATCACAGCAGGATACCTCTGATCTGCAGGATGGCCCCTTTAGTTGTTTACATACCTCGAAAGCTGTCAAGCTCTTTTGATGAGGAAATGCCCTTTTTATGCAGAATGTTGGCAGCCTGCAGCGCCTTGCCGCATCGCCAGTCGGCTCGCGCGTCCTGCAGTCATGCGTCAAGCATGGCACAGCTGAGCAGCGCAGGCAGATCCTGCAAGGGCTGCAGCCACACATGCTGGAGCTGTCAAAGAGCCCCTACGCATACCATGTGGTCTGCAAGCTTGTGGACACAGCAGCAAAGGCAGACCTGGAAGGTAGGCTATGAGCTCTACTCTCATGGATTTGGAGGGATGTAGGTAGAGGCCTGAGCCGCTGAATAGTGCTTAACAGCACGAAGCTCCTTCTCGCATGCCGATGATGCTTCAATACTGCGTTATCTTCCTGATACTCTGATGACATCAACAACTTCTGAGGCATGTGAGACAGAGCGCATGACTGTATCTCCTCTATTCGTACACCTTGCAACTTGCGGAGGCTTGCAGCAGAATTGTTCCCGGCAGCAAAGCTTACAGGCTTTGTATGGTGATCTGGATTTTGCTTCGCTGCCCAGTGCGGCATGCTCTTTGCAGGTGTCGTTAAGGCTTTCAAAGGGCAGGTGGTCAGGTTGTTGCGGCACCCTTGTGGATCGAGAGTCATCAATGAGATATACACAGCAGCCTCTACAAAGCAGCGCAGGGCCCTCACGGCAGAGTTCTACGGCAGAGAGGCTGTCCTCTTTCATGAGGCAAGCAGTCCTTTCCATTGATGTCCTGCCAGCAATGCTGCTGATGATATTTATTGCAAAATGACTGTGGCAGAGGTTTCACATTGCTGGAAGTTGGGTGAAAGGGACATGTTATCCTTTGGATCCCACATTCTCGAGACTTCTGGCGTCCACCGCCAATATACATGCTGCATGAACATAGCTCTGGCCGGTCTGCTCTCACTCAGGGTACTGTGCACTTCCACAGGATGCCCCACAGGGCTTGCGGGAGGTTCTGGACAAATCAGACGCCACAGGGAAGCTGCGCATCGTGCAGCAGATGTCCATCAACATCATCCCAATCATCGAGAAGGGCCTGCTGGACCCTGTCATCACCCATGGGTGTGCTCCTCTCTGCATTGAGTAGTCGGACAATCCCATGTAGACATGAGGCTGCCATGCAGCATTGCATGCCCTACGTCATAGTCCTTGAGTTCCTGACAGCATTGTCAGCTCTCTGGCGAAAGTGTTCAGCAGCGGGGCAGGTGCTTGTGAGCATGTGCCTGCAAATGCTGGCATGTGAGGTTGGGCGTGACTGCGCAGGCTGGTGAAGGAGTACATGGATGCTGCGCCAGCCACGGCTGTCACAGATGTGGTGGAGATGCTGGCGGGGCCCGCAATCATGCACATGGTGCACTCGCACGCCGGCGCGAACGTGGCCTGCCGCGCGCTGGCGCTGGGCACCGCCAAGCAGCGCAAGAAGGTCATCAAGGCCATGAAAGGTGCCGCAACCGCCCGTATACCCCTTGTACCCCTGATAAAAGAGGCAGCAGGGCAAGGGATGGTTAGCTGGGTCACCAGAGGGTTCACTTCTGGGCTCACAGGGTGGGGCGAAGGGGTTTTTGGCAGCTGTCAGAGCAATCGCGTACATCTATCAGTAGCACAGTGAGCCTGCTCTCACCGGGCCTAACAGGCGAGCATACATCATTGAGGCATGTGCTTGGTGAGGACAGGTGCTGAAGCATGCGAAGAGTGCAGGGCATGTGAAGGTGATGGCTGAGGATGAGTGGGCGCACATCGTCCTCATCGCTGCCCTCAGCTTCACAGACGACACCACCCTCCTCAGGAAGACCATTGTGCCGGAGCTGCTGGTGCGGTCAATCGCAGCTCTGCAATCACCAGCCTTAACAATGCTGGTGCTCTGGGCTGATGCACTTACACTCTAAGAGCACCAAGACCTGAGACAGAGTTACCTGTGGAGTGCAGAACTATGTCACCTCAGATTGAACAACTTCTGGGCTGTGTTGAATGTCTCCATATAGCAGATATGTGTATCGTGTTGTGATTTGGTGGACCGCGTCAACCCAGCTACAGGCAGAGAAAGCCTGCAAGTACAATGTTGATTGGCTATGCTGGTACAACCTGCAGGCAGCTAAGGAGGCGCTGTGTAGCCACAAAGCCGCCCGCCACATCGCCTTGCACCTGCTGGCGCCTGACACCAAGCGCTACCTGCCCGCCCATGCAGCGGCCATGCTGACCCCTCCCACAGTCGCTCCTCCACCAGCTGCTGAGACGGTACCCGCAGCTGCGACCAACGGCAGCAAGCCTGCGGAGGATGCTGAGGAAGATGACGACATTGACGCGGTGGGGTGTCCGACACATGCATCAGCCACCTTGCATCCATTGGTGGTCTATCATCAGCCTCCCACATACACTGTGCCTGCTGCAAGTGTCGATGCGATAGTAATCATGCACTACAGCATTCCGGTGGTGGGCCTAAGGATGTTTTAGGAACTTTGGCCAAATTTATTGCAATCACCATTGGATTACTGCTCCTGCAAGGGGATGAGTGCTAGCTTGACAGACTGGGTGTCCTGCACAGGAGGACAAGGATGAGGGGGAGGCAGTAACAGTGGGCGGCAGCAAGAAGGATCCTACAGTGCGGAGGCGCGAGATCCTGGGGCAGGGGCCTGAGTCTCTGGGCCACGCGCTAACAGAGGCAGCGGCCGCCAGTGCAGCCTCCCTGCTGCAGAGCATGCTCGGCAGCGAGGTCCTTGTGGAGGTCGCCTGTGGGGGCGAGGCAGGTGAGTGCGCACAAGGCACCTTGCTTCACCCCCAGCTTGCGCCGCGCTATCTTGATGTTGCCTGACTTCTGTGGTTGTGATTGTTGCCAATGTGGGTGATGGCCTCCTCAGAAGCATCAGATGGGTTTTTAGTGATCTGGCAATCTTAAGCATGATTGGAAGTTGCAGGAGTTCTGGCAGAGCTGGATGCTGAGGGCGTGACAGCTGTCCAAGATGCCATTGTGGAGGCGGCAAAGGCCCCTTCACCACAGGAAAAGCCAGATGACTTTGCAGGTGAGGCCCGCAACTTTCAGCCATGCGGCAGTTCTGTCATGGTCCTACAGGGTGCGCCTTACGGGATCAATTTCACAGCTTGGGCAGCCGTGCAACTACATGCAGCGAGACCAGGAGTGCATGTACATGTCCATCACGACCTCAAGGGGGCTGTCACAACTTGCCTCGGGATGTGGGTACCCGTACTGCTATTCCTAGGTCACAGAGGTTTTGCCATGTCTGCAACTTTGGCCAGCCTGGTGACGAATACCATCTTGTCTTTGAGTGTCGAGGCTTGCAGCATTTTTGTGATAGATACCCTGGGTTATTTGGACACCATGCTGAGACAATGATTCAGTTCATGTGGCAGGCAGATCTACATGGGGTTGCCAAGTTTGTCACAGGTTGTCTGGGCGTATATTATGACACCGACCCCGACAGGCGTCGGGCATCTGATAGGTGGCTGGAAGAGAAGGAATGTTTCTCTCTCTCTCAAGGTCTCCAGTGCCCTGAGTCTGAGTGCTGCTGAGCAGGGCAAGCGTTGCTGGAGCACTTTGTTGCCTCGCGCGCGCTGAGGCGGCTGCTGCTTCGGGGCACGGGCAGCGGCCCGGACGCTGCCCAGGCCCATGCCTTTGCCGAGAGGCTATGGACGGGCTGTCTCAGCGGCTCCTGCAAGCAGCTGGTGGACGGCCATGCTGCCAAGGTGCTGGCCCTTGACCCCCAGCTGTAGCCCCCAAGGTCTCTGTCTCATTGGCATGCCCTGACGATGTCAGGAACCTGCCTCGCTGGAATGTATACATCCATTGTCTCTGTGCTGACGGTATCCTTCATTAGGGCTGTGCTGCTTGCAGGTGCTTGCAGCCGTGTACTCTTGCGGCAGTGAGGAGGTGAAGTCGGGAGTGGAGAAGGAGATGAGCCCTCTATTGCCTGAAGGGACATCTATACAGGCATGGGCTTCCGGGCTGGCTGACAAGGAGCACACCAAAGTTGGGAAGCCTGTGTCTGGAAGAATGAAAAAGCAGAAGGCACAGGGAAAGCAAGTCCCCAAGTGATCAACTGACTGTTGTATAATAGCCTCTAGAGATCTGAATGAGATAAACATAAGAATCCTATGGCGGGGGCCACTCCGCATGCCTCTGCAGAAGCAAAAATAGACACAGTTATCCTGCCTACTTAAGCTGATGCCTGACTCCTCTCAGAGTAGGTGATCTGATACACATCCAATGGATACCCACACAACCTGTATGAGACTGGCACTTGTGGAAAATCAAAGCGAAAGCGTTGTATCTGCCTCATGGCCACATGAGGCAATAGAGGCATCACGACGTGTTGCAAGGCCTGACACTGAGACACAAGGCGCTGCTCATAAGATGCATCACATCAGCTGGCTGGTCATGACCAATGTTGGCAAATTATGTGAGCACGGAAATTAAGATCAATTGCAGAGGTAAGACGTGAGAATCTGCCTTCTTCAGTCTTACAGGTCGAGGACGCATTTGGTAGCAGGTCCAACATGTCGAACACCAGCTCGCAGGCCTAGGGTTTTGGTGTTTGTACCCTACCTAGCCTCCTTCATCCAAATCTTGCTCAGATCAGCTGAGCGAACAGGAGTGCTTTCGCATTTTCACCATCAGCACAGTCGAAACTGCCTACAGACATGAGGAGCCTCGGTGCACTAGAGGTAGGGCTGCAGCAGCAGCCTGGCGTTTGCCGGCAGGGGCTTGTACCAAAGCGTGTATTATTGTGTAGAAGGCAGCATTTCACCTGCGCCGCCCAAAATAAGCAGAATGACAGGGTCAAATCAGGAAGCAGGGCTGTTGTGTCGAGCACGGTGCTGCACGCTCCCCTGAAACAGCTGCCTAAGTATGATCTGTGTGCGATCTGCCGTCCCTCAATGCGCTTTTCTACCGAGTTGCAAATGAATGTCCGGCTATACCTATCAGAATGAAGAACTATACACGGAGTTGGAGTTTTTCTACGCCTTGCACAGGTTCCGGGAGCCATGCTCTGGGCAAGCAGTGCTCAGGCACAGGATGTGAAGGGGGCCATTGACAGCGCAGCAGCTGCTGTATCAAGTTCTTCCGGACCACCCACAATCTTGGGCCTGAATCTCTTCGAGGTTCTCCTGGTTGCGGCACCCCCACTCCTTTACGGTAATCATCAGCACTCCCTGCTGCCATTGTGGTAGGTCAGACCGCTCTCGAGTGACTCTGCTAAGCACGGCCACATCAAGGTCCTGGAGGAAGATGCAGTGGAATCATGCTCAAAACCAGCGGCAGCTTTCGAGTTGGTAATGCTATGCACTCTTCCGTGCAGGGATCTTCAATCTTTACCGCTCGCAAGTCAACCAGAAAGCTAAGGTAAGGCCCAAAGGACGCAAACAGTGTCGTAGAGTCTTGTCTGGACAGATCATCACTCTCAGAGTACAGAAGCCTGGAAGATTGCTGGCACAAGCAACGTTAGGCCTTTCTATGGTAGCAAGGTTCCCCTAACAGAGCACATGTCTTCTCTAGTGTGCTCTCACACACAGGGAATGGCGCACAACTGTTGCGTCGCCTCGCCTTGCATATAAAGAAGCTAGGCTGGTTTAAGCCCCGTTGTTTCCAATCTTGTGCAGCTTGTGGACTTTGTTTCAATCCTGGCTGCAACCGTCATCTTTGGAAACATCTTGAGCGTCCTGGTCTTCAAGGTATACTCCCTCTTCTGTCACTGCTATTTCTGTTGTCACAGTAGTCATGTCATGCCGAGGGTCTGTACAATAGTGCTAGCCTGAGTGAGGTCACGAGGCTAACAAGGTCCCCATGCCTTTCAGGTCAGGCTGTACTGAGCCCAGAGCACCCTAGGAAGTTCCCTTTAAGTCACAGACCAGTTTGAGGAGAAAAAACAAGAATTTCTGGAGCTTCTATCTGCCATAGAGGCGTCAGCCATTTCCGGTGGAGGCGTCAGCCAGAGCACAGCTCTATGCTGGCCTGAGAAGCGTACTCAGTGTCACGTACAGTGCCACAGGTAGCGGCGTGTGATTGGTGTGACATAGCCGGTATAGAGATGTTGCGGTTGCCACGTGCGAGAGTCGCAGTCCTGCTGGTGGCAGGGCTGTGCAGTGTTATCATGCGTCAGAGCCAGCCCATCTCTTTCAGCATTGCGGCATTCTCTGAAGCCTTTGTGGTGCCTGGCTGGGGAGTGGCTGTTGACCTGTACAAGACTCAAGACATCAACACCTTGACCTTTCAGCAGCTTTTGATTTCACATGAATGTCGCATGCGTAGTGTAAATTTTCATTGCAAGTCTCCGTACCCTGCTGATGCAAGCAAAAAGTGACCTACCCTGCTGATGCGTGGGTACTCTCAAAGCCTGGGAGCAGGAGGTCATGCGCCTGCGCCTGCTGCTGTTGCGCACCCGGAGGCCGCTGCTGCGCTACTGGGGGCCGCTGCTGTGGCCTTGCAGGCTGCTTCTGTGGGATGGCAGGCTGCTTCTGGGGCAGGGGAGGGTGCTGGGGTGCCATGGGTAAGCTCGCACTGGCCACTGGGGCTGTCGGCTCCTCTGCTAACGCGCCAGTGGCTACCCTGCTGGCCTGCTGCTGCTGCGCATCCATCACCTGTATGACCGCTCCAAGCTCTGCGCCCTGGTAAGTGAGTGGAGCCAAGCAGGGAGAAGGGTCTCGGTAGGTAGTCACATCATATAGTGCACCATAAATTCGAGTAAGGCAGGCAACAACAAAGTGACCCTAAGAGCAAGCATTCACTGCACTGCATATCGCCTGAAGGTGACAGCACTGCTATTGGAGGATGCAAGAGGGTGTCCCCATGCTCATAGCACTTTACAGGGCACTATGATAAGCCTCGGGCACAGTAACGCAATGCAAATAGCCCGTAGCAAGAGCAAAGATGCAACAATGCAGTCAGGGTCTCACCTCGTGATACACAGTGATGATGGTGTTCAGGGCGTCAGTGACTTTCAGGCAGTCGGCCATCATGGTGGCGGATGCCTCTGTCTCGTGGCTGGCCAGGTAGTTGATGGCCATCTCCAGGTCGTTCTTGTAGGACTGCAGGGCGCCCACAGAAGCCTCCAGGAACTTCCTATCGCTTGGGCTCACTGAGTGCGCGTCGCTGCAGCTCATGGGCACGACAGCCTCCTGCACCCATCGAAAAGAATGCTTTTCCGCATGTCTTCCAGCTACAACCAGGCTGAAGAGATGTCTGACGTCGAGAGAACTGCTTTATTCTGTTGTCCAACAAGACTGTCTTGCAACATGGAGGCTTGCATGAACGGGAGCGTGTGAGATTGATCAGCTGCTGGAAGGTTTCCGCTCCCTCTGGCTCATAATTCCTTAGCTTGGGATTACATGGAAGCATGCTTGCAGTATAGCTGTGTCACGCATCCCAATGCAAGGGTCTGGGGAACAGGAAAGAGTCCCAGATGCAGGCTTTACCCTCTATACAGCGGCAGGCACAGGTATGGGTGGGGGTATCCTGTTAGTATACCTGGACCAGTTCAATCTGAGCGTTTGCACGCAGTAAGCAGGTCCTGATAGCATCCTGGCTGGTCAGTCTTGGCCGTGCTGAGCTCTCACTCCCCTCGCTCTGCCTGTGATGCCGCAGGACACACCTTGAAGGGCTGTCTTTCGACAACACTATGCATGTTGGCTAGTGAGACAGGCTCGGGAAATGTACCTCTTATTGGGGCTCTGTGGACCATGCTGGTATTGGCTGATGATCTTCAGAGCCAGAGTCTTGGAGTCTTGGGCTGTCTTCAAGTTTGGAGCAAATCTGCAGGGGTCACACTGTTAGGCTAATGTTCACACGCTGTGAGTTGGAGTTGATATGCCAGACTGCCCAAGGGAGACACTGTTGTGACAGGAGAGGGATGCTGGTGTTGACACCCACCTATCCATGGGCAAGATGGCAACCCGTCCTATCTCTTGCATGAGCTCACTCTGCATAGAAGAAAGTGTGAGTTAAGCCAGAGGTGTTGAAGCCGCCAGCATCAATACTTGAGAAGATACTGACTGATCAGAGCACATACATCATCCTTACCTCCTGGTGAGAGTTCAGACGGCTTTTACATTGCGCGAGTATCTGCAGAAGCAAGATATCAGGTAAGTCCATCCCCATTGAGCTGGATGCAGCAGTGTCTGTGTTGATGAACAGCTGGATAACGGACGGTCGATGCAGATCAGATGGACTTACCTGCTCTATCAAATTCAGGGCAAGTACAATCTGCAGACATGTGACATTTGTATCAGAAATCGAATGCACTAGGGTTATGGATGAAAGGCACAGAACAGGATACGGTGCTCGTACTGAGTATGGCAAGGTGCTGTATAGAAGCCTTGATGCCTTGCCAGTCGCATCGACAGCAGCACGGAAGGGTTTCGAGGCGTCTGCCTTACCTTCTGCTCTCTTCTTCCTTGGGCGCACACTTGCCTAAGCCTCCTGCATAGAGCTTCTGTAGCTGCCTGCGAGTTGATTTGACCGGTATTGACCTGGTGCACAGCCTGTGCTGTAAGGTATTCATCGGGCCCAGGCAGGTGCTTGGCAGTGGCGAGCCTGCAGATCTCTGCAAACTCTTGGGGCTCGGCCCCCTGGCTGGAGAACTTCATCGCGGTATTCTGAAAGGCGCAGTAAGAGGAGAAGGAGCATGCACGTCTGCCCTGTCCTTGCGCAATTCTCGGACTTCGACACTTGTCACCGTGATGACCTCATGACATCACGTGCCCAGCTATGATAGAGCAGCGACGGACAAGGACTACCACCCCTCCCTGTCACCTGTAATGTGATTTACATTGTCTTTCAGATTAGTACAACCCAGTTCATCTGGATCTCAACGGAGGTGGCTTGACTGGTTGCAGATATAGCCTGCTGGTCAATGTAGCTATCCGCAGAACCACCTCGAAACTTGACCAAAGAGTGCATTTCATGGCTAGATGGACTTCACCAGCCCGCCTCAGTACAACGGGCACACCCAGCAGGGTGCAGGCTACCCCCCTCAACCTGCGTCTGTAAGCCAAGCTACAGCAGACCCAGTTCCTCCGCTCCCTGCAGAGAATGCTCAGCCCAGTGAAGCACCGCCGCCTGCACCGCCTCCCGGAGCACCGCCAATGCCCCCGGTAAGCCTCCATCTCGTCCACGGTACCCGATCAGACACGGCCACTGAAGCTGTAAGAAGGCTCCCAACCTCTCTGCTTCTGCAGGGGCAGACTTCGGAGCAACAAGCGGTAGCACAATCCGCACACGCATACTATGGGGCTCAGTATCCAGCATACCAGGCAGATGCTTGGGCAGCCTACTACCAGCAGCAGCAACAGGCTGCAGCTTGGCAACAGTATGGTGCGTTCAATGCTATCTCATGTCTAGCGAGGTGTGTGATTTGCACACCCCAAACAATGCAGGGTCCCTCTCCTGATGTGTAGCCCAGCTCAGGCAACTTCTGCAGCAAGAAATATGACGTTTGAGTGAAATTTGCAGCACAATATCAGCAGCAGTGGCCAGGCTATGACCCTTCTCAGGTGTATGCTGCATACCAGCAACCGCAGAGGTAGGCATTCCTTCACCATGTGAGTTCACGTGCTACAATTGATTGCTGGGATGTCACTGCCCTTGGGATGTCTTGTGACGCCATTTAGGGATATCTGGGCATGCAGTGTGCAGCCACCAGCATTTACACCTGCCTCAACTGCCCCTCAACAGGTCCCAGGGCCCGCACCTGGTACAAATGTGCCAGGTGACTTCCCAGACTGCGACCTCTTGACAATGCTCTAGCATACAGTCTCCATTGTTGTCCTACAAGCACTCCCTCTTGCTCCTTGCGCAATAAAATCTCATGCAGTCGACGCTCAAGTACAACAAGAATTCCTGCAATGTGCATGCAAATCACACACCGAGACGTGCACTCCTGTGCAGGGACACAGCATCAGAATGGAACTGTGCCCCCATGGCAAAAGCAGTCGCCAGCACAAGCGGCACCTCCTACTTTGCGACCGCCCCAGCAGCAGCAGACTTACTTGAAGCAGCCTGCAGCAGGAAAGCAGCAAGGCAAGATCGGATTCTTCATCAAGCCTCAGCTTCCCAAGTCGAGGCAGGGGCAAGCTGCCGCCCCAGCCTATGTCAAGGTTGAAGACTCCAAGCCTGCTCAGCCACAGGTAAAGGCTCCTGCCCACTCCCGTCCCCCTATACCCAGGCACTGCCATTGTCAAGGCTGTATGCACTTCGCAAGTGGTGAGGCCCTGACAGGGATCCTGCATCTGACTTGCTCTGCCAGACCAGGTCAGGCTTGCACAAGCAGCTGCACAGACAGGGCTGCAAGAGCCTGCAAGGCCACTGAAAAAGCTGGGCAAAGATCCCAGTCTGCCTAATAAACAGTAAATGTGCCACCTGGGTCTGCATGCTGAGGGAGCCCTACATGTGTGCAGGCAGCTGCTGCCATGCCTGCTGGCGGACAGGGCTGGCCGATCTCGCTGCGGAGGTATGTGGAGAGGTCATTTGCACAGAAAATCCCGGACGAGAAGAAGGGAGCCCTCAATGTGGCTCTTAAGCAGATCATCAGCGATGCTCAGGCAAGCTTCTCTACGTCTGCGTGACTACCTGTTGAGCATTTGTGCTTCGGCATGATCGAAGTGCTAGGCGTTCCTTTCATTTGGCAGGATGCTGGCTGATGCCTGTTGAGAACCCTGATCTGGCATTGGTGTATCAGGCAAAGGGGGAGCTCTGGACAAGGAGCTGGGAGACCATGCCCCTGCCATTGTCCCAGGCAGCAGAGACAGCTTCACTGCCCAAGCCTGCAGCCGCACCTACCTCATGGCTGGCTCAGCACAGGGCTGCCAAGGCATCCAATCTTGCTGCCAAGCCCACTCTAGATGCCTCTAGGAAAAGCAGGTAACTTTGAAAAAACGGCCAATCGATGGCATTTTTAAGCCCTTATCTAGGAATGCGAGTTGTGTCACGAGCACTGTTGCTAGTGCCGAGCGCATGCTTCACCCTCATCTACAGCGCCGCGTGCATTGGCGGTGCTTGCTCCTCTCCCTTGTGCAGAGGCTCGCAGGTTGTCATGCTGCAAGTGGAATCCTTGACGGGTTGTGAGGGGGCTTTGCAGGAGGTGGTCGCGCAGCCCCGAGCGGAAGCGCAGCAAGGTGTGGCGCAGGGCGGCCTCGCCCGACAGCGACAGCAGCGCCGACACCACCGGCGGGGGCCAGCGCTTCCTGGAGCAGGAGGGCCGCCGGCGCGCCGGCCGTGCTGGCCGCTTCGGGACGGGCGCGGCCGCTGACGCCCGGGCCAATCACGTGCGTGATGCGCTTTGTCTCTCCTGCTCTACAGCATTGTCACTCACACCCGCTTGCCACTGGGGTACCAGCCTCATTCACAACTGAGGTCAATCGCCCTAAAAGACAGACTGTTGTCGCATTTGATCATGACGCACTGCCTGAGGCACAGCGCCTGTGCGAATATCTCTGCTGTTGACAACCCTGCGTATCCCGTCTGCAACCGCACACAAGCCGATAGTACTTCCTGCCGGAGTGGAGGATAAAGCTGTTGCCATGTGAGAAGCCTTACACAGCTGGGCCTGGGGAGGTAGCATCTATTCAATGTAGAGAGCTTAGTGAGGGGTGGTCCTGTGCAGGCGGACGTCAGCCGCAGGGACAGGGTGGCGGCGCTGGGCGAGGACATTGACCAGGAGGACTGGGACGATTTTGTGGTGAAGGGGACCATGCAGGAGCTGGAGAAGAGCTACTTCAGGCTGACCTCTGCGCCCGACCCTTCCACAGTCCGGCCGGAGCCCGTTCTGAGGCGTGCCTACGAGCGCCTGATGCACCTGCTGCGCCAGGGCAAGCAGAGCTACTTCTACGCGCTGGACCAGTTCAAGGGCATGCGCCAGGACTGCACTGTGCAGCACCTGCGCAATGACCTGACGGTAAGGCAGTGTCCTGGCCTGACCTCATGAACCTGTCAGATATGCTTCCGCAGAGACTGTTCCAAAGAAGAGGGCATTTCTATCAATGAGAGTGCTGTGCAGCCCGTGCAGTATACCCTGCCCTACATGCAAATCGGTGATCTCGCAAAAGCAGTTAAATAGGTCTCATCTGGCACACATGTGGTGCTGACTGGGATTCTGCTTGCAGGTCAACATATATGAGGCTCACGCCCGGGCATCACTAGAGTATGGTGACAATGCAGAGTACAATCAGTGCCAGACACAGCTAGACCTCCTGTATCAGGACAGCAGCCTGCTTGGGTGCAGAGCAGAGTTTGCTGCCTATCGCATCCTGTACCAGACGGCACATGCGAAGCAGGGCGATAATGCAGGGCTCTTGAACACTCTGCGCAACACAGTGCACTTGGTGAGCAGCCCTACTTTTGAGACTTCTCTTTCCCCATCTCTCTGCAACCCCAAGTGATGTTGTTGTGCCTCCCTGCTGTCATTCAGCATGTCTGTCACTGGCGCCCGGCTGATGGCTTCTTATGTCATGCAGGCTGAGGGCTCTGCCGCTGTTTCTCATGCTTTGCAGGCAAGCCTCTGACCGTCCTTCTTTGTGCATATGCACTTCTTATCACTTCATCCGCTGCCTGCTGTTTCCTGGAGCTTTGTGCAAGAGAACATCCTTTCTTGTTCGATGTGTCCTCTCACATGCATGAGAAGCAGCACCCAGCACACAGGTCTGAGGTTTTGGCGTGCACTGCAGGTGAGGGAGGCAGTCTTCTGCTGTGACTACCAGAAGCTCTTTTCATTGTATGAGGCAGCTCCCAACATGGGCCGAGCGCTGATGGACATCTCCTATGACAAATTCCGCCATGCAGCGCTCACCATGGCTGTGCGAGTCTACAAGCCTCATGTGCAGGTAATCATTTCTGCTCACTCAGTATCCTCGGCGAGCTCACACTTCAGGATGCCTAAGTCAGGCCATTTTCTTGCCTTACTGTTCGAGCAGCCCAGCATGCTCTTAGCGCAGAATCAGGGCTGCTCGTCTTCCGAGGGAAGGGCCTTTTACTGCATGCTCTGATGCGACAGTTTGTGGGCAGGTCGAGTTTCTGACCAGCCTGCTAGGCTTCAAGGCAATTGGCAACAGAGCCAGCAGCACGGCAGACAGTGCAGAGGTGGCTGGCCTCAGCCTGCCTGGGTGCACCCAGCAGGACTTCCCTGGCAAGTACCCTCCACAGGTGAGCACTTATCTGACAACCCATCCAAGCTCTGCTACGCTATCTGTGAAAGCGCTGTGCCAAGCGCAGCAGAGCACAATAGATGCTTGCACCATCATCTTATGCTATTTAATTGAAGTCTTGCATTTTGTCTGTGCTGTGCGATTGCAACAGATATCCAGCCATGACTTTGAATGCTGGCATTCAAGGGCTGAAGAAAGTGCTGTTCATGCAGGTAAGTCCTCAGATCGCTAGCAAAGAATGCATCAAGTGGCTGAAGGAGCATGGGGCAGTGCTCAGCAATGAGCCCTCGCTGGCTGAAGGAGCGGTTGACTGCAAAGCGAGCGCAACTACCTTGGTCATGCCCGCTGCTGTCGCAGTGGCCCATGGTGATGCCAACCTTGCCATTGATGATTTCCTGAAGAGCATTTCATAGCCACACTGAGTGAGCCTTATGAGTGGATTCCTGAGGACTGATCTCTAACGGGCCTGAAAGACGGAGGCGGCACATTGCTTTCTGCCTTTGCTCCAAGAGAGAGTAGAGCGCGCGTCTATCTAGACGAAGCTGAAAAGTATGCTCGGTAGACACATGCAGAAGTACTGCCAAGGAATGTTGCAATGAACAGTCCCTAGAATGCCGTCAGATACTTGAGAAATGGCAGGAAGGGTCCTTCCTTTGAGGTTTTGTGGCCATTGCGACTGTGATGCAGCTGCAGGCAGCGCCTTTTCATGGAATGCCACTGTGTGGCATCCGCAGAGTGTAATCAGGTGGACAAGCACGTGGTCACGATGTACAGTGTCAATGTACCATCAGAACTAGATTAATCGCATTCCGTTGCCCACGGTCCTCTCAGCCGCACTAATCCAAAAAATGGTCAGACCTGCTGGGCTGCAGCTGGGCACCGTGCCCTGCCCAAAATCTTCCGGGATCGAAGATCCCATGTTCTTCCCTTCATGATGAGCTCCTTGAAGTCCTAAAGGACTCGTCGCAGAATAAGCCGTGCACAGGAGCACAAGGGGCTGCCCCGACATGTAAAGGCATATCCTTCACAGTGCATCTCAGCTTACACCAAGTAGTTAGGAGGTCTTCACGAACTTCAGGTGCCAAGCCCACGGTGGAAATGACGAAGCACAAGATACTGGCATGACTCTGTTTGTTTGACAGCGCCCTCATCTGGGCCGTATGCCTGCCAGGGACGCCTATGGATTCGAGGTGGGAAGACTTGGTGGCCTCTTCCCTGCGTTACAGGGGACATCTGCCCTGCCGTAGTGCAAGGAAAGAAACAAGCCTCTGTGCAGGTCAAGAAGGAGTTCCTAGAGTTATACATTCGGTACGCACCTCTATGGGAGAAGGAGGAGGGGGAGCGTTGTCAGCGGTGGTCTGGGCTGCTGGAGACCTTTGCAGGGGAAAGCCGACCTCAGAGCCTTGCAAGGTGACGAAGGAACCCGCTGAGAGTATTTGAAAATGCTGCAGCACTTGGCCCTTGTCATGCAGCCCTGTTACTGCAAACTAGTACCTCCTGTGCACAGGGCGCTTGTTGGCTCTGCAGGGCAGAGGATGAGCTCACAGGTGTGAAACCACTGGAAGAGGCAGTTCTGGGATGGCGCAAAGCTGCGAGCAAGGGCCAGGAGGGGCAGCCAGAGTGGTTCCACCCCCTGCGCTCCCTTGTCCAAGCAGGGATCCCCATGGTATGCCAACCCCTTCTACGCCACAGCATGTGCGTCATGCTGAAGGCTTCACAGCAGCTACACCCTGGCACCCAAGGAGCCCAGATCTCTCACATGCAGAGCTGTGCACAGGCTTACAGGGGACAGCTGTGGAGGTGCTTTCTGAATGTGGAAGAGAAGGCCCAGGAGGGGGTGTATGACCGGCTGGTCTCCAAGGCTCTGGGAAAGCACTTCAGCTCAAAGGTGCTGCTCATGAGGCCTCTGTGCTGAGCTACCTTTTTCTGAGCTGTGCTGTCTGGTCCTACAGAGCAAAGCAGTGGAGTTGAGCCACCAAGGGTTCAAATCCATTCACCTGGGTTTCCAAAGATTTTTGCACCTACATAGTGGGGAATGGACAGCTGAACTGTGCACTTTACGCTGAAGACCTCTGCAATATACATGGTCCCTGCCTGACACCGGTAACAAGCATGCCCACAAATTTCCCTTCTGCCCGCAGAAGACACATAGGGGGGCCCAGTCAGGCAAGGTGGAGACCCCTCCAGATTCAGCGCAGAAAACTGAAGCTGGCTCGCAAGAGGCCGGCTCAAGCCTAGCAGCGGGTCCTCAGCCACCCACAAAAGGTAAGTGGCACTTTCCAAATATCTCCTTGCTGATCCTCATTACTGCCGTGCTTATCACAGGCTGACATCTGTTGTCCCCATCGTACAGTCTTGTGCATCTGCAGGTGCAAAGCCCCAGGAGCGTCTCAGCGGCCAGTTCAACTTTGACATAGCAAAGTTTGCCAAGATAGCAGAAGAGAGCAAACCCCAGGCAGGACAGGGCCCCGACGCTTCCCCAAAGTCGTCACCTCCTGAAAAGCGGGGACCCAGCTCTGTCAAGAGAGACTGGAATGCGCAGGTGCAGCGCCATCCTGGTCACTGTTGCCTATGCCTTTGTCAGCACACACTCTACCTTCACCTTGAACCTGGACAGTGCAGTTTTGGAAGAGTTCACCTGTGCAAAGATAGTGGACGAGGTTGCAGAGCTCTTAAAGACAGTTGTGCTGTTGCAGATTGAGAAGGACCTGCACAGGACCTTCCCGGGTCACCCTGTGATGGACAGCAGTGGAAGGAATGCGCTGCGGCGGCTTCTCGCTGCATATGCACGGCGCAACCCCTCTGTGGGGTACTGCCAGGTACCATCTCTCCTGTTTTGGTGGCTGAGCAATGCACTCTGTGTACGCTGGCACGCATTCAGAGCTGGATCCTTGAGTGAGTAAGTTCTGAAAGAGTTCATGCATGGGCAGGGGATGAACTTTGTGGCGGGCTGCCTGCTGCTGTTCATGGACGAGGAGGACGCCTTCTGGTCGCTGGCATGCATCATCGAGGACCTGCTGCCGGGCTACTACTCCACAGCCATGGTCGAGCCGCAGGTGCGCCTGCTTTCCTTGCAGCTGCACTCTGACACAGATACATGAGACAGGCAGGGATTGCCTTCACATGGAAAGCCATTCATGATGGTGCTTCAAGCTCACACTGAGCAGAGACATGTGAATGGGTCAGGCACTGTAGCCTAGAGATCGTATCGATACAAGCCCTGTCACTGATCGAGTAAGGAACGCACAGCAGATGGCTGCATATGCCACAGACATGTGACGAGCAGGAGAGCACAACGAGCTTCCACAGGCGTCTGAACACGCTGACATACCTGATCTGAGGGCAGGAGTCCCAGCCTACATGCTTTGCAGGTGGACCAGCTGGTGTTCAGGCATCTGGTGGACTCGGGCTTCCCGCGCTTGTCCGGGCATCTGGAGTCGCTGGGAGCAGGCGTGGCCGGGGTGTCCACGCAGTGGTTCCTGTGCCTGTTTGTGAACTCGCTGCCCCTGGAGACCTGCCTGCGTGTGTGGGACATCTTCTTCTTCGAGCGCTGCGCCTCTGTGCTCTTCAGAGTGGCCCTCGCCCTCGTCGACATCTACGCCCAGGCAAGGCCCCCTCTGTCATGCCTTCATTGCATTGACAGGGTCATCTTCGTGCTGTAACATAGCACTGCCATCCAACAAAACAACTTTAGGTCATATGTATCTTGCTTGAGGTTATGACAAGTAGCTGAGCATGCTCTGCAGTGCAAGCGGTTGGAAAAGAGCGTGCTGGTGCAAGATCCTGAAATTACAACATGGCAATGTGCGCAGGCGCTGATGGCCACAGTGGACAGCATAGATGCGTTCTCCCTGCTGCAGAACATGGCGCCCATGTCCTACGACAGCTCCCGCCTGGTCGATGTGGCTTGCATCGCCTACGCGCATGTGGACGATGCGCACATCAAGGAGCTGCGGGGAAAGTTCCTCCCAACAGTCCAGAGACAATTCCAGGTAGCTCTGGTACCAACCCTGTTGACAGCCATGTTATCAGTCACATACCCAGGAGATGCCTCCTTCTGTTCCGTCAAGCGCATTTTGGGAGACTTACACCCCCTGCCTGCGCCTCCCATGCAATTCTCTGCGGTCGCTGTACTTCTACAGGAGAAATACTGTCTGGAAACGCAGATAGTACATACCGCTGATATCAGCATGCTCTGATGGAGTTGGATGCCTTCCTGAAGGGGTGCATGGGGTGCAGGACCGGTTTGGAAAGGCGCCTGACGTCATCCGCAGAACATCAGACGTGGACGAGGGCTTGTGCTTTGAGTGGGCCCCTGCAGTCATGCCGCTCCCAGACTCTCCTGCCTCCGGGGGATCTGTGACCATTGCCGGGCCCTACATGCCCCTCCAGGGCAGCCTGCTGGCCGAAGCTGACCTGGAGTCCTTCCCGGTGCAGCACAGCCTTGCAGCTCAGGTGAGGGCATGCCATGAGCACCCTGCTTGGAACAAGACTGTCATCGTGGCCTGATGATGCTCTCAGATACTGGCCTATCAGGGCAAAGACACTTGTTGCATGCCTGCGCCGTCACTACTGAAAATCAGGAAGCAGCACCGGCATGCGAGCCTACATTCAATGGTCATGCTTTGTCTGCAGGAGGCACAGGCAATGCAGGCTGTACGGCCTCAAGCAGCCCCAGAGCCACAGGTAGAGGAAAAGCAAGCTCCAACGCCACCAGATGCGGCGGAGGCGAGTAAAGAGGAGGGTGCAGCTGAGGCTGAGGTTGCAAGCAGCGCCCCGGCTCCACCAGAGACTGAAGCTGAGAAGAATGAGGAGGAGGATGGCGGTGGCAGCCCCACCTCAATCACCTCTTGGCATGGGACGCCCACCTGGAATGACATCACTACCTTCTCGCAGGTGCAGCATCTGCCCTTGTGTCTGACGCAACAACTCATTTGCAAGCTTGTGGCAGCTAGGAAAGTGCAGGGTTGTCTGACGCAAAAGTATCAGTCTTGATGCTCTGTGGCAGCTAGGAAGCTGCGAGGGGGGATAAGGCCTGACATGTATAATCCTGCTGCAGCAAACGCTGAAGCACCTCTCGCGGCTGTCCAATACGGTGCTGTCAGAGGATGACTGCGCGTGCCTGGCCACTGGCGAGCTGCCACCTGGCATGGCCACACCGCCGTCCCCGGAGCTAAAGCAGTTGAGCGAGGAGGAGCATGCTGAGCTGGCGTCCCAGAGCCAGCAGCTGGCTGCCCGCCTGCCCAAAATCAACCTGGGCACCCCCAAGAAGCGCACAGGTGCCTCATCCTTTATCTATCAATCTTTGTCCTTCCAGCCACTGCAGCGCCAGAGGATGCCTTGTTCTATCCCATGGTCAACACTGCCTCCCTGCCTCACCTTCTCCCATGACTGAAGGCTTTGTTGTTTTCCTTTGAGCTCACTTGAGGATGCTTTTATCCTATACAGAATGAGCACTTCTGCAAAGGCTCGGTTATGCAACTCTTCATTATTGTGCAGTCCGCCCCAGCAAGGATACAAGCCCTGCAGCTTCACAGCAGGCGCCCTCATCATCAGCTGCAGGGTCAGATCCTGGGCAGCAGCCTCAGGGCGGGCTGCCCGTCGTTGGGCATTCCAGAGCCGCAGCAACCTTGTTTGAGATTGCCGCAACACCTGCTGGCGCGAGCGAAGCAGGCCCTGAGCATCAGGATGGAAGCAGCGCTGAGCAGAGACCCCCTGCAGGCTCAACAGGTGCACCTCTGCATGTACTTGTGGAGGTCATGAGTACCCTGCTATACATGTGCGGGACCCGCCATGGCACTCTTAGCAATGGGAATGGACAGTCTGCAGTTAGCTATGGCATTCTGACCAGGAGACAAGAGATGAGCTGCCGCCTGCAGGTGTAGCACCTGAGGATGCACCAGCAGGCCGTGAAAACAAGGACAGGGCGCCTGATGCCAGCAGCGGGGAGGATCAGAAGGAGGAGGCTCCTGACAGGACTCCCATGACCGGTGAGCCACTTGTGTGACTCACACCCCGATGCTAACCTGATTTCCATGCTCACCTTCTGTTTGGTGGGCATCAGCTGCCTGGTGCAGCAATGTTCATGCTCAGGTTTCATCGCTGACGGTGACCGTCTTGTATTCAGCCTTTCAGTGGCTCAGATGGTTGTGCAATGTCTGGCTTTATGTACTTGAGCACGAAGCACTTTCAAGGCTGTCTTGATGTGTTGCTGCATATGGAGGATCCACGGAAGAGAAAACTGCAGATGCAGGTGAGAGGTGGCCGGTGCCGCCTCTAAAGGCGGTAATGGTCATCAGAAAGCCAAAGGCGCCAGGCGAGGGCGCCAGCGTGGCGGCACCTGCAGCGCCCCGGATACAGAACCCTGCCGCCTCCAAGATGCTCAGCCTGGTGGACAGCCTAGAGGAGGAGCTCTTTGCCGCAGAGGCCCGCCGCCACGATGCAGAGGTGCGCGGTTGCTGGGGCATTACCCATATATTGACGTTCTCAGCGCATGCTACATGAGTTTGCCTTTGCCACAGATGTAGGATGGAGGTGTGCTTGAACAGGCACAGGATGCCTTCTCTAAAATCCCACCCAGGGGACTCAGTGTGAGAGAATCAACACTATGAGCAGTACAATGCTGTCCTAGAGAGGCCACGTGAGCTATACAACTCAGGCTCAAGAGGGTGTGGCATTACAGGTTGCAGCAGAGGCACTGGTTGCGACAGAGCAGGATCTGCGCAGCAAGATCCGAGGCCTAGACGAGGAGGTCGACACCAAGCGTGATCTCCTGAGCATCCTCATGAAGCGCCATGATGACGCAGCTGCAGAGCTCGCGGGAGCAGATGCCAACCTCACGTCTGCAGGTGCTCCACTTCTCTAGCACTTACAGCTTATCTTCTGCGAGTGGCTAGCTGGAGCATCTGGACATACAGCTGGTACTTCGTGAATATCGAGCATCTGAGAGCTGAGTCCCTAATGTGAATGGTATGCTGTGTTGGTACAGATTCCTGTTGCCAAGTATAGACAGGCACCTGGATAGGCAGATGCAAGAGCATGGCCTAACCAGTGCAGCATGAAAGAGTGTCCCTCTGTTTGCAGGAGTCCTGCTGGATAGTGCCAAGGCGCATCTGGCGCTGAAGACGTCTCTGCTCTTTGAGAAGGAGACGCTCATCGCAAACATCCGGAAGAAGGCCAGTGCTGCAGAGAAGGGAGCAGAGAGCAGCAGCCGCCTGTGGAGCATATTTGGCAGGCGCAGCAGCGCAAGTGGAAATCAAGCCGAGCGCCAATCTTCATGGAGAGAACTGTGAAGAAAGCAGACTTTGTCTCTACGTTGTTGCATTTGCTGATTGAGCAATTGAAATTCATACTTTTAGCCCCTCGTCAGCCATCCCCACACCCTGCCAGTGGGGAGACCTCAATGAATAAATGAATGAAGTATGGGGAAATTGTAATCACAAGCACTTGTGCTTCTGAGCTGGTCAGACAGCCCCTGCTTATAATAATTATCCACTCCGCACTTGGATGGTCATGACTTACCCCATGTACAACTTCCAGGCCCCAATCAGCTGATGGCAACTAGCACGCACCCTGCAGACACCTCGTCTTGGTGTCTCGTCTTGATAACCAAGACACCGCTGTGGTTTTGAGGGCACTGGAAGCTGCTGAGGTGGCGCATGTAACGGTTACGCTCTCTCGACGTAGTGTTGGCCCTTGCATGGGGCGCACACTTTCGCAATTGTGTTGCTCCCCGGTAGAGTACCGACATACACACACTCGACTGTAGTCCCAAGTACCGGTCAAGATGCTGGGAATGGACGGGGACGGCGGAATGGTGCGGCATGTGCTGCACCACAAATGTGTAAATGTGAGACGAACTCAGGCTTCTGTGCATAGTGAATACTTTCAAAACACTGCAGGACGAGTTTCAAAGCTTTTTGAAACGTCCCGAGCATCAACCAATGATGGAGGCTCTGCAGCGGAAGCAGATCATGCGGGGCATCAAGGCGCAAGAGATCCACAATGCGAAGGAGTTCCGGGCGAAGGTGGCATCTCAAATGGCTGGCTTTCTTGTTACACAATTCCGTCATTCATGCGGCCATGCTGAGTGTGCGCCCTTCAAACACCTGACCTTCCTAAGACTGCAGCATGTCATGCAGGTGCTTGATGCTGACAAGCACGCTCAGTCAGATATCACTCCATACCTAAAGATACCTGCGCTGCGACCGATCATCAAGACGTTCACCAATGACAAGGACGGGGACTTCGGGAAATGGGCCAGCAACCCACAAGTGCTGGCCATGCTGAAGCAAGCAAAGCAGCTCCTTGACGACGGTCACATGACGCAAGAGGAGCTGCTGAGGGCCTTTCAGGGAGAGCTTGAGGTGACTTGCACGCCCTTTGCCAAGCAACCTGTGCTGGGAGTCTTCACTGCAGCACTTTGTGGCACAGCGGCGTCGCAGTTCCTGGGACATGACCAGCATGGGACAGGGGATGCTGAGGATGCTTCAATGCTGCAGGCAACTGCACAGAAAGAAAATAAGGGACAGGCACCGGCAAAGGCAACCAAGGTCATGCGCTTGGCCATGGAAGAGCTGGTCTCTGCTTTGAATGAGCATGTAAGGCCCTCCTAATAGCACTGAGGGCACCTGCCCTGGCCTGATACAAGAGAAAGCCACCTCGCAATATCCTGTAGATTGCCCATGGTCAGCGCTGTTCTCTGGAAACACATTTTGTAGGAAAGGTATGGCTGAAACCTTTTCCTTCGACCTGCAGCTGACTGAGCGGCGGAGGGGCAACGACTACTACAGAAGGGGCCAGATGGATCAGGCCATGCACCACTACGCCAGGGCCAAGTCTGTAGTGGACCTCGTCGCTGGTATGGGCAAGTCAGACCAGGAGGAAATAGACAAGAACAAGGTGTCTGTGTTGCTCAACATTGCAGCAGTACACATGGAGCAGGGAGAACATGCTGCTGCATGCAGCAGCTGCACGGCAGCTCTCGCACTGGACCCCAAGAATGTCAAGGGGCTTGTGCGGCGAGCGCAGTGCCACATTGCACGACATGAGCAGAAGGTCAGCGGCTCTGCTTCCCCCCAGCAGGACCCCATCCCATGGAGAAGACTTCCAAAAGTGCTTGAGAAGCCTTGTCATGGACTCTTGCAAGCCCATGCAAGGCTGGAACTGCTCTCCCTAGAACTACTGCATGCATGTCTTGACATCATCAAGTTGCCACGGCATGGAGCCATATGCACTGACGTGAGTGTGCACCTGTGGCAGGATGCTCTAGCCGATCTTGAAGCCGTGGACGAGCTGGATCCATACAACATGAAGGCAGCAGTGCTGCGGAAGAAGCTGAGCAAAACAGCAGTGCAAGGGAAGGAGAGCGAGTCTGCTGTGTACACAAGAATGTTTGACAACAGCTTGCAACCCTGCTAGGATGCACAATGCCCTGAGGAAGGGATTTACACTTCAGCATCTGTCACACTTAGAAGATCTCATTCTCGGTGTGTCGGCATTGACAAACAAGCATGCATATTGCTTCAGACGTCAAGTGCAAAGATGCGGACTGTGTTGTCATCGCTCCCAGTGATTGCTTTGGAGCCATCAGGGCTGAGTGCCAGCGCCTGGATGCCTTCTGTGTGGCCACTGTACTGCTTCACGCAAGAGCCTGCACCCATGCAGCACCTCTCATGGTCTACTCACTTGACTGGAGAGCGTCAGGATTCACAGATGCAAAGCTGTTATTGTGACTTAAATGCTGAGCAGTAAGAGCTGATGATACGCGAATCATCAAAGTCTCACCATTACGAGCGTCCCAGCATCTCAGCTGCCCATCCAAACATGCTGTGAAGATTAGCGGCTTACTCGGATGAAGCTCCATGCCCACAACTGCCTGCAGGCACCATTGTGAGAGTCCATCATTAGGGAACCTCACGAATGCAGACACAGCAATGAAGAAGGTGCTTCCTGCGGCCAACAGCACAGCTGCACAACCGGCCAGCATGCTGGTAGGAGGAGAAAGGAGGGCAGACCTCAGGATGCTGGCAGGTGGCCCGCACAGACAGGCTGGCAGTGTCCCAGATGAGGAGCTTGCCGTCCACGCCAGCTGTCGCGCTGAGCGGCAGCGTGTGCGCCATCCTGGCTGCCTCCACTGAGTCTGCGTGACCTGACACATGCAGCGCACCTCAGGAATGCCCTGTTCCGCAGAGCCAGGTCCGATGCAAGTTGTGAGAGCCCCCATGTTGCCTCATGATGAGCCAAGAAGGGCTCAGAGTTGCAATTCAATGCAGCGAATTGCGCGGGCCGCTCCTGTTAAGGCACCCTTGGCAGAGGCAGTGTCATACCAGGGAGCGAGCCTAAGAGGCGGCCAGACTGTATGTTGGTCAGGTAGGCAGAGCCATCCTCTGCACCTGTCAGCGCTGTCACTGAGTCTGCGCTGATCGCCAAGGCTGTGATGCCTGCAAGAGACAGCATAACATCCTGTCATTGAACTGTCGCTCTGACAAGCACCGGACTGCTGGCAAGCCCAGTACTCAGAGAGCGCTACAGGCAGCAGAGGGCCTGCAGCTCACCTACTGAGTGGAAGTGAGCGCCCTGGGTGGTGTGGACACAGGAGCCTGTTTTGGGGTCCCACACTCGCAGAGTGCAGTCATTCTCCCCGCCTCCCGTCACAACCAGGCGGCCATCGGGGGTGAATTGGCCGCATGTCACTGCTCCGCTGTGGCCGGTGAAGACCTGCTCATTGCAAAGACATGTCTCACAAACTTCTGTCAGGCCGCAGCACCCCTGTGGTCCGCTGCGTCCTGCCAGGTCTGCTTGCTCTGTGACAGGCATTCTCACTTGGCTCCTTCTCTCCCTGCACTTATGAGCAGGCGGATGACTGGTGGCACAGGTGTCCCACCTGCATGCATGTGCCAGTCTGGGCATTCCAGAGCCAGACAGTGAAGTCATCGGAGCCCGCCAAAATGACATCACCCTTGGGATGCCACTGTGCCCACTCTATGGCTCCGTCTGGGCCTTCCAGCATGTGCTTGCACTGCCCTTTGGCTGCGTCCCATATTCCCACTTTCCCTGCCAGCACAGCACAGCGTAAAGCGATGTCTCTCGCTTGCAGCTATGATAACATTGCACTGCCTAAGCGGCAACACAAGGTACTCAGGGTGTTGCCTGTGGCACTCCTCAAGGTTGCTGGGCATGGTGTGCGCACCGTCCAGGCCTCCAGATGCCAGAAGAGTCCCTGCTGTATTGAACGCCAGCACTCCTACCTGAACAGAGTTGCCGTACATCAGGCTTAAGACTTTGCAGTTTCATGAGCGATGAGTATGCCTGAGTACCAACACACATTCAAGACTCACCGTGTCTGTGTGGCCGGTCAGCTCTCTTGTGGAGCTACCTGTGTCATCGCCAACCTGCGGCAGCACGCAAAGGAGTATGTGATGACTTGCCGTCCGTCTGACTAGTACAGAGACACATGCACGCAGACCAGTTGAGACTTACCTGCCACATGAAGATCCTGTCATCTGCACTGCCACTGGCTACCAGATCAGATGCTGAATGCCAGGCCACAGAGAAGATAGCGCCTGTTGGACATCACAGTAGGCCTCAGTCAGCACTTGATCTTTTTCAGACGGATACAGATAATAGACCGGTACAGAGCGTGCCTCTGTGGCCATCAAACGTGTGTATGGAGTCATCGTGATCTGGGTAGGCATTTTCTGGCACTCCTTCGTCCTCATCGTTGCTCTCTTCTTCATCCTGTTGCATGTCATCTCCGACAAGGTCTGCCACCACCTCCCCATCTCCATGCATTCCGTGCTCATCACCAACAAACTGCTCATCTTCATCTTCTGACGACATAGTAGGACCTTCTTAGCATCTCTTTGAACCCCCAATTGTGTCTGCATCCTGCTGTCGTTCAGTTCCGGAACGTTTCACGTGAACAGGGTGAACACCTCCGGTATCCCAATCCTGAGCATCAGTCGTGCGGCCATTGCAGGCTTTCAACAGCCCTTGAGTGCATCATGAAGGCTCAAGTCTTTGCCCTAGGCAAGGGACTTAGCATTTCATGCATGTCTGCGCCCGTCGGGCACAGCAGATCACCTTCATTCCTTACTGCACCGACACCAGCAAGATCTGTATCCCGCGTCAAAACTTGCGTCTGCCAGAACAATAACGCATCGAACTCCGTCCTAAGAGTTGAGGAGCGGCCTCAGCTCCTCCGGCATGCCGCTGCTATTGCATGTATAGGTGCGCCATGCTCTGCATTCTCCAGTGGTTCTTGACCCGCAACAAGCCAGACACATTTATTTCCTCCTTTGATATGTTCATTGCATCTCAATGTGAGCCCCAATGGCATGCAGGCCTCCTGCAGCTGGCTCACCCTGTATGGGCTGATGAGCAGTCTGGCCCATCTGCAGCACCATCCACAGGTGAAGCCCTGCATCAAGCTGCTGGATGCTGGCTCCCTGTCCTGGCTACTGATGGAGTGACTGCACCTCAGCTGTTTCTATAGCCATGAATGCGATCTTCACCCTGCTGGTTAGTCTGCCATGTCATGCTTGAGCTGGCACAACACAGCTGCTGCTGTCATGCAGAGAGCGCTGCAAGTCCACTTTCAGCACCCGCTGCGGACGACAAGACTCGGCTGGTGAGGTCGCAGCTCCTCCAGGATGGCGCCTCAGATGTGCAGCCGCCCAGCGCCCCTGCCCCCAGCGCAGCAGTGCCGTCCAGCAGCATTGTGCAGGGTCAGGGCGCTCCGGAACCCAAGCCAGCAGTTCCTGCTCCAGCTGACGTCCCACAGCCTGCCTCGGCACAGAGCGCAGAGAGCCGACCTGCGCAGCCGCCCAGTGCACAGCCGCCAGCTTCCTCGTCAGCCCCGGCTCCCCTGAAAGAATCCGGTGAGGACCCACCTCGCCTGCCTGTGACTTGTGGCTTGACAGCTTGCTGCCGCGCAAGTCAGGGCTTGAGCATAGCTGGCGTGCAGTGCATTGGTGAAATGCGGTATGAGGGTGTGATGCCATTGCAGGTGCTCCAGCGAATGGCAGCAAGTCAGTCAGGCAGGAAGAAACGGAGAAGGAAGCAAGGAAGCTGCTGGACGAGGAGGAGGAGCGCCGCAAGACACGCCGCAGAAAGAAGGTGTGCCTTATAGGCTCGTGATTCAGGCTATGATACACAGACCACTTGTGCACGCAGAGGCCAGCAGTGCAAGACCAGATCAGATCAGCTCACATCTGCATCTGTCACATCACAAGACAACGATGGTGCAACATGAGCGTACGTTGATTGGGTGCGGGTGCGTCCTGGCAGGGGCGCATTCGTGAGCTTGAGGAGATCAGGGCGGAGCTGGCTGAGAAGGAGCTGGTGCTGCTGGGGAAGGAGCAGGAGCTGCTGGAGCGGGATCAAACCGTACAGGTCCTGCGTGAAGAGGTCAGCGCTCGACACACAATCCACCTCGGTATCCAAAGCCCCCGTCATCCGCTACTAGAGGGCTCTACTCTCTCAGTAGAACCAGACCACATTGCAGGCATTCTCCCTTCCCAAGCTCACTTGCCTGCACTGCTGTGGGTCAGAGAGGTGCTTGTCAGTCACCTGGAACCTTTGCTAATGTGCAGCTGGACCTGGAACGGAAGCTGCGCACCCTGTTGACAAAGGAGAAGGAGAAAGCCGAGGAAGAGGCAGCACTGGCCATGGGCCTCTGTACAGGCGGATCCATCTTCTGAGACTTGATCGTGGTTCAGCGTAGTGTCGCACAAACGCACTTGGCTTCTGCTTTCATTGCCTCGTTGCTAATTTGCCAGAACTTGATAGACGCTTGTAGATTACTTATCACTTTCGGGAGTCCTCCTTAGCAGTGAATGTAGTAGACACTCCCAGGCAGGTTGAGGTAGCTTAGCTGGGCAGCTCGGCAGGTGACCAAGCTTTAGAAATAACTCAGAAGGTATCCTGGGCCAATGTGGTGAGGATGGTGATGTTGAGATGTGGGCAGCCCAGTGTCCATCTTGCAGGGTATCCCTTGTCGCGCTTCATATGGCAGATATCTCAAAGATATAGCTGCAAGCTGTTGGAAGTGCATGTGGCTGGTGCTGCTCACTTCACGTGCATATGTGCATCTGTGCGGATGCACGTGTATATGTGCACATGGCTCACATGAGTGCACTCCAGAAGGCAGTCCAATATATTTAGTGGAGTACGCCTGAAACAGGTGTAAAGAGTGCAGAGGTGTTGCATCGCAGCAGAGTCTCAAATCACCAGCTTCATGTCCCAATTCAGGAGGCCACCAGTATTGTCACACCATGTGTCTGACTGATAATTTCCAGCTGAGGTCAAAGTGCCACGCAGGAACGTTCTGTCGCTCAACGATATAGTAGGAGCACATGTCAACTCTTGTCGTAGCAGTGTCTGCTCTTGCAACATGGGTACCCAAGCTCAGCTTGCGTGTGTATGCCCTGTTGCCTGACTGGTAAGGGGTTGAGCACAGGTGGAGCTGCTGTCTGCTGCACCGTCCATTCCCTCCTTCCATGTTCCCTCAACCACTCATGGGCGGTCGCTGAAACAGCATGCACCGGCCCGCCAATGCTGTAGTCCGAAGGACTGGGGCCCATAATTCTGCTTTAGTCTCCCAGTCTTGGTCTTGCTCGCCCATCATTCGCACTCAGGCGACTCTCGCAGAGCTGGGTTGCTTCAGGATGTAGAGGCTGAGCTTGAGCATATCGCCATCCTTGCTGCTTGTGTTGGCAGCATTAATCCAATGGCTGCTGCACCTCAGAAGCCCAGTCCTGCTGCTCTTGCAGCCTCAGCCAGAGCCTGCAGAAGAGCAGTTACAGCTATTGGTACTTTTGCAGCCATTGTGCAGAATGCCGCATACATATGCAAGACAACATGGCTGCGGCATGATGAAGCAAGCATGTCCCAAAAGCAGCTGGCAGCTGTGCAGACAAGTACACTCATCAGACCCAGTCACAACCTACCTGCACTCTTCCGTGGTAGATGTTGCCGCCTCTGTCAAAGGAGACCTTGCTTATGTTTTTCTCAAGACACAACTCTCCTATTCTCTTTCCCACAAGCTCTGCTGCTCCCTGCAAAGCAAGCGGCCAGTACTCAGCTGGTTGCTCCTGTGTCCAAAAACCTCGACATTTTATGTACTGTCCTGAAAAGCGAGTTCATCCTATATGCCTGCACACGATGCAGTGCCCCAGGGAGTTGACATCCTGAACCCTACCTTGTCCGCTCCAAGCTTTCCATTGAGCTGGTCCCTGATGTCTGGTGACAAGGTTGAGGTCGCACAGAGTGTGTTGCCTATGCTGTCATCAATTACCTGCGAGCAAGCACCATTTGCTTGGCTGGAGGTTTCTTCAATGCTGGACTTGCTAGCCACCAGAGCAAGCACTGACAACTACATGACTGCATGTCTGCCCACAGGCGCACCTGAGCGTAGATATGCAAGTTTGATCTGTACACTGCGAGGCGCGGCCTCTCTGGGTGTCCTTGTATCTGCATGCCAACGCCTGAGCTTTAGTCGCCAGTATGTGCATCTTTGTCTGATGTCTGCATCGCAGCCTCACTTACAGCGCTCTATGCATCTTCACCTGGCTCAAATAGAAATTCTACCTTACGCCGAAGGCTGGAGTGCCTCTTCTGTGTCCTCTCTTTCCTTGAGGTCTGAGCCCCCTGACACCAAAGGCTTTCCCGAGCCCCTGCGCGACATCCATCTCTCAGAAGCCTTTAATGCATCAACAAGCGGTCCTAAGGCATACAACAGCCGGCCGAGCTCAGGGGGCTGCAGATTGTGCAGTTGCTGACCTGCAGTTGGTAGTCTGCACCGCTCTTGGACCAGGACAGGGGTTCCCCTTCGGTAGGCTGATCCAGCAAGTGAAAATGAGCCAGTCTGCATCCTTGCTCACCGCTGTCCACCTCCCCTCAGCATGCTATTGCCTGCAACATGTGATCCGTGGCGGCCTTCCAACCAAAAGCACCGGATGAGCCTTTAAAACCCTGCGCAAACACCAAACCCTAATGTCTACTCATATCATTTCCCCTGTCGAAAGAGCCGACCAGGCAACAGCTGTGAAGGAAGGTTGACAACGGTTGTGTGAGGAAGATAAGGGTGTTTGGGAAGGATGCTCCAATAATATATTGTTGAAGTGGCAGGCGCAGGTTTGCAGCCCAAAATATGGTCTGTGGGTCAGGGCGTCAACCCTTACTCCGGAATGAAACTCTCTTTTGAGAGGTGATTGAAGCCAGAGGCCAGCACATATCGGCGTCTGAATTCATATTGCATTACTTATGATGCACGCTGAAACAGGGGCAGGAAAGCAATTCCCCAGGCGTAGCACGCTAGTGTGCATACAGCTGTGTCTCTTGGTCCTGACATCGCAGTTTCTGGGAGGTCAGACAGAGAGAGTATGGCGACGGGAACGTGGCACTAGAGCTCTGAAGGCCGGGCAGCACCATCGCCAGGAGGGCTCTGCCCTGGTCGCTGTCATGGTATGTCACTGCACATCTCCAGAGACACTTGGTCTTATAGCAGGCTGGAGCGTGTGGTGATGCTCATCAGGTACACTGCCGTGCAGACTGGCTTCGACTATAAATACCAGCAGCGGCGTGAACATGCCAGATCGACATGGTTCCCCTCCAATGAGCAGGAAATGCAAAGGTAATCTGTCCAATATGTTGTATCATCACATGAAGCCATTCAGGGGTCGTTGGAGCATATACGAGATGTAGAAGCAAGCTTGTTGGTCCAAACTGCAGGATGTATGAGAAGACTGGCATGATTCTAAGATTTGCCATCGGAGAGGTGCCTGCGGAGCATGCAGCAGCAGTGCAACAGGAGGAGAAAGAGCATGGCAGCTTTCTCAGAATTCCCATAGAGCAGGTGCGCCTCGTACATGGCCTCTCATGCCAGTGTGACACCAAGCACATGCGATCTGATTGCTGGTGCATAAAGCAGGGGAGCAGGTGCTCACTCACATCCCAGCAGTAGTCATGCAACTTCACATGTGTCCAAACCATTGCAAGCACAGCCTAATGATTGTCGTTCTTGCAGGACATCTACCAAAGGCTCACCTTTAAGACAGTGGCATTCTGGGAGGTGGTCAGCAACCTGTACAATGTCAACTATGTGATCAAGGTCGACGATGACAGCTATGTCCGGCTGGATCGCCTCAGCATTGCTCTGTCGCAATGGGCCAGCATGGGTGCAGGTGTGCTTCATACTGTCAGCCTCCTGCATACAGTGTCACAAATGCACATTAGAACTGCACACCTGTACATACCAGTCTTGACCAAAGATGACAGTTTGTACACCATGCTACCTCTGGCATGAAGGGCAGTCAGGATGCTGTGGGCCCAGGGTGGTGTATCAGGGTACTGAGGTGCCTCAACGCAATGTGCAGACTACATAGGCTGCTTCAAGCCCAGGGACAATGCAGACAACAGGCTGAGGCTGCAAAATCACCGGTGGTATGACCCGCACTGGCAGCTATTCGAGGGGGACGGCAGCATGTACGCTGAGGGACCCTTCTACATCATCCATGGGTCCATTGTTGACGGCCTTGTGCGCTCGGGGTTGACTGTCCGCATGGGTGGTCCCAATGAAGGTCAGTCCCCTATGCGGCCCATCACTCCCTTGATTTTGATTGACATTGACAGCTTGTACCTCTTATGCCCACTGCATACAGGCCAGAGAGGACGACTAGTGAAATACTGAACCCCAGAGGATCTAAAGGGGCTGGTGCCGACATGTTGTGCATTAACTCCTGTACCGTCTGCCGCTCATTAACCAAGTACTGAACACCTGCCGTGCAGATATGATGACGGGATGGGTGATGAAGGCTTTCAACGTCAGCCACTATGACGACAGGCGGCTGTGCTTCAAGAGGACGTGCGATGAGTCGCTAATCGCCTTTCAGTGGGATCATGCCGTCAGGGACTTCTTGGACCCGGAGTACAGGCTGTCCACTATATGCTGTGAGGAGGAAGGTGTATGTCAGGAGGAGTCCAACAGGGACAAGGATGGACTAGCATGCATGCACAAGCTGCACACCAACAGCACTTGTGCACTGCCAGCCTTGAACAAGGAGGGGGTGCTCCCATTGTTCAAGGGAACATCTCACAAACTCAGATCTGATGAGGCTTGGATCAAGAATCCCGTATGAGGATCTCTGTCTAGCATAAGCGACAGTGCGCCTAGTCTGTGTCTGTGGAAGACAAGTGTTTGGTCTGCAGTACGATGGGTTTGTGGGTGACTCCAGTTCGTGGTGTCTCTGTGACAGACGCCAATCAGTGCTGATCCCTTTACACCGTTTATGCTTGCAAGAGATTTGTACCCACTGGCATGCAACCTGGCTGCCAGTGGCAGCAGACTGTGGATACTTTGCAGCCGCACTATGCACACCGTATGCAGGACAACTATGTCAGGCTTGTGCTCCACTGACATCGTAGTACCTGCCCGTTGCTGTATCGTACTCCAGAGTGCAATCACCTGCAGATGTACTGAAAAGCTCGGTTTCAGGATCGGCATGGGCTTGTGAACAAATTTGGAGAGCTTGAGCCCAGATGAGCGTCTCTGTAGCTGCTGAAGAGACAGCTCACCTATGGTCCCCGCTGCTTTGTTCCTGACTTTTCTTATCAGCACTTTCACCTGCACACCATTGCCTACACGTTCAAAGCACCATGTATTCTGCCGAAGTAGCACGCGGAAGTGCTGCTGTCCCGCATGCATGTGCCATGTCAGCTCAAAAGAGAATGGAGGGGATCGCACATGCTTGAGAGCGCCCTTCTCGGGGTCTCTGTTGCGGTGGATGACAATGCCGTTGTCAGCCTTGTTGATGAAGTGCGCGCTGCCGCTGATGTCATACAGGTTGGGCGGCTCGCCGCGCCAGCCCTGCAGCTGGCGGGGGTGCGCCACAAACCAGACGTGCACGTCATTGTGCTGGGCGAAGCGCTTGATCTTGGTCAGCATCTGGCTCACATACTCCGTCTCTGTCATGTGCAGCGGCCTCTGATGGTCCAGCTCATTGTACGGATCGATGACCAGCCCCCTGATGCCATACCTGCAGAGGTCAGACAACCTGAGAAAGCAGCAAATTGTCAGCTGAACATGAGCACTACCTTCTCAAATGTTCTCTATGCAGAACCAGGACGCCTATGATTGACGCAAGGGACACCCTGCGTTCAGGTTGACAACCAGGCGCTTCATCATGGCCGCATACAGTGCACCCCTGGCCCAGCATGCTTCACAGTCACCCCAACAGATGTACAGAAAACCTGCCTGAGCACAGCTGCGCGGGCAAGGTCGAGAACCCAATCCACAGAGGGCAGCTCATCGTCCTCGTAGCGGATGACGTGGAACCTGTCGTCCAGCCAGGCCAGGCCCTCCTCCACATCCTCCGCGCCCATGCGGCTGCCCTCGTCCCCGTACCGCGCCTGCTCCGGGTCCAGGAAGGGCTTCCCCACATACTTCTCCAGCAGCTGCCGCGCATGGTCCTTCACCTGCCAGCAGCCAGCCTCTGCTAAGGAGGCCAGCCTCTCGAGGCAAATTTGCGGCGGTTGCTGCCAGCCTTACAATGACATATGTATGTTCGGGACCACTGGACACATGATGCCTACCCTGAGCAGCACCTCAGATGCACACAAACCAATGAAAAGGCTGAGTCGGGGTAGGATGCAAACCTTCTTCTCCATGGAGCACAGAGCAAAGCTCCAGCCATGTCGCATGGCTAAATTGCAGATGAGCGCGTCTATCCACTCTGACTTCCCAGAGTTGGGCACGCCAGTCACTATGGACAGCTCTCCGGGCACAACCTGGATGAAGTCGCACATTGTGAGCAGTCAGACAACAAGCGCTGACAGCCATGACCAGGACATTGCTGACATGGGTGCAAAGCTGTGCAGGGCATGCTCAGAGCAGCACAGCAAGGAAGTGGGTCACACCCTGTAGAACTGATCCACCTCCTTCCAGCCAGTTGACATTGCATGGCCAGCTGTGTCCTCATTGTCATACAGGTTCCAGATCTCATCCAAAAAGTCTGAAAACCTGCAAAAGGCAGAACATTGCTTGTGTCAGTCCCATGTTACCACTCCACCAGCTCTGAAGCTCAGCATCAGATGCAGCTGGGACACACTGTACATGTGCTCACCTGAAAAGGCCCCTGATGGGGTATGCTTCAGCTCCCGCAAGACACTGTCTGAGAGCTTCATGGCCATCCTTCATCAGCACTTCATTGGCATCCTTCCGGCCGCCATCATCAGACGCCTCCCCCTGCTGGTCTGCTGCTGCAGCGCCATTACTCTGCAGGCTGTCCTCTGCAAGCTCGCCCTCTTCAAGGCCCAGCACATTGGTCTTTGCTGCAGTCGCAGCAGGCCAGCGCACTTTCCAACATCTGTCTCTGCCCAACCTTCTGGAAAGCTCGTCTGCCAAAGCCTGCGGTGCAGTCCTTCACTCACAAGAGTCTAAGGCGCAAATGCATGGTTTGTCTGTCATCACAGCCAGACCCCGTGCAGGGTCACTGTAGGTCATGAGGTACACAGACAAGGAGATGCCTCTCAGCATGGGCGTGCATGCGTGTATGCATGGCAGTCTGACTGCAGCCATGAATGATGGGTCACCTGGCCCGGCAGGTCGCTGTCTGTGGCCAGCACAATGCGCACAGCCTGGTCCAGGATGGCTCTGCAGTTCCAGAGGTACAGGTACTTGGTGTCCTCTTCTGGAGGAGGCAGGTCGCCCTCCTTCACTCGGCTGGGCGCCCCATCCGGGACGCTGACCACATTTGTGATGCCTGCCTCCTCCAGGGCCAGCTTGTCCATCTCGCCCTCCACCACAATGATCTCTCCCGAGTCCCGCACATCGTCCAGCCCGTACAGGATCTTCTCTGCACCAGGCACCTGTGCACGCAGGGAACCCTCAGCAACCCTTTTGCAGCCGTGCTCCCAATGTCTTTTATGAGCACCAGGCACAATCAGCATAGTGTGTAACAATCACGATGTGAGATTTGCCTGTGTCTAAAGAGATGCCGCAATTTTAGGGTCTGCTACACCCGCACTCAGGAGGGGTACCTGCCTGCCAGAACCGCTTGTCCAGGGAGCGGTACTTGATGTTGATGACCTCCCCGTCCCTGAAGTACAGGAACGCAATGTCCCCCTGAGGGGTTTCCCTGACACAGTTCCTCTCCAGCGTGGCCTCGGAGATGCCCCGGGCTGCAAAGTAGTCCTTCAGGCGCTGCGAGAGGGGCCGCAGGTTGGAGGTGTTGGGCCGCTTGGCGACCTCTTCCTTCCTCTTGCGGCCCATGCTCACCAGGCCGCTTTCAGAGCTCTTTGCCTTCCGCTCTGCAATGCGCCAGCCCTGGTAAGAGCCACAGATACACCAGCATAGACATGGGCAATTGAGTGGCTGCGCAGGATGCCTCACCTGTGCTCTTCCAGCTGCCATTGTGTATAAGACAGATAGGGCTACAGATGCCATTGTATGCAAGGCAGATAGGGCACGCCCCGTCAACACCCCAAGGTGAGGTTCCAGAATGAAGTGTGGGGAACAGCACAGGACTGCCCTACCTGAACGGCCTGGTGCAGCAGGGCTGTCTGCGCTGAGGCTACCGCCTCCCTCCCAGCCGCAGGTGCCCCGGTGACAACACCATGCTGCGCTCTGGCTGTCATCCTCTATCTTCACCGACAGGCTCTCCTCACTGCTGCTGCCGCCCTTGCACGTGGGACAGATGAGTGCGGTGTGCTGACCTGGGGCATAGCTTTTGAGATAGATGCCACGGCTGCTCAGCAGATCACGAATTGTCCTTTTTGACCCTGTGGAAGCCCTTAGTGCTGGATCTCTGTCACTCTGAGCCTGCGTCTTTGGGCTTTGGCTCAGGTGTGGCGCTGCCTGCTGCCTGTATGGCTCCGCTCTGCCACTGCCTGTCTGGCCTGGGCTGCTTTGCCATGCTGTGCTGCTGTCAAGAGTTGCAGACTGCTCAGGACTCGGGGGTACAAGCCTGGTCAGGCCTGCAGGGTCCCGCTGCAGTGGTGCCTTTGCTGTTCGCTGCAAAAGGTGTGGTGGGAGGCTGCTGTCTCGGCTAGACCGGGAGTCTGACCTCTTCTCCTGCTCCTTTGCCTGAAGTCCGCCCGCACCGCCTCGTGTGCTGTCAACTTGCGGCAGAGCAGACCTGGTACCTGACAGAAAAACATGCTGGAGATCAGGGATTTCGCAATCCCAGGCAACACCGGAGCAATGGACGGGAAGATGCAAGTTTGACAGGCTTTACCTAGTGACTTGCCCCTACTTAGAGACGTCCTAGGTCTCACAAGCTTGGGCGTGCTTGTGAGACTCGTCAAACTCTCAGTCAGACACTCTCTGGCTGTACCGGACGCAAACATATGAAGCAGTCGCAAAGTTGATGTGGATACGCGTCTCATGAGACGCCTGGGCAGCCATCAAAACCCGGAAGCATGGCACCTAGGACCACAAAAGTTCAAGTCGCAGAAGCTGCACTAGGTCACGCAATACCCTCTGTATGCTCTCCTGCGTATAAGGCTATGTTTGGTACGGGCAATTTGGCAGCATCTGCTGACATCGGTGTCAAAAGAGGCCGCACTTATAGCATTGGGCAGGTCGGTCCGTACTTGGGCCGGTGCTTGTCACATGCCGTGCTCTGCCCTACGCAATGTCATACGATCTAATCATCGACGTATCTACGAGCTTTAATAAGCAGGTCTTGTCGTAGTCAGCACAAACTTTTTGGAGGGCACAAGGCAAGAAAGAGTTGGTCTGTCCCTTTGTAGAGACATCACATTCGGTCAAACGTCCTGACTCAAGACACCTGTAGAAGTGTTGTTAAAATCAGATGGCCCCAGAGTGACACTGTGACCCACAGTGTCAAGGTGCCAAAGGTCACAGTTGATCCCATGATGCTTGTCAGGTGTTCTAGACATGCCAGAAGCAGGTCTGTCCATATGTGTGTTGTCCAATTTCTCAGATGCAGTGTTTAGCCACGTCTGGCCTGAGCGCGTGCGCTCTTGTCGGGTCGCCTCTTGTTGCTCCGGCGCCCAGTTCCAGTGCCGCTAGCAAAGTCAAACTTATCGGATCTTCTTGCCGCTGCTAGCGAGTCACCAGAGGTGTAGCCCATCAGCGCCAGCTCGTGTAGGGCGTCCTGCACAATCATCCGGGGCTCTCTGTATCCTGTCTTTATGCATCACTTCATCTCCTGCTGATTTAGCATGTATATGTATGTACAGAGCATGCGACCGTGGCGGCTGGCAGAGCATACACGACTTTGATAGGACATGCAGTAGGAAGAGACTGTTGTCCGGAAGACGATGTTGCTCAGCATTCCCTTGTAAAAGCATCTGGGACTGCGCTGGCTTCTGTGACATTACCTTGTCAGGAATGTCCCGGAGCCGCTGCGCCCATGCGTATGGGTTGTCGCTGGTGGCCTCATCGTCCCCGTAGCTGCTGCCAAAGCTGCCAGCGAGGGCGCTGGCTGCCAGTGAGGAGGGCGGTACAGGAACAACCTCTTCCAGGGCGTCCAAGCCATCCAGGCTTGTTGTGTCAAAGGGCTCCCCGCGCGTGCTGACGTTGGCAGGTGGCGTGTGCTCCTGCCCAGCCTTGTCATAACGCCTCTCCTCTATGATGACTTCCCTGCTCACTCTGTCTCTATGCCGCACCTGGTGCAAGCATTGCAATCATGTGAAGAGCCCATATGCAGACTTGAGAGTCTAGTATGTCTAAGTTGAGATAACGCCAGAGCAAGGATGCTGAAGGCTCTGTGCTATCCGGTGGGTGCCGTATGCCAGCACAACAAGAAATCAGCATAAGGCTCTGTACTTACCTGCACAACAGGCACCTTGGCATGCAGCAGGCAGTCCACTGAGTCCTCCACCCAGTGGGTCACCCAGTATGCGCGCTCCCGCATCTCAATGACGAGAGGGAATGTCGGAGGAGCTTTCCTCTCCAGCACACTCTTCTGTGTACCCCGCGCCCTTGCCTCCTCATCCCCTGCAGCAGGCTTCCTCTCTCAGACGGCAATAAGGTGGCAACGGGTGTGCATGACACCTTCCTACAGAAGACTCTGTGGATGTAGCTGAGGAAGCTTGTTTCAAGGACATGTTCAAACACGTCTTGCATAGCAGGGCGACTCGGACTTCCAACATGGCTGTACCGACAGGACATATGCGAGAGGCCTACCGAGCGTGACAGACTGTATGCCGCCCACAAGGTCTGACAAGGTAGGGTTCTTCAATAAATTCTCCAGAAGCTGCCCATGAGCCGTTGCTATCAACTGTACCCCACGTTCCGCAATGGTGCGGCATGCTAGGGCTTCTGCCTCTGTTCCAATCTCGTCCACTATCACAATCTCTGGCATGTGGTTCTCCACAGCCTCCACCTGCACAACATCACTGCCAGTAGTGCACCCATCCTCACCATTTACAAAGACAAGTTTCCAGACCAGCAGGTCGTCAAAGATGGGTGCCAGAGCCAATCCTGCCACAAGGCGCAAAACAAGCCAGTGCGGGTGTCCTTACCATGACCCTGTGCTGCTGAGAGGGGTCAGGCACTTGCATCCTGCGGGCTCCTCCAATTGCCGGATGAGGCACGTCACCGTCACCACCAATCTCATTGGAGGTGTCCACTATGACCTGTAATCCAGGTATCCTGTCAGCAAGCCTCCTGATTTGATGGGATGGACGCATGCAGGATAGTGGCTTCACAAGGCTAATGAAAGGCAGCAGAAATGGCAACGTAGGGCATGCATGGCGTACCACGCGCTTACGGAGGTCGTCGGCCAACACACGGGCCATCTCCCTGATCACAGTCGTCTTTCCCACCCCAGGCCGGCCCAGAAACAACACTGAGTTTGGCACTGCGTGCCAAAGAGAACTTGCATCAAGGCATCAGGGAAGCCTGCATGCACTGCAACCTTGACTACAGGACGCAGTCACAGTGGTCATCAGGCCGTGTGTGTAGCAGGCTGGCATGTGCCTCACCATCCAGGATGTCTCGGATCATGTCCACATGCCCTGTGACAGCCCGGCCAACACGGCATGTGAGGCCGACAACAGTCCCCTTTCTGCTGCGCATCGCACTGATGCGGTGGAGGGTGCCCTGAACGCCAGCTCTGTTGTCACTGCCAAAGTCCCCAACCGCCTGCTCCGCTGCCTTCAAGTCTTCCCAAGTGATCTGCACGAGCCCAGACGCAACTTGTTCAGTCCCAACATAGTACAGAGGTACATTGTGGCATCAGCATGACCCCCCCACATCAGATCAAACATGCCAAAGTTGCAGACCTCGGCTTCCCGCAGATACTCGCCGCCTCCAACACCAAGGAATCTTGCCTCTGGCCGCCTTCCCAGATCGAGGACAACCTGTACGCATCCCGCGCAGGTGTCACATCCATCATTGCCTCTAGAATAAAAACTGAATACGCTGCATGGCTCAATGAAAGTACTGTGAGTCAGGGCAGACCTCAAGGAGGGAAGCCCTGTTCTCGTGCTGCACCAGGGGCTCTCGAATGTCCTGGGGCAATACCTGGCATGACGCAAAAGGCTCTCAGCACAGGCATGCGGCCTCAAACGTGTAAAGGCACATGCACATGCATGCAGACTCACTTGCGTCATGGTGTCAGCACACAGCTGAAGGGCATGCATGTCCCAGCATGCATATTGCCTACCTGGAGCAAAGCGTCCAGCGAGTCCCTGACTGTCACCGTTCCGTCCTCTTCGCAGAGGAGGCCTTCATCCCTTTCCCCATCCCCTCCTGAAGAGGGCGTGTGAGGTGAGACCAGAGAGGTCAGGTGATGTCGCAAGAGGTCATTGAACACAATCCTCTGTGGCTAGTTCAGAGTTCCGTCGAATATACCTCTGCAGAGACTCTCCGGTAACGCCCGGAGTCTTCTCGAGATGTGACTGTAAGGTCGACAGGGACTGGACAGGGCCTTGGGCTTGCCTGGTCCTGGTGCTAGCCTGCAATATTGCACATTGCGCCTCGATGCGATTGACATGGTCCGATGCTCAGATGAGCATTAAATAATATATTCTGTTGATCAAATGCAGCTTTTCGTGCCATACCTGGCTGAGGCCCTAGTGTGACAGAGTGATGCGTTTATTGGATGTCCTATCATTGAAGCATGAGCACCCATGGCTCCTGCCCAGGCCCTGACATTGAGAACTGTCATGTTGAAGCTTCTTTCTGACAAGTAAGGGATCATCTCTCTGCAGAAAGGCACCTCCGCGTCTTGGCGCGCAATGGACGGTGGAGAACCTGTGCAGTAGCTTCCTGAGAAGATGAAGCTGCCCTTCCTAGGGTTGTAGCCTTCAATGTACAGGCCTAAATGATCGCCCAGACGGTTGAAAATTGTATTGACAGCGTTCCCATACTTTTCCTGCTTCTCCTCCATGTGCCCCAGGGGTGATCATGGTGCAAGAGAGATGCTTTGTAGACTGATAGTCTCAACGTGGTCAATCGACAGAGCTGTTTTTCCTAAGATATCACATTCTTGAAGGGCGCTTCTGTCTGACAATGCTAGGGCACAAGCAGAAGATCACAGCAGCACCAGGTTGACATGCGGGTTTAATGCACCGCCCCCTCAGAATTAACACATTATCATTATCTCAAAACCAGAGTGCCCGATCTCCACATGTGCTCTGTCTGCTTTCAAGGCTCTCGGTGCCTTCTGCAGGGTAAGTTCCCTCAAGCTGCCATTGTTGCATGAGCACCATATGGCCACGTGACCATGTCACAACTTAGGGACAGCGATCTCTTGGTCCACCAGGTACAGATCCGGGTTGAGCTTCGGTCCCAGCCGCGTCAGGCGCGTGAAGAAATCAATGAAATCCACTTCATAATCTGCAACGCAACTGCTCTGTTTTACCCCTCGGCACTTCAAGACATGGGCGACAGGAGATCAGCGGTAAATATTGAGGGCAACAACGGTGATTTAATAGAAGAGATGTGCAATGTGGGAGAGATACCTGTGCGGGTCACTGTATCCCTGCTCCTGTCGTACTTCAGCTTGAGACCCTTGTATGTGTCGTTAGCGTCTGCCCAGGCCTGCTCTGCCTTGGCAGGGTCAGGCTGCGCGGCAGTCCAGATGACGAATGCGGGTCTCTCCCAGAACACTGGCTTTGGGGCAAACAGCCCACCCGTGCTCCCAGCCTTTGTGCCCAGCGTACTCAGAAAGCCCTGCAACCACAGAGCAGGAGACTCGCTGGTAACATGAAACTTGAGCACTCGTTCTGGGCATGCTGGCAATGAGTGTGAGTAAATCATGATGTTGCGCTTACGCTGAATGAGCTACAAATGCCTGTGAGCCTGTGGGCACTGACCTGGACCTCCTGAGGAGAGGCTGTGGAGGGGTCTGGGAAGCGGCCAGCAGGGTCGGGCCCAGAGGCGTCAGTGCGGCCCAGATTCACCGGGAAGTCAGCGCCAAAGGCGGCAGAGATGGTTTCGATGTCTGCGCCAGGCCCCAGCCTGCGCTTCTTTGCGTCCACCCACGACAGCTCTGCAGAGACCTTGGCTCCCAGCACAATCGTGTCGGACCAGCTGATGGGCGGGATGCCTGTGCAAACACAGAGAAAGTTCATGCGATGGCACAGACACCACATGCTGCTCAGAGAAACTATTGGATGGCAGACAGCTGGTACGAGGGGGTCTCATTGTGTAGTAGATAAGGCTGCACTCCAGCGGAAATCATTGAAGAACCTCACCATACTTCTTGCTGCCTTCATCGATCGCGTCCTTGATCTTTCTGAGCTTATCCACAGTGGGCTTCAAGCCCTTGTTCTCTGGGCGATCGAGCTCCTCTCTGCACATGCAGGCAATAGGATGGCTCGAGACCAGCAGTGCCCAGAGTGCCTTCAGATGCAGGGCTTATGCAGTAGCCTCAGGTCGTACATTGCACAGACAAGAGTCTGCGAGCCTTACGGTAGCACGATGGAGCCGTTGAGCCCTCCCGTGCCACTTTCAACGTCGTATGTTGCTGCATCATGCAGCACCAGCCTGAGGCAAGCAGGAGCATCTTCCGCTGCAAGGCCCCTCCTGAACTCCTTTTGTGTTCTGGCCTGCATGAGCATGCCCCATTGCAGTCATCAAGCCATGCATAAGCCTAATTCACACTGGGAGCAGTGTTGCCACACAGTATCGGAGAAGTGTATTGGCTTAGGCCAATCGCACCTTGAAAGCCTGCTTCTGAGAGTTCTTCGCAATGGCTGAGAGGTACTGAACCTTAATCAGCCTTTTCTCGGGGTCAGTCTCACTATACGCTGCTTGGGGAGCCGAGAGCTGACTGCCTGCCGATAGTAGAAGAGCTCCACCTGCCCACAGAGGATTCCAGTATTTCCCGAATTGCGAGTGTAGTGAGCAAGGCTCCCGAAAGTACTGGCACACATTGAGCATGGGGTGACCCGAATTGCAATGGGCACTAACCTGTGGCGAGCAGGATGTCTCGCCGGCTGGAGGCGTCCTGTGAAGTATTACAGGTGGTCTTCGGTAGCATGGCGCGGCCAGACTTCCGGATTGCCTCGAATGGTCTGAGAGCATTTCTGCATGGCCTCAGCGAATGGCAGCCATGAGGCAGGACCGAAATCTGTGACATGGCTGCCAATGCAGTCCTTGTGTTGCGCAATCTAGTTGTCCCTGTGAGGGTCGGGCTGAGATTTTGATGCCACACCGCGTGAGATAGATGCAACCATGATCATGAGCCGGGAACGCCATCCAGTTGGGCTTTAGTAACCTTCACTTCGTTCGGGCTGGCTCAGTCCCCAGCATAGCCTTCGCTGACCCTGAGGGATGTACAGCTCGCCCCTTTGTTAATGTCTTGATCAGAGCGATCCGCTCAGACGCTGCAAGCACCACGGCGTGTGAAGTTGCTTACTAAAGTTGAGGCACATATCTCCATATGAAGTAGTCCTTCGCATTTGCTGATTGATCAGCAATCTAGGGTCATGAATGGCGCACAGGACTCGAGTATGCAGCAGCAGCACTATCATTCAGGTGGGTCCACCTTCCGGGGTTCTTCCAAGCAGGTTGCAACACACACCGCTGCAACGCAGAGGTTCAAGAATGCGTGTTCCGATTTCATCTCGAGCTGGCTTTGGGTTACGCCGATCGCCAGACTTTCAGGCGCACTTGGAACATTCAGAGTGCTCTAGTGTCCGTGGAGGCAAGTGCTCGTCTCCTGAGGTGGCTTTGCTTTGTAATTTGCAGCATCGAGGCAGAGTCAAGTGGTGTGTGGTGGATGCAACACCCTGCTCATGTTTCCTCAGGTAAGAACCACCTGCAGTGTAAGCTGGACACTACTGCAGGTTGTTTATGTGCCGTCTGGGACTGTGTCTACAGACCATCTTGTTGTGCAGGGGGCGCAGAATGTACGCTGTGCAAGATGCCGTCACATCACGTCTGTTCCACCAGCAGGAGGTGAGAAGCACAGTCTCTTGCTGTGACGTGTGACTGTTGTCCTGACCAAAGCTGCATGCTGAACACACTAGATACCACTGTGCAAGTATATTGCAAAGAGCTGAGAAGGAATGCTGTCTCAGGTAATGACATGGCGCAGCTCGTCTGTCAACAGCAATCCTGCCGGGTGCTTCTGCTGTATCCCCGGGGAGCTACCCAAGTACAATGCTCCATGTGCAGCCATATCAACTGTGCTCTTGCGGTGCGGTCGCTCTCTACCTCTGTGTCACACTTCAGCTGCAAACATTGTCTGAGAGGGCTGAGTGAGGCGCAGACATGGGAGCATCAGCATATTGCCATTCCCAGATAGTCTTCTGTGAGGTCCCTGAAAACCACATACCAAGTCCGCCTGAACGGTCTGTCATCTGACAGGTCTGGTGTGTTTGCTGCAGGCTAATCAGATAGGGCACCTCATCTGCGCCTGCTGTCACATGACGTTGATGTTTGCACACGGAGCACAGTCTGTGAAGTGTGCAGTGTGCAACCATGTGACGCCTGTCAGCGCAAGCTCAGTCATCCAACCGCAGCAGCAGCAGCAGAGGTGTGACGTCTTGCCCAGGCGCTGCCTTAAGAGGGTCCTGTTCCACAGTGAATGTAGCCAACCCCCAAGTAATGGACGCCTTGATTGGGACTCACAAGCAGCCACTGAAGCGGGTCTGCATGCAGCTCTGCTGGAGCCGGCAGCAATGGGAATACCGCACAGCCAGCTGGAGCCCCTCACCGGCCTACCATCAAGCAGTCTGTGGTTGTGGAGAACCCACCCTCGCTTGATCAGGACGGCAATGAGGTATGTCTCAGCAGGGTGAAGTGAAGCTGTCTTGCGTTCCTCGATTTAGAAGTACCCCTTCACCAATGGCGTGCTGACGAAGAGGGCCTGCTGTGATTCACAGGTACAGAATCTAGCCATAGGAGTCACAACAGAGCCAAAGGCTGCATCAGCCCGGGGCTGATGTCAATGCTTGCCTACAGCGGCCTGAATTACAGACACCGAGTTCTGCTTTTGCCTCAGACAACAGGCTCGGGACGTTTACAGCTTAGGCATCAGCAAGAGAATACGTCGTAGAGTTGTGGTGGCTTGAAATAGCGGTTGCAGTTGTCTTTGTACCTTGCTGTACCCAAGCTCCTCCTCAGAGGCTGGTAACATCCATACGAACTCCGCAGTCCAGTATCTATAAATTAGCAGAGGGGATACAGCTCCAGAACACTCGAGCCTACACCTGTCTGTACAAATGGCTAGTCGTGAAGACTGAGAAGGGCTACTTTCAATAGGATGAACCACAGCTGCTTCTTGAAGTTGTTGTCATTGAGCAGACAGCCGAATAAGCAGGAAGGCGAGTGTTATGGGATCACTGGTAATACTTTGTCAGTATGTCAGCTAACACATTGGCAAGTATGTGTATGCGGGCATCTTGCACATATCAAGGCACGACAAGGGAGCAACTTCTGTATGTAGGGCCTTGAGCAATCTGCCAGGGTACATATCAGCAAGACGTAACTGTAAAGAGCGCCCAACTTCACATATCTGCCACTTGCTTCATACATGCACTGCCTTGTGCACATGAGCATGAGGCAGCTGTGCTTTCAAAAGGACACAGCGCTTGCCAACAAATGTCATGTTCCCGTCATGTGATATGTCAATGTAGTGGGAGGGCAACATCACTGTACATTGCCATCTGTCCTCCGTAGGTGCAGCACAACTCACTACAGGGCTAGTCGCTTGAACCCAGCAAAACAATGTCCGCAGCCTGCGTCTAGCATTCTGAAAATGGAGGTTTCTCCGAAAGGCCCGAACACAAGATGTCAATGCTCTTCTATTTGAGGCAGGTTCATTATCTCGTACACAGCCTCCTTTGGGCTGAGCGCACCAGCTAGAACCTGCAGAACAAGGCACATGTTGGTTCTTCCAACCAGAAACTAACCGTGTCGGTGATGTAATTTTCTACTTAGATGATCTAGCTTTCACTCCTGCCTGGATCACACAACCTAAGACATCAGCACATGCGGAAAAGCTGTTAGGAATGCATGCTCACCTGTGCTACAGCAGTGAGAACGGGCAAGGACACCCTGTATGTACGCGCCAGGCTGACCACCACGCCCGCTGTTGACACACCCTCAGCTACCTGGTTGCTGCTGGCCAGAATATCTGCCAGTGCCTCCCCACGGCCTAGCCGAACGCCGACAGACCTGCATGCCCTCACAAGCTGAAATCCTGAAGGCAGACTAGAGAGCAGCCAGTGTGTGCTGTTGGAAGACAGGACTTGCTGCGGTTGGCCTGCGAGAACCTATTGTCATTACCTGTTGCGTGAAAGGGAGCCATAGCAGGTCAGCATGATATCGCCCAGGCCTGACAACCCGGACACTGTTGCAGGCTTTGCTCCCATCTTCTCGGCCAACCACCTGATCTCTGCACACCCCTGTGCTACCAGGGCAGCCATAGCATTGTGGCCCAGGTCCAAGCCCTCAACTATGCCTGCGAATGCCAGGGGCCTCGGGTGCTGCTGACGCCTCAAAGGCACTCTCCTTTTCACATCCAGCACATGTGATGATCCCATGGTCTCACAAGCCTCAGGAGTGTTCATGCATGGACTCACCAGCTGCAAGTGCAAGGACATTTTTCAAGGCTCCACAGATTTCCACCCCGGTGACATCAGTAGTGGTGTTGACCCGAAGGTATGGACTCGCAAACAAACACTGCAGCTCTCTGGCAAGCTTCTTGTCCTGCGCATAGTAACCATGTCTCAGTGCATGCCGTATGGCAGTAGATTCAGCAGGCATCATTGACAGAGACACAGCGTATCTTGTCTTCTGACCTTCCAGGTTCAATGGCCTTTCTGTATACAGCGTGGCACCAGAGGGATACCTTTGACGCAGCTACAACTCCAGTAGGCCGCAGATCCATGATCTCCTTTGCAAAGGATGGCCCGGACAGGAATGCAGCTGGTTGCTTCCGCCCCAGCGCACTGGGGATCACCTCGCTCATCATCTTTCCAGAGCCCACCTCCAGCCCCTTGCTCACAGAGATGATTGGCACATCTGGCGGGAGCACATCCTGCAGTAATATTTCGGGGATCAGGCGAGATAGTGGCATAATGTGTTTCTGCACTAGAATGATCAGCACCCCAACAACAGCACCACGATGAGGAAGGACGGACGCTCACAGCTATGCTTTCCAGGAACTTGCGGCTGTGCTGGACAGGGACAGCATGGATGGCGTACTGGGCGCCCTGTATGGCCTCAACAAAGCTCGTCGTGGCAACCACATTATTTGGTAGCGTATACTCCTGCATGTGACACTGCAGCTCATGGCGTTGTAGACTTTACTCATTGCCCTGGTCAGGTTGCAGGTGACGGGGCCCACATGCTACTCAAGACTTGCAGCGAAGTATGTGATTACCTTCAAGTATCGGGGGTTGACATGTCGTTCGTTGATGTCTTTGCAGACGTAAGGGTCCCTCAGGAGGAGCGTCACATTGAGCTGTCCCTTCTGACGAGCCAACGCACAGGCCATTGCAGTTCCGAAGGACCCCCCTCCAAAGACCACCACCTTGGACATACACACAGATCCAGTGAGCCAGCAGTGGCAGCTCAAAGGGCTAAGGGACAATACTATGGTTCACATGTAAACTTTACAAGGCGTGCCTGCTCACCTTTTCGATGTCTTTGAGGACACCAGTGCCATCCTCTACTGTCCTCCATGCTCGAGACCAGCGCATGAGATGCTTCCATGACTCCTTGATCTGACTCTGCTCCGTAGGGTGGAAGAGGATGCCCCCATTGGTTGCAAATGCAGCATTAGAGCTGCCGCTGGTAGATGCTGCAGCGCTTGTGGCACGTCTCTCTGCTCTGCTCTCCTCCTCAACACTGGTGTCAAGGGCACTCACAAGTGCCTCGGGCAATATGCCAGCCTCTGGTGGATTCTCCAACCTGCACACAACAGGAGCTTGAATACGTGTTGCATCACCCTAAATAAGAGACCACACCTACATACACATCGGCACCCTGGAACGCTTAGGATGGTGCTGTGCGGGTGACTCAGCATACCCCTTCTGCTGCTCTTCCACGCCAAGATCGCTGGCAAATTGCCGCTTGGGGGTCTTAGGATTGCCCTTGATGCTTGCAACTGCCAGGAGATTGGTGCAACGGCTGCTTCTGCTTTCGGAGTCTGGCCACTCTGTGTGGCCTGCGGCTGCGAGGTGATGGTTGTTACTGCTGAGGCTGTGTATACCCCTGCTGCAATCGGTGTGTCGATTCCGTCGAGACCTGTTCGAAAGTAAGACGTGGGAGCGTTGTGGAACGGGTGCTGTGGCTAAATGCGAGTTGAGCACTGAGCTGTCGCTGAGGTGGGTGGAGTTGTGAGGAGATGCCGGTCGTCCAGGAAGGTACACATTCAACATAACACCATACTAGGCCGTTGTGAGGGGCTGATGGCGCAAGTATGGGCTGTGTAAGGACCGCGGCTGCAGTAAGCGTAGATTGGGCTTTATCGCGGTGGCAAAGCATACAGAGCATATATATCCTGCTGAGTCATGGCTGCCCTGTCAAGTGCATCTCCCCAGGCAAAGACCCCAGCATGAGGGTGTAAAAGCTTGTCAACTCCAGCAAGGGCGTTCCTGAGCACACTCAGCTCATTCACAGCCCTCAGGGAGCCTTACTACATTGTGAATAGCTAGCTTCCATGGAGGCATCATGGCGTGGCAGCCCCTGCAGCTGTGAAAGACAAAGGGATGATCTGAAGGCTTCCATCAATGTAGCTGTGGCTCCAATCCTGTGTCTGTTACTATAGCGGCATCTGTGAGGTCCTGCCCTTTCACTACAAGCAGGCGGGTAAGTGCATGCAGCAACAGCAGGCATTGGGCGTGCACGTGAGCACTTGTCAGGATAGTGTAAAAAGGGCTGATAGATTACGCCCTAACGATTTCCTCCTCCAGATACCTTACACAGCATTCAGTGCACTTACAGCACATTCAAACACTGCATTGCATATGTACACATCCAAGACCTACAGGGGCGTCGCGCAGGAGCAACCTGGGAGCACTCACCTGGCACTCAGTGCACTCTAATGCCTGGCATGTTCAACAATCAAACAGCCTGTCCAGCGCTCTACATCTCTGCATTTTGTGGGATCGAGACAGTCGGCAGACAGATGACAGGGTAATTCTGTCAGAATCCCTGTCCAGTGCTGTACTGCTGGGATCAACTATTGACCTTTTGCACTACTCACGCCAGATGTGTTCTGGTGACACGGCAAACATAGGCGTACCATGGCAATATGGTACAGCTGTACATGTCCTACAGCCAGTGCTGTGGGGTCCAGCATTCACAGCTGGTCTCCTGGCAAAGCTGACAACACAGGGTCTACAATGCTCAGTGCTGCAATGCCTGCTGCACGGCACAGTGCAAGGCGCCAAAGCTCAAAGCCGGGTCTGTCAGGAAGCTATGGCAGCAGCCAGATAGAGGCACTCCTTCCCAGGAGCTCGCGTCTCATTAACGCAATGTTGGCGGTATTCTCACTTGCAGCCATTCTTCATGGCACTGCAGACATGGCAGGGTTTCTGCACTGCTGCGTGATGTCAGGGACATCTGATGTACATTAAGTAGGGCTGGCCTCGTGTGCTTGAGCGCCTGTGGGGGCGGCCTGACTCTTCCTGCTGTGGTTGGTCATGAGTAGCCTTGTAATTCTTTCCGATGCCCATGCCACCCGGGGTCTGCAGCAGACAGCTAATCCTTTGGTGGCAGCACTGGCATACGTGGGAAGTCAAGATGCTTACCCTGCTCTGCCTGCACTCAAGCTGCGGCACTGCCACCCTAGACATCTGCACGCCTGTTGGGGCGCGTCCTGCAGGAGCGGTGTGGCTGGGTCTTCCTCTCGATGGCTGCTTGGGCACACTCAAGGTTGCCTGGTTCTGGGTGGGTGTCCTGAGCCTCCCCTTGCCTGATGCTGGCAGCGGCAGCTGGGGGCCTGTCACCTCCATCTGCCTGTGCTGCATCCCCCACCGGCGCGGTGGCGCTCTGAGTGGGCGCCTGATCCTTGGCGCGACCTTCAGCGGGAGTGATATTTTTGGCGGACTTGGGCTTGGCAGGCGTGCCTTGCCTTGCTGCGGGGTTGACTAAGGAGGGTGGGCTGCCTGGGATCAGCGCGCCTCTGCCCTGCGCGTCACCTTCCTGTTCCTGTGCGCTCTGTCTGGCGCACAGTGTGCCTTCGCTCCCTTGCCCTTCCTGCTCCTTCCTGGGCACTTTGAGAGACTGGAGGGGCTGCCAGAAGCCCTGAGGACCAGGCTGCACACCTTGCTGGATCTGGGACAGCATGCGCTTGTTCCTGGCAATGTTGTCTTCTCGCTGCTGCTCACATGGCTGCAGCGGCTCATCGTCCTGATTTGCAACCTTTTGTCCGGCCTCTTTCTCTTGGCCCCTCTGCGGTGCAAATGTGTAGTCAGACTGTAAAATGGCTTGCTCTATGAACCCCGACCCTATGCAGCATAGAACATGCAAGCTTTGCTGCGCATACTGGTAATCAGGAGACCTTGAAACTTTGCAGAACAGTTGAAAGCTGACCTGCAGCGAAAGCATCTGGGCATGTGACGCCTGCTTGTGCTGCAGCCGCTCAGCTTGCTTAGGCCACTCTGACGGGTTGGTCACCGTCCGGACCTGCATAAGGCCCTGTCTCATGTGCAGGCATTGTCAATTCTCAAGCATTATCTAAACTTTGTCTTGGCTTTTTACAGGAATACTCCCAAGCAGGGCAAGGGACGCATTGCTCACCAGCTGATCTGGGGCCCAGAGAGCAATGATTTCAACATCTCCATCGTCGTAGCAGACTGTGTGCCGCTGCCTCAGGGCATCAAAGGCTGCAACAGTGCCCACATAGAAGTCCTCATCTAGCGGCCACCATACAGAGATCCGCGCTCCGAGTGCTTGGTCGCCAAGGATTGCCACCTGCATAGGAGATAGAAATGCCGTTCCCGATAACCTTCGTGGACTTTGTTATAGGAACAAGGCAGGGTGTACAGCCATGTTGATGCGTGAGCCACAGCTTGAGATCGGCAGCCTGACACCATTACTGGAGTTTTAAGCACAATGGGAGCATGCCTGTGCTCCTGAGTGACCAGCAGCTGCTGCGGCTGCTGCGCGGTTCAGGAGGCAGCGCCTGGGCATGGGCGTGCCCTGGGTACATATGCAGGTCTCGCACTGCCCACAGCGGACCTGGGCATTGGCTGCTGCCGCCCTGGAAGCTGCCACCTGGCGCAGAGCCTCATTGTGGGAGCTATGCTCCAGGGCAAGGCCACCACTGGCACGCGCAGTCAGCATCTGGCTGATGCCTGCCGCCTCCTGCATGGCATGTGCAATGCGACTTCGACATTGGCCATTCCAAGGTCTGTCCTCACGACACCAGCAAGGAATGACGCAGTGCCATGAAGTTGACATGTTCAAGGATTCAGCACCTTGACGGCCCTCTCAAAGCTTGCAAGCTTGACGGTCCTCTGGCTGCCAAGTGCAGCCCTCCCTTCGCCTGCCTTCTCATGCATGCGCTGGCTGAAGGGCAGCAGATGAGCCGGAGAGTACCAGGCACTTGAGTGCAGCACATGGAACAGCACCAGCACCTGCACCACAATTTGTTCACACATTTTGGTGCGGCGGCAACACTCTCTGGCGTAACTGTCAGGCACTCTGTAGCATGCCATAGTCTAGTGCTAACAGAGGACTGTTTGCAGAGTCATCAGGAGAGTCAGGCCTTGCCTTGCGTGCGCTGGCGGCTGCTGACCCCCTGGATATAGGCCTGTCTGCCTCTGGTGTGCTGCTATCCTCTTCAGCAGGCAGCGGCTCAGCTCCGGGCATGGCCCTTGGAGGCACAGGGCTTCCTTTCTGCGGGATGCTGATCTTGATCTCCTTGCTCAGCAAAGCTGCACGCATGATCCTTACATAAGACAACACACCCAGTCCTTGAACATTCTGCAGATGCATTCAAGTGGACCACATACCCCCGGCACGATTCCTTCACAGATTCGCAGATACAACAGACGATATCTGATCAATCACAGGATGCTTACCTGTAGCTGCACCAGGAGGCAGTGAGCGAGTGGGAGGCAGGTGAAAGGGGTCCAGCATCTCTCCGGGCCACCAGATCCCACTGTGCAGGCGCGCCCATACCTGGCAGCCACACAGGACCTTCATCTCAGCGCAGGGGCAGAAATATGGCAAGGAGGGGTGACCGTTCCAGCTGACATCTGGTATGAGAAGCATGCCATTCAATGTCTTGCGGTGATTTCTGGATACATGTTTGAGGGCTTACTTGAGCGCCCAGAGTGTAGGCATCCTGTAGCGCGCCCTCCAGCCTCGTGACACCTGTTGCCTGCATGCCGTCCAGGAAGCTGTAAGCTTGTGCCTCATGCCTTGCAAGGACTGAGGTGCTTGAAGCTCATGGAGGAAGCCCTTTAATTGGCAGGAAGTCATCTCCCACCTCAGGCAGAAGCTCTGCTCCAGACTCCATGACCTTCCGCAGCTCTTCTGTGATTGTGAACCCCTGGCACAGAAGGAACATTTCAAGACTTGCATGTCGCTGAACAAGGATATCTGGCACGATAGGCTTAGCATGTGTGCCCCTTACAGAGGACAAGGACAGAGAGCGCTTGCCATCTCTCGCAGCCGTGCAATGTAGATTGTGAGAGCGTCCTTGTCAGGGGGTCGGCCCAGCTTCTCGATGAACTCATGCAGGGGTGTCAGCGGCTGCAGCTCTGGCGCCTCGCTCATGTTTTCCACTGCATACCTGCATGGCTCCATAACCTTGGCCCATAACAGCTTTTTGATTGAGATGAGAGAGCCATGTGAGCCTGCACAAGCTTAAAGTCCATGAAATATGCATGAGGCGTGAATGTCAGTGTCAACCCCTGGTGACTGGCCAGAGTTGATGGACTCACCTGCCCAGTCCACGCACATACCAAGCTGCTCTGGGCCATGCCCCATGCCGGTCCTCCTTCTCGCAGCACTTGCTGCTTGATGTCTCTCGAGCAGTCTGCATGACCCACACACCCTGTCAGCATGCAGTTGAGTGCATGCATCACACTAGTGACTTGAACATGCAGCAGCGTGTCCAAGAGGCAGAACCTATGGGTCTAGATACCTTCAACAGGACATCTGCCTGGAAGGCATCTATCTGCAGAGCTCTTCCCTCATCCTCTGCACCTGGGGGCTCATTGCTGTCTTGCGGAGGTACTGATACACCTGCACCGGGATGACAGCCCATGTCTTGGCAGCTGGTTTCTGCAGATTGTCCAATTCTCAAGTAGAGCACATTGACTGAGTCGAGGTCTACAGGGCGCTGGCTGACAAAACCCACCTGCAGTCAGGTCACTGCCGGCTGCCAGAGAGAAGTCATAGGTGTCTGTAGGCGGCAACGCTTCATCGTTGGCTACCCATGTCATCACAGGTAAGGCCCTTGCTGCAAGAGACCCTGCGCAAGTGTATACACCCGTCACCTGGGCCTGTTATCATATGCCGGATCATGCATGCGCCGGTTAGGATGTCTGGACTTACAATCTTCGGCATCTTCTGGAACGCTCATGCCGATGAAGCGCCTGTCCCTGGCTCCCTGGTACTTATGCCTGTGGGGATGCATCAGGGCTTTGCCTATCCAGGCGGCCACCTGCACTGACACGGCATTGCCCAGCAGCGCCCACCTGTGCGCCTGTGGAACAACAGCATCTGTTTGTATTCCGTAGATCATCCTGTCCAGCCCCACAACTCATCCATAAAGCAATGTCATGCTCCAGTCTATTCTATCACACGCGACTCAGGCACCAAGCCCATGTCAAGCAGGGGGGTTTGTATTGAATTCAGAGATCTATACTGTGTTCTCAAATGCAGGGTGTGCTCAGTCAGGAATGTAGAGGATACCTCTCCCTTTGCGGCATCTGCATCTCTTGGCGGGCAGCTGCTCACGCCAGATGGCATCACCGGATAACAGGCAGCTGTGGTTCCAGGCTGCAGACCCTGAAAGACAGCATATCTCAGTCTGACCTTGGCAACACAGGACTTGAGCAAAGCTGCGAGGAAGTGGCATTTTGTCTCTGTATGAGAAGGAAATTGACAGGCTAAATACAGAAGGTTGCGTGATGAAGGTAGGGGACTGTGCCTGCAGCCGCTCGGCGTCATGGAGGGTCAACATCCCCATGCGCTGATTCTTCTGCCCAAGCAGGACGCAGATCCGTGTGTTGCGGGTCTTGAGTGTAGGTATCATGTCAACAGTCGGTCCTGACCTGCACATGGCCCGTCTGTTCCAGCAGGCGCCCCTCATGCAAGCACATGCATGCTGTACCACTGATCAAAAGATCACGGAGCTGTGTAGATGTCTTACTGTGCACTGCCAAGGTCCATCGCAAAGGAGTGCGCTGCGACGTCGTGCAGCTGGTCCTGGTGGACCCTGCCCCAGCACAAGTAGCAGGGCCTGCCAGCAAAGAGGCTCTGGCATGCCCCCTGGCAGATGGAACCCCCCTGCTAGACACCAGGTGAGTAATCTGTTGCAGTCAGGTGCCTCATGACACAGATTGAGGGAGCGGTTCAAAGATGCAGATGTAAGGCTGCAAGGGCCTGGCTCAGGCGCCGCACACATACCTGGAGTAGCACGTCGCGGGCATCACTGTACAAAGAGGCAAGTATGAAGCATCGCTTCCTCTGGTGAGGGATGCCAAATCCTACAGCAGGAAAACACAGGTGCTCGGCTTTGTCAGCCACGGACACATGCAGTGGCACATCTCACAGAAGGGGCCATGTCTGCATGCTTGCAGTAGGGAATGCAAGGGATGTATGGGATTTGGATGACATTTCAATGGTGCTTGATGAGCCTACCTGCGGTGCTGAGAATGCGCTGAGCCCAGCTCTGGTAGCCCAGCCTCTCAAATTGCTCTGCAATGTACTGCACCACCGGCACAGTACCCGGCTGGCGATCTAGAAGGCCTTCCACCTGCAAGCACCTGGCAGACTTCACCAAGCGGTGCTGCTACCTCCCATCCATCACATACTGAGGTGAGGGTGAAAAGTCTGACCATGTCAGGCAGAAGACTGAGTGCCTTACATTCTCAAGCAACACCCATGGAACCCCCCTTTGGTCTCTGAGGGCCTGCTCAAGCAGGCGGAAGACATGTCTGACCAGGCTGGTGGACTGGCCACCCATGCCCCGCCTCAGGCCAGCACGGCTCACGTCAATGCAGGGGAAGCCAGCTGTCACCAGCTCAGTCTCCTGCACTGACAGGAAGATGCTAAGTCAATGCTTTTTCTTCCTCTAGGCGGCCGTCTCATCTGGTGTTTAGAGCTCACAAAACGAGACATGGGCATGTCATGGGCTGTCATGTGAATTTACTGGCCTGTGGCAGCAGACCTTGGGAAGAGATTGTAAGGCACAGATGTCAGGCACAATTGGGCAGGTCCCTGGAAAGTTCGCCTTCAGAACCTGCACCCTGTTCCCACTCATACACTGGACCTTGTCACCTCACTGCCTGTAGTGGCTACTGGCTTATTGGCTGCAGAAATAGTGAAGCTCAGGTACTGCTTGCTGGGCTCGTGACCTCCCCTTCATTTTGCACATGCATGGTGAGAAGATACACACCTGCTGGGCCCCTGTGTCAATCTCACACTGGAGTATGATCTGATGTCCAGCCTGCAGAAGAGCTCTGTTTAGTGAGGCTACACAAGGCCCAAACAATAGAAGCTTCTGACAGAGACTTCCATCACCTGCTGCAATCCATGATCAAGGCCTCCTGCTCCAGAAAAGAGGGACACAACACGCATCCTGACCGTTGTCTAGCCCCACTACAATGTGAGCTGGCAAATTATGGGCGTGGACTTTTCTGCATTCCTGTCCTTGCCGTGTTCTGTGGGCAGTGACTCAGCAAAGCAGTTTGCCTTTGGACAATCTCACTAATGACATCATCTGCCACAGCCTGTCCATGTAGATGTGTAGAAGGCTTCCTCTGTCCATGTGGACCAGAATTGTGGCTTCTGCTGTATCCAATCGGTACCCATGCAGACTGATGCACGCAATGACATGGCAAGATTGAGGCATGAGCATCTGCATGCACTGTGCATGTGAACGTTCAAGCTCTTGCAAGGGCACTTCTACCAGGTGACCTTGAAAGCGCCCGTTTTCAGAGCAGACGGTTGGCAAGCAGGCTGCCTGCCCCCGCATGGCTCATGGGAAATGGCACTACCTTCCAGAGGTCCCCCTACTCTGACATGCGCAGCTGCAGGAGTACATAATGACAGGCGCGCATTGCAGGCCAGTTGCATCAAGTGCAGGTAATCAAACATGGCCACAACAGGTGTGGAGGCAACCTTGCTGCGACTGTCTGCCGACCAGGTGAAATGGCAACGACGAGCCTGAGCCCAAGCAGTCACACCCATGCATGCTTGAAAAGAGGAGGCACCATCATCCTTGCACATGCCCATGTACGGTAAGCAGATCAGCTTAGACAGGGTTGCCCATGCTCTGTGCTTCGCCCCGACCTTATGTTGTCAGACAGAGCTGGGGGGTCATACTGTTTTGCTGTCCACAATGAGGACCGCTACTGGCATTGCTCATAACAACATTATGCACACGAGTCTAGATAAGAAATAGTTGAGCAATAGCAAGTGCTCTTGTGGTGGTCATTCTTGCTGCAGCATGACAAACAAGCGCTGGCAAGGAAAACAAGAAGCCTTCTTGATAGCTATCCGTCAATTTCTTCTCAGTTTGGCTTACAACTCAAGCGTTCAGTGACAGGAGACAGCTCTCAGAATACTCCAAACAGGGTCAGAGCTGCGAATACTAGGAACAGTGATCCACCTGCAAACCCTAACGCCCTCTCCGAGATGTACTTTGATGCGAGGGCTCCACCTGTGACAGCCAGCAGGGTTGCCAGAGCATGGCCCAGGACGGCGCCCAAGGACACCCCTGCAGTCATACATACCATGTTGAACCCCCTCTGACACCCGTCTCTGCAATTTTTTGTGCACACCATGAGACAAGGCCCATCTGGTGCATGGGCTAAAGCAGAGTATCTTACCAAGAGGCGAATGCGAAGCGCCCAACGCAACTGTGGCAAGCATGGAGCGGTCGCCCCACTCCGCAAGAAAGATGATGGACCCAACCTGTGCGGGCCATACCTCACGTCACTGCTGCACTGCTCTCATGCAGCAGGGACCATGGTTGATGGGTGCTTTGCGCTGCAAATCAAAGGTAAAGATGTTGTGAGAATATGTCAGAAGATACAGACCTGTAAGAGGCTTTGGAGTGCAGCCCTGGATCCAAGGCTACCGCTCTTCTCTGCCTCTGCCAGGCTTTCCTGGGCAGACTCCATCTCTCCAGACTCAGCCTCCTCATCAGGACTCATCTCGGACGCCTCCTGGTCAGCAGCGGCTCTTTTTGACACGCTGCGATGATGTGCCTGGTACGCTAGCTGAGGTGGAATGGATGCTGCTTCAAGGGGCGAGACGTTGAAAGAGTATCACCTTGATGGTGCGGACGCCGAAATAGAGCATGCAGGCCACAGACAGATACTGTCCAATAGGCACGCTGCTCTTCAATGCATCAGGTACGCTCTTGAAGCAGTAGCCAATCAGCACAGAAATGACTGTCATCAGGCCCAGGGCTGCTGTGGAGCCCAGAAAGCTTATCAGCTTTCCCACCTGCTCAGCAGATGATATAATCATTTTTTTGCATTTTTGCAGATGCACAAAGCTTGTGGCGAGCACAGAATGAATGAAGATATGTCAATGGGGTACCTTGAGGGCAAGCAGCCCTGCCAGAAAGAATGTCTTGTCCCCAATCTCTGAGAGGAAAATCAAGGAAAAGGCTGCTAAGAAGCCAGACTTCCCAATAGCAGAATGTGCGGCCCAATCCTGTAAATGCACAAAACATGAGCCTCAGCAAGGAGATCCTATTGCAGATGCAACTTGCATCAGCCCAGCCAAGCACTGCAGCAGCATGCTCTATGTGTAGGGCTCCATATGGCACATTTTGCGGGCAAATGACATGTGCAGAGTCTTCAGGGGGCCACCTTAATGAGGGGTGTATAGCCCAGATTCTGTACAATGGCCCAGCCAGCAGCAGCCAATATCAATACCGCTGCCCCCCAAGACAGTCCTCTAAATAATGATCTGCATTGTACAGAGGATAGTTAGTGTGACTTCAATTGAATTCTGCATGCATTCCAAAACCTTTCCTTAGCACGCAACGATGGCTGTACCTGTCATCTGGTGGTGGAGAAGCCTCTGCAGCGCCACCTGCTTCTGCCTGGGCCCTCACTTGGAGTGAGGGACACCTCTGCCTGCTGCAGCGATTTTGTTTGTGGTGCCTACTGACGGATGGAACTGACGAACCTCCTGCAACATGAAATTCACTTCAGCGTTTGATACCTAATGCCCCTTCCTGGAGAGCTTCTGTGAATCGATGCCGCACCCAGGGCTCCTCTCAATGGTCTGTTGCTGCCGTGAGTCGACAAGAGTACACAAGTGCGTAGCTGAACGTGCCTGCAGCCGACAGGCTGCAAGATCGACATCCCACATGACATGGCTGTTCTTCTGCCTCCTCCTCTGCAGCGCACGGATGTCCCTCGGCCTTAACAGCTGCTGTCCGCAGCGCAGCTTCCCGATCTGACGCTGCAGCTTCCCCAAGGCTGAACCGCTTCCTCAGCCCTATCATTCTGGATGAAAGGCCTATAGAAATCGCATGAAATGTTTTCGTAAGTGCCTACGAATCACAGCGAGTGCATATAGCGTGTGCATGCCGTCCGTCCTGCAATTGTGACCGTCCCCCGCACGCCATGATGGCTCTTGCCCACAGACTGCCAAGTGCTTACCGTCCCATCCTACAGTGTTTACGACGGCATGTTCACCCCGCGAGGAAAGCTGTGCCCAGAAGTCATGCTGCACTACTAACCTCTCTGACCCCCTCTCATGGCCAGGTAACAAATTGGCCATCGCACGGCGACACATGACGACAAGGCTGCCTTTAAGCGTCTCAGGAGTGGTGCATGCGCAGGCCAGGCAGAGTCGGACACTGTGCAGAGCCAGTGCAAGCAGCTCACAGGCCCAGCAATCTCAGCTAGATGCACGAACACCACTTGCAGGGAATGGAGAGCTTGTCCTCTTCAACACCATGTCGAGGACGAAGGAAAGGATGCAGCCTCGGAATGAGGGGGACAACAAGCTCAGCATGTACTGCTGCGGCGTGACTGTGTATGACCTGAGTCACATAGGTAACATCACTCTCCTGCTGTGAAGATGCGCTCCGTCCCCGCCAAGAGAATGCCTACCATCAATTCCTTGCATGATACCATGTGTCGTGCAGGTCACGCCCGGGTATATTGTTGCTTCGATGTCTTGTATAGATTGCTGAGGCATCTGGGGTATGAGGTGCAATACGTGCGGAATTTCACAGACATCGATGACAAAATCATTGCCAGAGCGGCCGAAATAGGAGAGGACCCTCTGCAGCTGAGCCAACGGTGAGGCAGCCTCTTTCGCTTGTGCTTTCCAAGCATGTGTGCGGTGATAAGTTGGGAATTCCAGCACCACACATTGCATGCAATGCTATCATATGATGCCACTGCATCGTCTTGTTGCGTGCTCACATCAGTCTCGTGCTCACTCAGAAACCATCTGCAGGTTCATCACAGAGTTCCACAGGGACATGTCGGCACTGAATTGCCTGACTCCTACAATTGAGCCCAAGGCCACAGACTACATACCAGAGATGGTCAGCATGATTGAGCAGCTCGTCAACACCGACCACGCCTATGAGGCAGACGGAAGTGTCTGGTTTGCGGTTGAGACATTTGAGAACTATGGGCGTCTGTCTGGCCGCACGCTGGTAGGGAACGTCAGATTTTGCTTCTTGTGTCCTACCTGGCTCTGTTGCATTACTGAACATGTTACTGACTGGGTGCGACTGTGTTCCACAAAGGATGACTCCTGCATCCAGGAGGACAACAGAGCAGGAGAAAGAGTGGCAGTCAACACCAGCAAGCGGCATCCGGCAGACTTCGTGCTCTGGAAGGCTGCAAAGCCAAATGAGCCCACATGGGAGAGCCCCTGGGGCCCTGGAAGGCCTGGCTGGCACATCGAGTGCAGCGCCATGATCAGGAAGCTGATGGGTCCTGTCATCGACATACATGGCGGTGGCAGGTATGTCTGCCCTGCCTCCTTCATTGCCTAGCCTTCAGTGAGATGCCATTGCAAGCACATCCTCCCCTGCCTCCCACTTGTATGAAAGTGCAGATGACTCGCTACCCCGGCTGGTCACATTGGCGCTGCATCGCAGGGACCTTATCCACCCACACCATGACAACGAGATTGCACAGTCCCAAGCCGCATGCTGCAGCCATGGAGGAGAGCAATCAGAAGAGTTTGTCCGGCTGTGGATGCATCTGGGATTTGTGAATGGTACACATCCTTCACTGTCAGTGCAACACTGAGGTGGCATCAACATGCTGCCAAATCAGGCAAAGGACTTTGCTGACTGCTCTGTGTGCTTGTGCAGTTGATAGCGAGAAGATGTCCAAGTCGTTGGGGAATTTTTTCACCATAAGGGAGATCTTGCAGAAATACAACTCCCTGGCTCTGAGATGGTTCCTTACAAATTCACAGTACAGGCAGCCGCTCAATTTTAGCCACATGAGTCTTGAAGAGGTGCTGCTCCCTCCACTTGTGAACACAGATCATCTTCCGATGGCTTTCAGGCTTTCACACAACTGCATCCTTATGCAGCTGCTACTCCAGATCAGCCACCATGGGGGAGAAGTGATTGCCTCATATACAGTTTGTGCAAGTGCAGGCCTCTGATAGGGTATACTATGTACATCAAACCCTTGTAGACGCAGAGGCAGCCTTAGTCCCCTCTGGGACATCTAATGGTACTCCAGAGGAGGACTCCTCAGAATCGCAGGGCATTGTCAAGTCAGTCCAGGCAGCACTATGCGATGACCTCAATACCCCTCAGGCCATTGCCTCGCTCTCTGAGCCACTTAAAACTTTGAACGACCTGCTACACACAAAGAAGGTCGGGGCATTCTCCTGCAGGGCTCTCCTTCTGTGTCTTGCTTCCTTTGCCTCCCTGATTGGCTCTAGGACTGTCCCAATATGCTGTGGCATGCAGGGTAAGAAAGCAGAGGGGCGTCTTGCCAGCATAAAGGCCTTGCACAGTGCCGTCAAGTTTGCGCTTCAGTTGATGGGGCTAGATGCACAGGATTCTGCCAGCCTCCTGAGCGACCTGCGCACAGCAGCACTCTCCAGGTCTGTGGGATGGGATCCTCGAGGTTGCTGTAATTCGTTTCATGTGTATTGCGCTTGCACGTGCGGAGTTTCAGACCCTCACACAGCCATGTTGTACGCAGAGCTGGCTTGACGGAGGAAGACATCTTGCAAAGCATTGAGAGGCGGGCCGCTGCAAGGGCGGAGAAGAACTACAGTGCAGCAGACCATGAGCGTGCACATCTTGCTGAGCGAGGAATCCTCCTGATGGATGGCCCGCAAGGCAGCACATGGCGGCCGGGAGTGCCACAGCCTGCGAGGGAAGCAGCCCTGCCTGTAGCCTGATAGAGGGTAGGGCCTGACATGCTGAACAGGATGAAGGGGGAGGCAGCTGCAGCACATTCCGATCTCAGCTCAGAGAAGGGGCAATTTGGGCTTTGCAGAGAAATTGAGAGTGAGTGCCAGGGTGAGATCATGAGCCAGGACCACCTCATGCATCCACAGTCTGCTTGCTGCGCAATGGCATGAGTGTCACAGCATGGTTATGAACCACTAGGCCGCATGTGTCCCAAACACACCGTGCTCTTCCTTCCTGTCTGCTGCAACGCTGACAATGCTGCTTCATCTCCTGGATAGCTGGCCTGACACACTGTACACATCAGCGAGGCAGCTGGCAATCCAGGGCATTTACTCGTCATCTGAGAGAGAGAGAGAGAAACTTTACATCTTTTCCAGCCACCTAGGGCTGATCAATGCCTGACCCCCGTCAGGGTCAGTGCCGTAATATACTCCCAAGCATTCCTTGAGAAACATTGCAACACCACGAATATCATCTTGCCACATAAACTGAATCATGGTAGCTGCATGCTCTCCAAACAGCCCTACATGCCTGTCACGAATAGCTTGAAGCCCTGGGCATTCAAATACAACATGTTGCTCATCACCCAGGTGTTCACCCGCACACAAAGTGCATATTCTATGCAACCTAGGGACACCTTGCCTACAGCCAAGATCCCATGGAAGATTGTGGCAGCCCAACCTGAACCTGAGCAAGCTTTGCACACACCCAGCAGACAGTGGTAGCCTGAATATTGTTTTGGGATGGATGTGGGAAGGCCGTGCAAATCATGCATCTGAGTGCCAGAGTAAGGCTATCAGCTTCTGCCATCAGCTTCCAAGCCATAAGAAGCTGTGCCTACTGACCAAATCTTCCTTCTAAACCGAAAGGGAAGGAGAGTAATCCTGGAGATGGACAGCACTTGTTAGATAGAACAGATTGGACATGTGTGGGTATGCAGCATTTGCAGAGCGTCCTGTAGTGGCTCCTGCACTGCGTGCTTCTTTCGTGCCGTTCCGTACGAGCGTTCAGTGGGGCACGCGTTATCTGCAAGGCTCGAAAACTTGTCTGCCAGGACCAAGGAGGCATTTGCGCCGTACACAAACTGCATGTCAGTCCGATACGCAGCAGGAGAGCCATGTGTGCCGTCGAAGTGTTCTGGCCTTAGGTGTAGCGGGGGTGTGTATGACACAGCGAGCTCAGACAGCCAACGCAGAGACAGCTCTTTCGCCTGAGCTGCGTGAGCACTGCTCCCCCCCCTTGCGTGCATCGCCATCTGAGTGATGCTGGTGGACAGGTACATGGGATGCATGCCGGTCATGTCTGACCTTACACACCTCTGCAGGCAAAGCATTGCAAGGGCCCGTGCAATTCCTAAAGGCAAGGCAGAGGAGCAATGGTGGAGAGTTCCTTCTCTCCCCCATCGTGGTAAGTGGGCAGGCTTGTATGTCCCTGTCACCTGTGCCATGCCTTGCACTTTTTGCAACAGGAGCTGACATGTTTTTGCAGAAGGAGCTGACATGTGATGGACTGATGTTCAGGTGTCACGAAAGAGGCTGGAGATGGCAATGCAGGTGCTCGAGAGACAGAATGTGTATGATCCCGACCTTCTCGTGTACAGGACAGCCCTTGGCATGGTCCGGAACGCCAGCCTCAATTGTTATATATTTGACGTGAGGCTGCCTTGCCCTCTCATGGCATCTACTGATCACCCGCGCCTTGAAGAGCATGTGCTGCATACAGAGCTTAAGTATAGGTTTCTGGTGGTAGTTGCAAGTTGTCCTGCACTGCAGGCGGAGAAAAATGACACCATTGAGACAAGGATGTCGCTGCTCCAAAGGCAGCTTGGCATTGGCAATGCCTGCACCTTCCAGCTCATAGAGAAGAATGTGACCTCCTTGCTGCCAAAGTCCAAGGAGCAGCTGAAGGAAGATGCGAAACAATCCCTCAATGATCTTCTCAGGTATCATCCGTACACCTGGACCAGAGTAACAAAGCACCTTCCTTGGGATGATGATCAGTACAAGGGCAGTGCTGCATCAGCCTTCTGTGTCATGCAGGTCATATCGGAAATTGGATGACGTGCTGTATAGGGCATATGGAGGAGATATCTTTGCAGCAGAGGAAGCAGTAAACTCCTTGCAGTATACCATATCATCGACAGCCTCCTTCCAGAGCATTATAGAGGCCTGCCTTCAGGTGGAACCCACCAAGCCCGTTGCAAAGGACCTCACAGTAGGCTGAACAGCAGTCTCGCAGCTGCAAGATGTCATCAAGGTTATTGTCGAGCATGCAAAGGTCGAGAATACAAAGGTGCACATTGGTACTTTGAAAGGGGTTGGCAGCACATACACGTCTGTCACCTCACAGCTCACAAGGTTCAGCTTCCTGAGGATGGTAGCCCAATGCTGTGGGCTTACACTGGGTCAATCTGGTACCTTTCCGAAGCCAGAACTCAGTGCAGTCCACACGGACCAGAAGAGGTGTCCTGCTAAGCACCGGTCATGCAATTTCTCTGATCATGGTGAGGTATGGGCCTAACAAGGCAGAAGAGAACGTACTGTGTTCAAAGCTGCCATGCTCCTTCTGTGCTCTGGGATCCGTGCATGTGCGCGTACTCGTCACAACGTCTCAGCAAGAGAGCTGTGGCGGCCAATGGTCGTTTACATCTCTTCTAGCAACCTAACTCAGGGCTGATCAAATACCTTATCCCTCTCAGAATATGTGCAACAGTCAGAGCCTGCGAGGCACTTGGCATCTGCTGCCAGTGACCATCACACCACAGTTCTTAGAAGCCAGACTTGGCTGGCCTTTCTGGATACCTCTGGCGATACACCACACAGTGTGTATCGGTCATAAGCATGGAAGGTTTCGGGAATGTATCGTGGCCTTGATATGCTTCATCGGACTAGCAGGACTTGCTTCGCGCTCAGAGCTGCGGTGCGGCATGTGCTTAGAAAACTGGTCAGGCAGCGAAAGGGTGTTGGTCCACCAGGTCATGATACTTCCTAAAGAGCGTTTCTGAAATATCTGGTCATCACGCATCAGAGTCAGCCGGCTATAGCCCACCCACAGGGTATGGACGTTGCCTTCGAGATTGGGTTAGTGTTCGGCACATTGCTTGGGGTCGTGCTGGGGCTTGCTGGTTCGTATGCCTTGAGTCGAAGACTCAATATGATTCCGGGTGAACCCCCAAACAAGCTCCCAATGCTCTCTTGCATTCCGATGTATGTCTGGCACTGAACCTTGGACTGAAGTTGTAGACTGCGCTATCCCAACACAGTCTCCTCTCCTGGTTGCAGCTATAAGCAATGCACCCTCTAAGCAAAGAGGGGCTGGTAAGAGTGGCGTTCTGCTTGAGACTTTGAGTGACGTACACGCACAATACATCGAGCGTGCTGGAGTTTCCCTGTCTGACAGGTAAATACTTGAGGAAGGGCATTCAACCTTCGCATTGCTTTTGATGTGCATGATGCGAGCGGGTGAAGAAACTTGAGCGTCCTAGCAAGCCTGACGTATGCTGTGCCATTAAAGCTCTGTGTGAGCAGTGTCATTGACTGGCATACATGCAGGGGTGCATGGAGGCCCACTGACTCAGAGACGTCAGGTGTGGCAAAATGGTACACCATGACATCTACAGACATGGCCGTACATCTGTCAAGCCCTCATCCTTTTGACAGGTGCTGCTACCCTTGCCTCTTCATGTGCGATTGCATGTCTACGACAGTCGAGGCAGTGCAGTTAGAGAGGGTTGGTGCTTGCAGGATCAACCACCCTCATGGCTGGATCAAGCATGGTGTCGATCAAGTGGAGGCTTCTCAGCACAAGCTAGACGCTGGGACAAAGCAGAGAGGGGTCCTACAGTCTGGCTCTTCTGATCTTACGGACAAGAGCCCACGTATCATGGTGATGTCCAGCTGCTTCTGGGGCAGGTTATCGCTCTGCATGTGAGAACTGCCGGCCTGTGTCAGGGGTCAACCCATAGCATGTTTTGTAAGCCGCCTAGGCTTGGAAAATGCCCATTCACATCTTGTGTAGTTCAAGGCTTTCTTGCACACTGCAGTCACATCTCAATTGGTCATCAACAATGTCCTGGATGCGCTGAGAGTCTGCCCATCTATCCTGCTTACAGGTCTGGCGGCAAAGCACACTGGGTCCAGCGAGACAAGTTGGAGACTTGGGAGGTATCGACTCAGCTGGAGATGATCAGATGGCTGAGGATGACGTGCCAGAGAGCACACTGGCAAATGTGCAGCATCAAACACCTGCAGTGGAGGTAAATTTCAGGCGCTGCCCAAGTCTTGTATACTACCACACTATATGAGGAGCCTGAGTGACACCCTTCCAGGCATGGCCTGCCTTGAGCATGCATATGGCAGTGCAGGAGCCTGACCTCCCGTCCACCAAGGTCTGCCCAGCCATTGCTGGGTCCAGTACCAGCACTGATGCATGGCCTCAGGCTCTGCAACAGGTGTGATCTTTGCAGATGGCCAAGATGTCCTAAGCAAATTGGATGATGCCCCTGCACAACATTGCCTTGCCTGCTGTGCAAAGAGCCTTTGCTGTACAGGCAGCTATGGCAGTCCTGCTGAGGTTTGAGGTGGCCATGAAGAGGCCAGGTCACGGACTCCTCAAGCGCATGTTGAGGCTCATGGAGGTTGATCATAAGTACGCCTTAGTACAGGGCAAGCCTACGAGAGTCCTTTCCTTGCAATACGGTGCAGAGTACCACATTGGCCTGCAAATCCTGAAATCGCCCCTTCTGAACAGCAGCACAGAATGTGCTGCAGAGTGGCTCAGCGTCTCCATGCCAGGGTGTCTGCCACTGCGCTTCCAGGTGGAGACTGTTGACCATCCCGGGACGGTTGATATCATCATCAGTCACCCAAGCTGGAGATACGACTCTGGTGGTGAGCATGTCCCAGCATGTACAGAGGTGACAGCTGTTTGCAGGTTGCCAGAGAACTGGGAGCAGACTTTTGGACAGGTGGTTGCGTCTGGCACCCGACAAATGGTTTGGAGGGCCAGATGCCCCACGGCAGAAATTCCAGCACCTTCGGGGTCATGGCACTGACCCTGGAGCTTGGACTCTGCCAGACACAAGCACAGAGCCAAGAGTCACATAGCATCCATGGGAGCACAATCTATGTGAGATGGTCTGACAGTGGAACCTCTAGGTAATAACCAGCACCAGAAAACATACACAAAGACAACTGCATGTCAGGTCTGCAGCTGTCCTATGGTGCACCGTGAGTTGAGTACATGGGTGTCAACCGGCACCTCTGTGTCAAAGCTGCGCAGCCAGGGTGGGCTGCTCAGGTAATGCGGTTGTACAGTGATATGACTGGTCCGTTGTTATGTGGGTAGGGAACAGGGTGTCATGCCTGATTGCCACTTGATTGAGTGCAAAGAATCCGGTATTAGCTGCTGCACATTTTGCAGGCAAGAGCTGCAGCAAAGGAGGGAAGGCCCCACGCAGACAGAAGCATCTGAGCACCTGCCTCAGCTATTGGCAGCATGGAAGATACAAGGAGATCCAGGCGGTACCACAACAGACATTCTATTGTGTCAATGAACCACGTGAAGGGATCAGGACGACCAACAACAGAGGGCTGCGGCGGCCTTTAGAAGATAGAGTATGCACTATGGGTTGTCTAAGACTTGATTACCAGCATGTCTGTGTCTGACGCGTTAAGGACACCAAGGATTGTAACAAGCATCAAGACTCCCTGAACTGGCGCCAGTAGTGTTGCAACACACATGTGCCAGCATAGCCGATGCAAACCTTGCTCCCAGTAAAGCTCTGGTGAGCCGACTTCATGCTTGCAGCTTGCTTCACAGCTCTCTTACAGTTCTGTCATAGATGGCGCACAGAAAAGGGCACAGGGCCAGAGTATGCTTCTGTATCCTCCACTGCTGCACAACAGCCTCACCACTCCAGCAATCTGGTCCTACTGCCATAGCTTGCAACATGCTACTGCTGTGAGGCTCCATCTCCCTGAGCTGCCGTTATTCCTTCCAGCATTCTGCCTTGCGCTCTACTTGATCTTCTTCTTGACGCGGAGCTGATTTGTGTGACCGCACTTCTTCTTTCTGCAGTTCACAGCCCTTGGGTGCAGGCGGGCATAGCACCTGCGGTACGGGGAACATTTACAAAGAGCTCTAGAGATGACATCATGGCCACTTGCCGTCAGACCTCAGCTGCTGGACAAGCAAAACTTTGACAGTGCAGCTCTTCTGAGTGAGCAGGGAAGCAAGGAAGTGGGGCGACTTACTTCCTGCAGATCATCTTGTCCTGGTTGTACTTCCTTGCCAGGATCTGCAGGGACGGCTCAATGATGCCTCCACGTAGGCGCATCACCAAGTGCAGGGTGGAGTCTGTACAAGAGAAGGCACGGTTAGATACAAGTTTCATTGCTGCATGAGCAGATGGGCACAGAGGTGGATCTGCAGAAGATGGTGTGCAGTGATCACCTCTCTCCACAGAGCATTGTGAAAGTGTCAGCTCGTCGTCCAGCTGCCTGCCAGCGTAGATTAGCCGTTGCTCCTCCACAGGCACCCCTGAGAGGAAAGCACGGAGCTGTCAGTGAAGGCATGCTATGACCGGCAACTGACTGATCAGTCACGGAGCTTTCCACCTCCACTAGAAGTTGATGAGAATATTACCCTGCTTGCTCTGGATCTGCTCCTTCACATTCTGCACTGTGTCCCTGCAGAGTCACACCGAACCTTCACTTTGGGTATTCAGTATGCGGGTATGATGTCAAGCAGAACGTGAGGCAAGGTCTATCAGATACCAGAGCGATATGCTACTCACTCTGCGTTCACGTCGAGGGACGTGACGCCCTTCACGAAGATCTGCATGGGCACAGCTAAGATCATCGCCTGTGATGGACTTTGAAAGACACGCGATGCACGGATGCGAGAACGTGTCTATAACCATCGTGCTCTTACCTGCATGACGGCGGATCTCCCTAGGAGTCGGTTCTCATATGCCTGTATGGTGCCATGGCGGCGAGGCTAGAGTTTGCTTCCAAGCGAAGCCTAATCTGGCAACCAAATGTAGAGGCACCTCCATTGTCATTTCCTGCTCCTCCTGCTATACATGACCTGCTTGAGATTCGTGCTGCGAGGTGCTCGACGCTTTTACGCTCACATATTAGCGAGAGCTTCTGGAGGCGCTGCAGTTGCATTTGCAGCGACAGCAGCCCAACTTCAGTATGCAAAGCAACGTCCCCAAGGTCGCCATCTATTGCTTACTGTGACAGATCCATAACAGCATGCTGGCCTCAGTCAAATAACATTCCTGCACTCCCACTCAACCATTTCATGCATTCATGCAGGTCTCAGAGGAGACAAAGAGGAGATGGAATGAGGAGGTTGCCCAGAAGGTGCACTTCCACCAAAGTTACCCGCAGCAGCATTTGCCAGCTGATGCATGCAGCAACCCAGGTATACTTCCCTGCAGATGCAAAGGAAGCTGGAGCGCAGTTCCAGGCGGGATGACTGGGCAGACAGGCTTGAAGCAGCTGCGCGTGAGGAGGTGTGTGAAGGGAGGCTTGTACAGCCAAGTGATGGCCTGCTTGTCTGTTATACTGCAGACTTCAGACATGTCATCAGCACCCAGTAATGCTGAAGCCCTTGGCCTCGTCATTCACACCCCTCGTCTTTCCTGTCTCCAATCTGACCTGGTTGCTTGTGCTGCTGGTCTTCCTGCGTGGCGTCCTCCATCCAGTAGGGTTTGAAGGAGGCACAACAACGATTGTATGGTGAAGCCAGCCGCACACATGAGCTTCAAGCAGAGGAAAAGCCGAAGCTGAAGTCGAAGCACAAAGACAAGGAGAAGTCAAAGAAAAAGAAGGATAAGAAGAGAAAGCAAAAGCACGAATCCTCAGAAGCAGAGGTGAGCTCAGTCTCCATGGCCAGGATGCATGGATCATGACCACTACAGGAAGCACAGAGAGGCAGTGACGTGCCACCTGCATGCAGGAGGCTGCAAAGAAGAGCAGCAAGAAGAGCAAGCAATCAGATTCACCAACCAAGAGTCGAGGTACTGCTCCGCAAATCTCATAACGGGGCTTTGAGATCTCAACCATTTTGCTGTGACCTTACTGGATACTCCAGTTGCTGGTAAGTGTGCACTGAAGTGCTGCTCTCGTCTGCTGTCCAGCAGCCATCAGCTTGGACGGTGCAAGGGCGGCACCAGAGGCATCAGCCTCCCCAGACTGACCACAGAAGGAGGCTCTTGCACGCTGGTGAAGGAGCGTTCAGGCACATTCATCGTTTTTTAGTGCAACTTGACTGTTCAAGGATGACCTCTGGGGTGCGGCAAAGTGATTTAACACCTTATGTGCACACCGAGAGCTGCTGAATAGCACTGCCAGATGCCTGTGTGTTTATGGGACCTCTTGCAGTGCTTAAGTAAGGGTGAAGACTTCTGCCTGACGACTACGTTGACCAACACTACCAAGCAAGCTGAGAAGGAGTCCAATAGCCCCTAGCTCGGCACATTTTTATCGTGGTGCAGCCTCACATGTGTGCATCGATGGATATCCAGATTGGGCAAGTCTACATTGTGGTCATTCTGCATGATGCGTGGGGCCTATGATCCCAGCATGCTCACCCGCGTTGCAAGCAACCTCAAGATTGCATCAGTGTCCATCTGGGCTATGTTCTGGAGTCTCTGAGTGAGGCAGGGTTACCATGATCGCTCTACACCTCTGTCCTTCAGACAAATCCGGTCTGATCAGGCAACTGCAGTCTTTAACTAGCGATCTGCATGTGGTTCCTGCGAAGCCTGTTGAAGCCGCGACCAGCTACCCTACGCTTTTGTGGGACGAAGCTGCCACAGTATCCTGCTCACACGAGAATTCTGCTCTGGGCAGCCCACCTGCCCAGCAAGGCTCCCGGGAAGAGTCGTGCCCGTTTGTGTATCTCCAGGGCTCGAGCACGCACAAGCCGAGCACGTATGATGTAAACAAAGCTGCAGATACTGGTTGCCTCGTGATGGGACGTCGGAAGCCGTTCATCGACAAAAAGTCGGCGACCACCTACAGCCTACTGTATAATGACACAGAGGAGGCTAGTAATATCGAGCATGGCCCTGCCAAAGTAGACCACGCTGCTGTAATAGCACAGCTGCAAGGCCGTCAGGAGGAAGGCCCGGTGCTGCAGCTGCCAGAGGACAGACGGAGAGAGCTTGTGAGTTTGGGCTTTCCGGATGACGGCTACGACTACCTCAAGCATCTCAAGGAAGGAAGAGAGGATGTCAGGGCTGATCACGAGGACAATTCTGAGGGGGTGACTTCGAGGGATGAAGGTAGAGTCTCTGCAGCCTTTTCTCGCGGACTCCGAGAGGCTGATCGCCAGGAAACAGATGGGCTGGTTGTTGGGGAGAACTAAGCTCTTGTGTATTTTTACAGCGCCGGCTGCCTCAGGCCCAAGGGTGTTTCTGCCAGCCCCGTATGTGGAGCCTCCACCAGAGGATATCAAAGTCATAGATGCAAGGCGATTGCCCCCACAACAGCAGGCACATGATGAGGTGAGCATTGCAGCTGCACTGCCCACGGCATAGGCATGATGTGAAGGCTGCTTTCAAGCTCAGAGCACCTCTGACCTTTCATCCTGGGCCGTACAGGAGGATGTCTTTGAGACGCTCAGAGAGGTGGCAGCATTCTCCCGCAACATCGAAGAGGAGGAGAAATTCAAAGGTGGGTTCTGCCTGCGCACAGCATGCACGCATTTTCTCATCTCTCATGACTCTGTCAAATGCCGTTTGCTGTCTGTCTGCAAGCTGAGGGTCCCTCTCACACTACGCAGGAGGCAGGGAAATCGAAGACCTCAATCAGATGATGAGCGCAATTGAGAGAGAGAATGACGAGAATGATGCTGAAGGCCATGGAGACCTTCTGGATGACTTTGTGTCATCAGCTCTTGTGCCGGTAGGCTTCTGCAACCATGCTCCAGGACTTTGGGCTACCCATGTTTTTGTGCGGTTTGTAATCCCTTTGACTGCACATCTTCATGCACCTCATTTCCTGCAGGTGTCAACGCGCAGAACAGCATTGCAGAAGCTTGCAACTGTGCCAGAATCTGAGGGCGAAGAGATGAGCAGTGAGGGTGTCTATGATGACAGTGCTTCATCCCTCAGTGACGATAGCCACGCAGACCTGCATGGCGATGCTCTCGTGTCGCATGGCAACAGAAGAGGCAGCTCTATAGCTTCCACATATTGGCGCCCAGAGCGCACAGACAGAACAGAGATCTCCAGTGTGCTCGATGAAAGGTGCTGTCTGCTGGATCCTAGCCTGCCCACTTAAGGAGTCCTTAGCACTGAAACATCTTGGTGCGTACGATGTACCTGTCTATGCAGCAAATCAGGAGATGCATGTATGCCTCTCAAGCATGGCAGCACATGCAGGTTTGAGCAGCTGGCTCTGGACTATGATTCTGATGACCTTGGTGACCTCGACGAGCAGCTGGGTGGAGGGGCAAGCCTCGATGACTTTGACGCCCTCCTCAGTGAGTGCTTGGCGGAGCAGCAGAGCTCCCCCTACATAAAGGCTGGAGGCAACGGAGGCCACGCCAGCAGTGCCCCGAGCGAGCCCGCTCTGCACGCCAGGCAGCAGGATGATGCGCCGCATGTGGCTGTGGCCAAGGTGGTCCCTCTGGGCTCTGATGAGTCGGCCATGGCATGACCCCATCTCATGAGATGCTCAAAGCACGGAGCTCGGCCGGTGACGCGAACCCTGCATGCAGGCAAAGGAGCTGGTCATGAGCGGAATGCTGCGTGAAAGTGATGACGCTGGCCTCGTGGAGGAGCTGCAGCCCTCAGCCTGCAACTGGGACTGCGAGACTGTGTTGAGCAACTACAGCAACATTGACAACCACCCTGGGGTGCTTCATGAGCCAAGTGGCAGGTCTGTCTCTGCTTTGAGTCTCTACGCATGTACAAAGTCGGTGTGATGGGGTGTGTAAACCATCATAGCTGGTGTGGAGAGTTCCCTCTGCTGCTGCAGATCGAGGCCTCCCAGATGGAGCAGGAACAGGCACCCTGAAGCTGCAGCTGGCATGACGTCTCTTGCAGATAGTGCTCAAGCAAGCAAGGAGGCAAGTGCTGGCCCGGCAGATTGTCAGACCAGGTTGCAGCGAAGCAAGACCGAGACTGCTGAAGAGAAACGACACCGGAAGCAGCTGGTCAGAGAAGCACGGGTACGTGCAGCTTGACTTCTCATGCTCCCTTGACTGATGCGGTATCTCACTGCCACAGATCCTCTCCATGGTTTTGGCATCAGAGGTTCCTGTGTGCTGCAGAGGGAGGCCAGGATAAAGAAGAAGAGCACCAAGGAGCTCTACACCGAGGCAGCCCTGAGCGTAAAGCTGGACCCAATGCACAAGAAGCGTGTAATTGCAGCCTGAGCTGATGAATATGTCAGGGTGCATTGTGCCGCATAGCTGTCAGTGCAGAAGCCGGTGTGGTTGAGCTGCAGCTGTCTGCAGCTGCCATGCCATGGCATACAGCACCAAAATCGAAGACAATTTATAGGCATGACTGGCCATGGTGGTATGTGCATGATCGAGCATGTTGGCTGGTACTAGGCTAGCACATCTGTCAACCAGTAAAGACTGACAAGACACAACTGCAGTGCATGTGTAGGCATGTGATGGATTTGCACCAGACCTGGACAGCAAGACATTGAGCTTTCGTCTACTGCCAACATGGCTTGAAAGGCAGCCCGGGTGTAGCAAGGCCAAGGCATATAAGGGGCAGAATACCCTATATGGCCACGCGTGCGCTGCGTTTTCGATCACTCTGCTACACCGGGTGTGCTCGAGTATCCATGCAGACGTCGGTACTAGTAAGCAGAACTACAGTGTAGACATGCCAAGGGAGAGAGTGAAGCGAGCACATCATCCCTGTAACATAATGGCGGACACAAAGCCATCTGCTGGGCTTGTGCAGGCATGCTGCCTTGAGAGCTCACAATGCACAGTGTGTGACCTTCCAAAGATAGTCTCACGCACACATGCTGCAGAGAAGGGGAAAGCAGAGAGACAAGACGATCCTCATAGACACACAGGGCTGCTCCAATATCTTGTGCCACCCAGGGACACGTGCAGGCGCCCCTTGACGGACCAATCCACGAGCCTAGCAAGTGCGACAGAGTGTATATACAGAGCTTACAGGAGGCAGTACCGACGCTTGACAGAGGTTGGATCCGATCAGGCTGCAGTACATGGCTCTGAAGACAGTGCAAAAGTCCAGGGAAGCTATGCCTCAAAGCTGGCAGCTACCATCAACGTGAGAAGCTGCCGGTTTCAGCGGGCGAGCAAGCAATCGTTTGCGGCTGACTGCGTGCGGTAGAGGACTCTTGTTATGCGGTGATTCTGCAAGCAGCATAAGCTCCTCATGCTCCAGACTATACAGACGCTTGCCCCGGAGGTCATAGCGCAGATAGCTGCAGGCGAGGTTATACAGAGGCCTGTAAACGCTGTGAAAGAGCTCTTGGACAACGCTCTCGATGCAGGTAAGCATGAGATGTTTGCACTGAACGCATGCGCGACGTGAGAACAGCACAGAGCTGATCTTCAGTAAGCATGGGCATTTCGCAGGGGCCACACAGGTTGCTATCACCGTCAAAGATGGCGGCAAGAAGCTTCTCACAATACAGGACAATGGCCATGGAGTTCAGGTGTGTCCCGAGTTTTGTCATCCCACAGATGTGATGTGATGTGCTCCATTGCAGCACCACAACAGTTACAATCTGAGGCTTTCTGTGCAGGCCGAGGATCTTCATCTTCTCTGTAAACGCCATGCCACCTCAAAGTTGCAGAAGTATGAGGACCTCACAGGCATCAGCACTCTGGGGTTTCGGGGCGAAGCTCTGGCCTCAATCTCGTGCATGGCACACCTTAGCGTGGTCACCAGGCACACGGGCTCTGCCGCTGGATTAAAGGCGAGCTACAGGTGCTCAACGGTCCACGATGTGCCAGTTTGTCATCTGTTACCCGTCTAGTAGCTGCTTGAGCTCCGAGCAGGGCATCGCCAGATCTCTTGTGTCTCTCTGAGCTGTGTATGAAGCGACATGGCAGTGCTGCGCAGAAACACAGCTCTGAAGGCACCAGGGCCAGTCACCTGTGCTGCTCAGCCAGGGACCACATTTGTGATAGAAGATCTGTACTACAACCTTGAACAGAGAAGAAAGGTGGGTTCATCTTATGTCTGGCCGATCCTGTTCTCTCATATGAGGCGTGCTCATTGCAAGTCTCCACATAACATGATGAAAATGGACTGCAGGCTCTGGGCAGCGCTGCAGAGGAATACTCCCGCATACTTGACCTTGTGGGGAAGTATGCTGTCAGTCGTCCTGATGTGGCCTTCTCCTGTAAGAAGCAGGTAGGGCAGGCTACCTGCTGGCTTGTACCTAACTTGGGATTGTGTAGTCCATGATGACATAGGCTTCGGGTTGAACTGTTGCCGTGACCTGAGCAGGGTGAGAGGAGAGCAGACCTTCACACCACACCAGGGGCATCCCGCAGAGACAATGTCAGGTGTGCAAAACGCGGGCGCTCTCTTTCCTGTTCAGGTCAGCTCAAACAGGCGGGTCCTGAGCTCTGAAGGTGTGTCTGTGCACAGGGCTGTCTATGGAGCCGCGACAGCCCAGTCTCTGCTCCCGTTGCTCTGCAGAGTCCCAGCAGAAGAAGAGTCTTCACCAGTGTCAAAGGACCAGGAGACTGAATTTTCCTTCTCAGCTGAGGTGCGCCAAAGCCGAGTCTGGGTATGGGCTCCCAGTACGATTGCATACAAAGCTCCCTCCTATGCCTCACCAGACGCTTGTGCGTGCAGGGCTTTGTGTCCTGCCTACATTACACTGGGCGTCGCACGATTTGTCTGATCAAGATCAACGGCCACCTGGTCCAGTGTAGACCCCTTGAGCACAGCCTGGAAGCTTTCTACCACTCGCACGCTCGCTTGAAACCCTTCGTTTTCCTTGTGCGTCTTCCTCCCATTTCTTGACACTTGTACTTTCTACTGCCAGAAGGCCGAAGATTTTGCTTGGCACATCACATGCTTGAGAGTCAGACGCTGATTGTTATGGTGCACTGACCTTCTACATTGGCTTGTCAGTCCATGTTCTGTATAGAGTGTGTCCAAGAAGCAGTTTGTCTCTTGCTGCAGGATATCCAGCTACCAGGAGATCAGGTGGATGTGAACATTCACCCCACAAAGCACGAGGTCATCATGCTGCATCAGGAGGAGATGATTCAGGCGCTCTGCGATGCCCTGCAGCAACTCCACAGCGGGCAGCTACAGTGGGTATCCCCCTCATGTGATCTGGGACTGCTTCTGCTACCCCAATCATGTCGTCCTTCTTGGGACAGCAAAGCGAAACACCAGGTGCTGAAGGCCTGTTTATGCTGAGAGATTGCAAATCACTGCGCAGGTGCAGCTGCTCCCATGCAATATCGGCGCGTGCAGGATCTGCCGTTGCAGCCCCACAGAAGCCCAATGTCGGGACAGGGTATCGTCCAGAGTCGCTTGTACGGACAGATAGACACACGCAGAAGCTGCACAACTTCTTCATGCCCAGCAGTAGCCAGGTACCATCCCGCAGCAGCACTCCAGCCATTGCCATACCGCGAGGGGCAGGCCACAGAGAGGACAGCTCTGCCGAGGCCAATCCAGCAGACAGTAGCGCTATGCAGCAGGAGGTGTTGCCAGCAGCAGGCAGCTCAGGACAAGACGGGCACAGAGAGAGCAAGCGGCCCCGCCTCCTGGAGAAAACCACTGGCACACCTGCCGCTGCTGCTGCCAGGGAAAAGCTCCAACTAGAAGCACACTCAGGCACGCAGCTTCCTCGCTTGCTAATGGGTGTCCTCCTCCAGCCTTGCATCTCGTCACACACTGCCTCAAAGGAGCATGTGGTGCCCCATACTCAGCCTTGTCGCTGGCTCATCTCACTGATAACCCAGCTTGAAGCTTTGAGCTCCTCCATGCAGGGCTCCGACAGAGGCTGCAGCACTTTGTCTTGGTCGGACAGATTGATGGGCAGAGCATGTTGGTCCAGGAGGGTCTGGACCTCATACTTGTCAACACCTCAGCATTGGCTCATGATCTGTTCTACCAGCTGGTGAGTTCTCGCAGCGACTCCACACACTGTCTCTACTTCTGGCCTGCTGTCACGAGGGCGCAAGACGAGCCCTAGGCGGAGCAGGAGTGATCTTCCTGCAACCAGTGCAGGCTGTGGAAGGCTGGGGCAGCTTTCCAAGCATTGTGATTGCCAACCCTGTGTCAATTTCCACCTTGGTCAGCATTGCACTGAAGGAACAGGTGCCCAAAGACAAGGTGAGTCCCGCGCCGATATGCGCACCTCGTGTTCAAACATTGTTGGGAGGTGTCCATGAGGTGGTCAGTAAGCGAGGCCTGGCGGTTCATGCCTGATCACATGACAGCAATGTCCCGCATGCACCCCATGCATAGCAAGTACAGAAAGCTGCACAGGTGGCGGAGGCTGCTACAAAGGCGGAGGACTGCCTCCTTGCACACTGTGAGGCACTCGAGCAAGGCATGAGGCTCGGGATTGATGAGAGCAGCAGGACTGTGACAGCCTTGCCCCTTCTCCTGCCGAACTACATGCCGAGTCAGAATGGGCTGCCTTCGCTTCTGGCAGGCCTTGCTGACATTCTGCAGCAGCCTGATGGTGCCCAGGATGTGGAAGGCATTGCTGAGGTACACAATATCATGATCCTGCGTATGCCTCTGTCCAAACGTGCAATTTGGTCCTGACATGCTGCAGGCGACAGATGTGTCGAGCCATCTATTTTGTGTGCATGGACTGCAGGCTCTGGCTGCTTTCCATGCACCAGAAGAAGTTGGAGAGACAGAGACGCAGCAGTGGAAGGTAGACTCCTCCTTCATGCGATCTGACGAGCTAAGCTACAGGTCTATGGCTTGGCCATGATGCAAATGGACACTGCAGGAGTTCCCTTACAATTTCTGAACCCTTGTGTTCCATGCAGGATAGCAACGAGGCCGAGCAAAGGATATCGGCCATGTTCAGCTCAAGGGTCACATCGCTCCAGCATACGATGGAGCATGTAAGGGTGCTAATCACCACACATCATATAGGGTTTTCATCTAACTCCACGATTGTTCAAGCCTGTGCTCAAAATAGCCCTGCTGACTGATGATATGGTCAATGCAGGTGCTTTTCCCAGCCTTGAGAGGAAGGCTTATCCCTTGTAAGAAGCGGGCAGGCGATGGGACATTCACACAACTAGCCAACTTGAAGATGCTGTATAGGGTTTTTGAGCGGTGTTGATTGTGTATCATGCAAGCTATGCCTTCATGTGCTTTCAGACTTGCAGTGGCGTATTTCGTGCCATGCAAAGAAAGCCCCAGTTGCTTTATAGCACTCCTTGGCCATAGGCAACTCTGTCTTCTATGTTGGCCATGCACTGAGAGGGAGGTCTTATTGAGAAAGATTTGCTGGTACAGCGGTTGTCAGGGGCCTTCCCTACATCCAGACAACCTGTGTCTGCTGACATTGGTATGATTGGCAAGACTGGTGGACTGTAAATATTCTTTTCCTCCCCAGAAAAAGAAACACGTGTCCGCTCATGGTTCACTGAGCTACTGCTGCAGCGTATGCCGAGTAGATGGGTCCGTTCCATCTTGCAGGCTTCCGCACGCATACGCTGTCTCAGCGTAAGGTCTGCCGGCTGGGCTGCCAGGAATGATGTGGAATAACCGAAAAGGCGAGAGTATATCAGGTCGCAGCACGCCCCTGGATAGGGTGCCTGGGTCGGGCTGACTGTATGGTCTTCTTTCTGAAGAAAGCCTTTTACACTGTCTCCCTTGTGCACTCCACAGCAGCGTTTGCCCATCACCTTGCTGATGTGCACACCATCCTTTTTTTCCTAGGAAGAAGCCTTATATGTCCACCAATCTTGCCACTCACAGCAACACCAGCAGACAGGTAAAAGAAAACCTCTAGGAGTTTTGGATACATAGCACGACCCGCTCCGGGGGAAGCTGCTTCTCCATGGCAAGCTAGATGTACGGTAGAACATGACAACCCAATGGGCCCTCCCTCCCGAGGGGGCAGGATCCAATCACGCATGGCACCAGGCATGTATCAAGCAACATCTTCAACATTACCGCAGATGATTGCGAGTGCACTCTCGGGGTCAGGTCTACGCGGCACGGTAACCTACCCCCTCTGTACCGTAAACATCCTTTGCCACTGGATTGCCCAGTGGGCGCCTGCTCCAGCCCACACTGCTCGGCGGCTCTCGCTTCATGGGTATCCTTCGACGTCACCCGCAGGGTGTTGCGTTGCAGAAGTATAGGGCCACGGGAGCCGGCCGCCGCGTGCTCTGCGCTAGACGTGTCCCTCCCATTCAGGATGGTCCCAGCGTGGTTGGATCCTGCTCCCTCGGGAGGGAGGACCGCAAGGTGATGCAGCAGTTGCTGTACTGTGCTGGAATGCTCTGACAGTCCGGGAGTCCATTGGTTGGGGGCGCCCTCCGTGCGCCCAGCTAGCCGGCCAGAGACTTCCCATGGGTGGAGGGCGCAGAGGAGACAGCACCGGGCGGGCCAATCCGGCTTGGCTGGCAAGACCAAGTGCGTGTTACCGTCGGTAGGGAAGTCTGACCGTGCTGCAAAGGAGAACGTCATGCTAGCCCAAGAGGCACTGGATTAAGAGCAGGCGGTCGCTGCGTGTGGTGTGGTACAATCCAAGGGGCTCAAAGCTGGCGAACTATGACCTATGGCACTCTCTTTCCCTTTTTTTCTTTTTAAAGGAAGAAGCCAGACAGATAAAGGAAACCTCTAGGAGTGATGAATACACAGCACGATCCGCTCCGGGGGAAGCTGCTTCTCCTATGGCAGCCAGGTACACTATGGCAAGCTGAGGAGCCTGCTGGGACAGCCATTTAGCTGAAAAAACAGGCCGGAAAAAGAAGGCGTCGACTGAAAAGTGCCTAACTCAACGACATGGTCTGGGCGGGGTGCTGGCCAAAAGGGCACACATCAGAGAACTGTCGAACCAGCGCGTGAGGGAGGCGTGCCAGTTCATAGCCCTGGCAGGCTCACCGTGGTAGCGGCACTGGATGGGTAGCCGTCCATGTGTGGCGGCTTGGTCACCTCAGCCATTGGCTCAGGACAGCCCACCATGACTGCTGAGGTGTTCCAGAACCGCTGGTGCCACGAGGAGGTGCTCTGCAGCAGGCCAGCTGAAAGCCCCAGCTCGGAGCCGAGATGTCTGAGCCAACAAGCAGCCAGTCTCTCGCCTCATCGCACTCTCGCTGTGCGCTGCCTGCGTCGGCTTGCTCTGGCCGTAATCTGGCGCGGCAGTGTGCGTCCCACAGCTGGGTGATGACCAGCAGGCGGAGTCTCTGCCAGAAGCTGTCCAAACCTGCGGCAGGCTGCTATGGACCACGCCTGTCGTCTGCCAGCAGCAGATCTGCGTGCAATGGAGGTGCTGGCTTGGCTGCTGGGTCACTGCTGTCCATAATATGACCCTTGCAACCCAGGGTCACCGAATACGCGCTGCTCACTGTATTAAATGTCAGCATAAAAATGCGAGTATTCTTACCTCAGGATAAAATACTGGTAAAATACGAGAGGCTGCGGGCTAAAGCTGCCACGTAGGCAGTACACCTAGGTATTAACCAGGCTATTGCTCTTTTACCAGGGATTTTGCCTGTGGGCTTTCCCAAAATACCCAGGATTGCCTGCCTGGGTGCTCATGTAGAGCAAGCAGAGGAGAAAAGACAGCAAAAGGCATACCCCGCATTTTACCACCCATTATAAAATACTCTAAAACACTCGTATCTCATGAAACGGCGTATTTTAACGCATGAAGTATTCGGTGACTCTGCCCCCAAAGTAGTCAGTGTGTCCGTGCCGCCTAGACCTGACCTGAGAGTGCACTTGCAATTGACGGTCGAGATGTTCAGGATCATGAACAGGAAGCGCAGAGGCATGGATCAGTATGCTAGAATTCCACATGCACCCGCCGAGGGAGACAGACCTAGGTACAAGGTGGAGTCTATAGAGGTTGTCATGTTGGACCGTATATATCGCTTGCCATGGAGAAGCAGCTTCCCCCGGAGCGGGTCGTGCTGTGTATCCAACACTCCTAGAGTTTTCCTTTATCTGTAAGGCTTCTTCCCTTTAAAAAATAAAAAATGAAATTTGCCTAACTGCCAGGAATGATATAGCCGAAAACGGAGGCGGGCCTGAAAACAACTATCAACCCAAGGTGGTGCAGGTCAGATGACACAGACAAGGACTGCAAGATTATGGAGCTGCTGCGACCGGCTGTGCTGTGCTGGAATGCTGTGACAGTCTGGGAGTTCATTGGTTGGGGACATGGTCGCACTCCGTGCGCCCGGACATCTCCACCATTACTGCTAACGATTACGAGTACTCTCAGGTCAGGTCTAGGGGGCATGGACACACTGACTACTTTGCCTTCATGATTGATTGCTTGCTTGCTGACATGGATTGCTTAGATTGCTCTGTGGGTGCCTGCTTCAGAGAAAGAGCCGTGCAGGCCGAGAGTGTGGGAATCAGCTCACACTCTCCCCTCATGGGTATCCTTCGACGTCACCCGCAGAGTGTTGCGTTGCTGGAGGGCTGGAGTATAGGGTTCCGGCCGCCGGTGAGAGGCCATCACGTGCTCTAGGCTTAGACGCCATATGGGCAGCAGTGACCCACCAGCCAGCAACCTCCTTTTTTACATGTCGGCCAATCTTGCAATACCAGCAGACAGACAAAAACATCTTTAGGATTGTTCCATGGTCAGCGATGCGATATACACGGTACAACATGACAACATAAAGGGCCCTCCCTCCCGAGGGGGGCAGAATTCAATCACGCAGGGTGGCCAGCTGCTCCTGGCAGGCTGCATGCGGGCAGAGGTGTGACTCCGGCGTGCCTCTGTGGATGTGCCTGTTGAAGGCTCCAACGAAGAGCTTGCCGTGCAGCAGGACGCCAGGCCTCGTCCAGGCCTGTTCAAGGCAGCTTACTCCTGCTGGAAGATCATAGGTTCAGGCCTGACACTGCCCAGCCTGGCCCAGCCCTCCCATGAGATGGGGCTGCCCATGTGCTGAGTCTGCGAACTGTGGAACAATGGCTGGCTCATAAAGGAGATCCTCCACTGCTACCAGCCTATGAGGGTGCAGCTGACGGCCGGCTCAATGTAAGCTGTCACCCGTGCTGGGGCGTCGATGAAGCGGGTCCTGAAGCCGGGAGCCGGCCGCCGGTGAGAGGCCACCGCGTACTCTAGGCTTAGACCTGTCCCTCCCATTCAGGCATGCATGATTGTTATTATCACAAGGAGGCAACCCGTAGCCTAGGGCCATGGGGCATACACGTGGGAGTCTAGCAGCTGCTTCAACCACGGGGGCCAGCACAGTCACCATGCAACCAGTCTGCAGCCCAATTGCATACTGTTGGGATAGCATGCAAAACATCAACTCCAAGGCATACTCAAGCATGATACATGCCTGGTGCCATGCGTGATTGGATCCTGCCTCCTCGGGAGGGAGGGCCCATTAGGTTGTCATGCTGTGTCGTATGCATCGCTTGCCATGGAGAAGCAGCCTCCTTCGGAGCGAGTCTATCCAGCAATCATACAGGTTTCCTTTATCTTTCTGCTGGTGTTGCTGGTGGACATGTAAGGCTTCTTTTTCTTTTTAAAGGGAAAAAATAGGCTGGTGTTGCTTTCATTGGCACAATTGGCTGTGGCATGTGAAGGTTTTTCCTTCACAAAAAAAGAAAAAAAAAGCACGGCAGCGTATGGGCAGATGAAGTCTGCCAAACGGCCAAGCTGCCAGATATGCTGCTGATGAGGAGGTGTGCTGAGGATCTGCTCTGCCGAGGGCCAGCTGCCGTAGAAGGCCTTCCAGGCTCCAGCAGGCGGCCGATGACCTTTGGCCTGGAGAGCTGTCAGCTGGGCTTGGATGTCCACAAGGGAAATGCCACCCAGCTGCTGGAAACGTTCCTGCTGGGGTACAGATGCGCTGCCCCTGCCACCACTGGCCGGTCGGCCGCCACGAAGGCGTACACTGCTTGAGAAGCTGCTCTGGGACCGGGATGAAGGTGCCATGGTATGTGAACATGGACCTGCTTGGCACATGGGCTCTGCCAAGGGGGGCTGGACCAGCGGGCAATGCCGGCATGGCAGTCTCTGGAAAATGTCTTTGTAGAGGGTCTCTGCTGCTGTGCTGGCTTCCGATGCCAAGATGTCTGACTGATGTGCCAGCGGCACTGAACGTGATGCCTGTGGTGCTGTAGACAGCCGATGCCCATGCCGCTGGCTTTTTTTGTTTTTCTTTGAGGAAGAAACCTTACATGCCAGCCAAGTTGCGGCATCCCTGTGGACCAAGTGAATGGTCCCCATACTAGGTAAGTTGGTATGCCCCAGGGTATATATACCGGTGAGGTCCAGCCTAGGGGTGGTAACCTGCGGATCCGCCCTTTTGTGACTAAAGGGCCATGGTCAAGGCTAGGTAGTAGCCCTGGGTGTGTTGGGATCCCTGGGGGTGGCTGTAATGGGTTCACCCTGACATTGCCAATGACAGACATACCAGCAGACAGATAAGGGACCTCTATGATTGTTGGATACACAGCGCGACCTGCGCTGCTTCTCCATGGCAAGCGATGCATAGAACACAACTTAAAGGGCCCTCCCTCCCGAGGCCAACCACGCATGGCACCAGGCATGTATCCACCATGCCGGAATGGGAGGGAAACGTCTAAGCATAGAGCACGCGGTGGCCTCCCACCAGCGGTACTCCAGCCCTCCAGCTACACGATTTTTATCCTCCAAAAAGAAACTGCTGGACTTGCTGCACTGCAACCTGGCTCCCGTCGCATCAGCGCTGAAGGTGCAGGAATGGTGAAGGCTGGCCATTTGGGAGGCTGAGGCCATGTAAACCCAGTTGCTGTCTGGCGTGAGCTGACATGGGCTGGACGGCTAGCACGAAGAGCAGCGGCGAGAGTGGGCTGCCCTGAAAGACGCCTGACTGCACAGAGGATCTCTGTCTGTGCCAGCCGTTAAAGGCGACCTTCGTTGACGTCATGACGCTGACCCAGCATTGAGCGCCAGCTCCAGAGCCTGTGGCTGCCATGCAGCACTGTAGCCAAGGCTTGTCTGGTGAGAGGCCAGCGCGTGCTCTAGGCTTAGACGTGTACCTCCAATTCAGGCATGCCTGGTCCAGCAGACAAATGAAGGAGACCTGTAGGAATGTTTGATACACAGCGCGACCCGCTCCGGCGAAAGCTCCTTCTCCATGGCAAGCGATGTATACGGTGCAACATGACAACCTAAAGGGCCCTCCCTCGCGAGGGGGCAGAATCCCATCACGCAGGGCACCAGGCATGCCTGAATAGGAGGGGCAAGTCTAAACAAACCTAAAATACGCGGTGGCCTCTCACCGGCGGCCCGGCTCCCGTGAGAGCCAGCTTACGCACCCTACACTCCAGCCCTCCAGCGACGCAACACCCTCTGGGTGACGTCGAAGGCTGCTTATGAGGGGAGAGCCACCGAGCAGTGCGGGCTAACTCCCATACCCTCGGCCTGCACGGAGCAGGCACCCACTGGGCAATCTAAGCAATCCATGTCAGGCAATCAATCAGTCATGCATGCCCACCTAGCGTGGAAAGGCAATGTAGTCAGTGTGTCCGTGCCGCCTAGACCTGACCTGAGAGTGCACTCGCAATCGTCAGTGGCAAATCAGCAATGTGATGGATCATGGATAGTAAGGAAGCAAGACTAAATGGTGCATGCTAAGGCCTGGATGCACGCCCAAGGGAGATAGTCCTAAGTACAAGGTGGAGCCTACAGCTGACTGCCAGGAATGATGGTATAGCCGAAACGGCGAGAGTATAACAGAATGGATGGGCAGATTAAGTCTGCCGGTGGTGCATGCAATGCAAGATAATGGAGCTGCTGCGACCGGCTGTGCTGTGGGTGTTGTGCCAGTCTGGGAGTCCACTGGTTGGGGGCATGGTCGCACTCCGTGCGCCCAGGCAGCCGGCCAGAGGCTTCCCATGGGTGGAGGGCACACGCATACTGCTGAGGAGACAGCACCCGGGCGGGCCAACCCGGCTTGGCTGGCGAAGCCAAGTGCATGATACCTTCGGTGGGGAAGTCCCGACCGTGCTGCCAGCAGCGGCACTGGGTCATGGATGAGGAGCAGGCGGTCGTTGCGGTATGGAGTGGTGCTGGATCTGCTGGCTGTCAAAGGCTGGCAAACTATGACACTCAGGAATGCTATGATGGCAAGGCTGAGGACCCTGCTGGAAAGCATGGTCCAGGGATGCCTAACTCAACGACATGCTCAGGCATGTCTGGGCGAGGTGCTGTGCCGAAAGGGCACACATCAGAGATTTGTCATACCGGCGCCTGTTTAACGCTCAGGGAGGCACGCCAGTTTAGCTCATCATGGAAGCGGCACTGGATGCGCGGCTGTCCCAGTGCATTTGTGGCGGCTCGGTCACCTCAGCTGGCCTGCTGCAGAGCACCTCCCCGTGGCACCAGCGGCAAACTCCCTTACTCTCGGCCTGCACGGCTCTTTTCTGGGAGCAGGCACCACAGAGCAATCTAAGCAATCCATGTCAGCAGCAAGCAATCAAGCATGGTTGCTTGCCCACCTAGTTTGGAAAGGCAAAGTAGTCCCGCACTGCTCGGTGGCTCCTCGCTCACTCAGAGGGTGTTGCGTCGCTGGAGGGCTGGAGTATAGGTTGCGTAGGGGGAGCCGGCCGCCGTGGATGCTCCTCTGATGCGAGACGGACCTGGGGCATCTGGCTGAGGCTGGAGCTGCCGGCAATGATCCCAGGCAGCTGACTAACGAGACTCAAGGCGCCAGGTACCACTGTGTTCATCACCATACTTTGCTGACCGAATGGCTGGCCTGCACAGAGCTCGCAGGCTATCAGTAGAGGTATTAGGAGGTCGGCTGTGCTGGAACGGAAGGCTGTCCTCCCTACCACGCACTTGGTCTTGCCAGCTAAGCCGGGTTGGCCCGCCCAGTGCGGTCTCCCTCAGCGATGTGCGTGTGCCCTCCACCCATGGGAAGCCTCTGGCCGGCTGCCTAGGCGCACGGAGTGCGCCTCCAACCAGTGGACTCCCAGACTGTCAGAGCATTCCAGTACAGTACAGCGGCAGCTGCTAGTCCTTGTCTGTATCATCTTCAGGGGACGGCAGCCCAGCTGGTGCCACGAGGAGGTGCTTTGCAGCAGGTCGGCTGAGGTGACATATGCGCTGGATCGCTGCCCATTCAGGGCCGCTACAACGTTGATATACTGGCACGCCCCCCTGGGGCGCTGGTGTGATAATCCTCAAGCACCCCGCCCGGACATGCCTGAGCATGTGGTTGAGTTAGGCACTGTGGCTGTCCCTGATCCACATGCTTTCTTTGCTATCTCTCCATTTACTTTTCTTTTTGAAGAGGGAGAAACCTTACATGCCGGCCAGTTTTGCCAATGACAGATACTGTGGACCAGTGTGCTAAAAGCCTAAATGCACCCGCCAAGGGAGACAGTCACAGGTTATTATTATTACAAGGAGGCAACCCGTAGCCTAGGGCCATAGGGCATACACGTGGGAGTCTAGCAGCCTCAACCACGGGGGCCAGCACAGTCACCATGCAACTAGTCTGCAGCCCAATTGCATGATGTTGGGATGGCATGCAACCCAAGGCATACTCAAGCCTGGGTACTTTGGTGTCCCCACACCAAGGTACCCATACTCCAGCCCCACAGCGACGCAACACCAAGCTGGTGACGTCGAGGGTTTTTAGGGGAGAGGACCTCCTCTGTCTGGAGCGGCAACATAGCAAGCAATCTAAACGCGCAAGGCAGGCATGCACAGTCAGGCCAGTCATGCAAGGCAAGGCAAGGCAAGGCAAGCACAGGTACAGGATGGAGCCTACCAGGTATGATATAGCATGTAACGTTTCTTTCTCCCAAACGAAAAAGAGAAAAAAAGGCCGGAAATGGCACAGCAAGGATGGCCAGATGGAGTCGGCCTAAAAGCAACGATTTACTAGACTCAACCCAAGGTGGTGCAGCCAGCCAGTGGCTGAGCCCCCCAGCTCGGGAGCCGAATGTCTGAGCCGACAAGAAGCCAGTCTCTGGCCTCATCTGGCTCCTGGCTGCTGAGATGACTCTTGCTGCGATATGCGCTGCCTGCGTCGGCTGCTCTGGCCGTGATCTGGCGCGGCAGTATGCGTCCCACAGCTGGGTGATGACCAGCGGGCGTAGTCTCTGCCACAAGCTGTCCAAACCTGCGGCGGCTGCCATGGACCACAAGCAGCAGATCTGCATGCAATGGAGGCGCTGGCTGCTGGGTCACTGCTGTCCATATGGCTGCAAACGACTTAGACGTGTTTCTCCCATACAGGCATGGATGATACATGCCTAGTGCCGTGCGTGATTGGATCCTGCCCCCGAGGGAGGGAGGGCCCTTTGGGCGTCATGTTGTACCGTACATATTGCTTGCTATGGAGCAGCAGCTTCCCCCAGCAGACGCCAGGCTACTACTCGTCCAGGCCTGTCTAAGGCAGCTGAGTGGGCGGCTCTCCATGTGTGCGCTCACTCAGGGCTGGAAGGAGGGCACCGGTTCCAGCACCCATACCACAACACAGCGACCGCCTGCTCCTCATCCATGACCCAGTGTCGCTTGAGGTCCTCCCCTGTAGAACGGTCAGACTTCCTTAACGAACGGCATCGGCTGTCTGAAGCAACTTGTTGGCCCAGACCAGGCCACAGGCATGCTGCTGGCACATCATTGAGGCATCTTGGCCTCCCTCTCAGAACGGACGGCAGGATAGCAGACTACCAGAGTCTGCATGCCCGCATCGCCCGCTGGTCAGACTCAGCCTCCTTGGCAAAGCCCACAGGTGCGCTAGTGTCCATGTTCTTTTTTTTTACAGGTCGGGCAATGAAAAAGGAAAACTCTAGGATGGGTTTTTGGGACACAGCACGACGGTTCCGCTCCGTTCCCCGGCCGCCACCGCGTACTCTAGGGCTTAGACGTGTGTCCCTCCCACTCAGGCTTGGATGATACATGCCTGGTGCCATGCGTGATTGGATCCTGCCCCCTCGGGAGGGAGGGCTCTTTAGGTTGTCATGTTCTACCGTACATACCGCCTGCTGGGGCTTCGGCAGCGAGCCTGCCCACATGTAAGGCTTCTTCCTCCCAAAAAAGAGGAAAAAAACTCAAGCAAGGGACTCTGCACCATCATATTAATATCAATTCTCGCTTCTGACCATCCTAATGCTGCTACTTCACAACCAGACTACAGGCAGGTATGCTCTGCATCCAGAGCTCACACTATCAGTGTAGATTCAATCCATGTGGCCCAACTGGCTTGATGGCGCAACACAGGAAATTTCCCGCAGGTGAGAAAATAGACCACCTATTTTGCTAGAAGTGACTCTCAGTGTTCAAAAATCTACAGTACCCCAATCCCCTAGGCCACGATTGCAGTTCTTCAGTGACAGATCACGCAGCCGATTGGAGCAGGTCACGCAAGGATACTTGTGAAAGCTGTAGCTCCTCCAAGCGCTTCCTCAAGAGACTTTCTTGCGCAACATAGGCACTCACAACCGTACCCTCGGAGCAGTGCTTCTCCATCTCAATAATGCCTGAACCACGCAAGTCCGCAAGCAGCTCTCCCTGCAACCACAATGTGAGCGCACTTAAGAAAGGTGCCTTGCATCAACTGTCACCTTCTCACACAACAACAAATCGGTTCCATGCCATGTCCCGTTTGCAACGGACAAAATCCCTTGACTGTAGGCCCACCCGATGAGAATGTAAGTCGCACGCTTGATTGAATGCACTGTGTCTACCCAGGATTGCGGCTGCTGCATGGCATCCTCTGGGATGAAAGAGATGGCGTCTTCCAACGCATCAAGATGCCTTGAGAGAGTCAGGGACGCACCCTCCGGAACGGTATCAGAGCATGCAGCAGTACCATGCCCTTCTTAATCTTCTCTTCAATAGCAGAAAGGAGGTCCGGGATGCCTTCCCCAGTCTGAGCTGAGACGCACACCACAGAATCTCTGCCTTCCGCAATGCTCTCAAGCTGCACAAGCACAGACATATGTTTCTTGCTTATAGGTATTCTGCCTTGGGTGCGAAGAATTCCAGATGTCTGGTGCCTACTTACCAATGGCCGGCTGGGCACCAAGTCAATCTTGTTCCACACGGTCAGGACTGGTATATGCGCGGCCCCAATCTCCTCTAGCACCTGTGAGAAGGTTGACCACACTAAAGCCACAGCCATTCGGCCTGCCAAAACGGCACACAGGACAGTCACATGTTGCGGGTGAAGGGCTGCAGATAGAATAGCAGACATGAACAGGAGCGTCTCTGGCCTGTACCTTGACAACGGCATCGCTCTGTGCAGCTGCCAAAGGGTGACTACAATCCACAACATGCAGAATGAGTGTCGCGCTGTTGATGTCATCCAAGGTAGCCTGGAATGCTGCTACCAGCTTTGGCGGAAGTTTCTGAATGAAGCCTACTGTGTCACTGATCACCGCCTGCATGGCACAGGAGGTTGGCACACAACACTTTGCAAGCAGTAGCATGGGGTATACCAACAGTTAAACCACATGTCAGAGCTCAGGATAACCTGGAGTCCCACCTGAAGACCAGAAGGGAGCATGAGCTTGCGCACAGTTGTGTCGAGGGTTGCAAAGAGCGCGTCCTCTGACAACACATCTGCCAGCGTGAGCTGATTCATGAGGCAACTCTTCCCAGCATTGGTATAGCCAACCAATGCTAATACTGGCACAGAGATTTTGGCTCTGTTCACCCTGTGCTGTGCTCTATCCTCTCTCACCTGCACGGCATGATCCCAACATCAGCGCTTCCATTCAAGAAAACATGCCAGATACAGCGTAAACCAAGCGTGCTTCACTGGATAGAAAGAAAAGCGGAGAAGCAAACCTTATCCAGCTTGTCGCGAAGCTGAGCAATGCGAGATCTGAGTAGCCGCCGATCCACCTCAATCTGCTTCTCTCCCATGCCCCTGGACTTGCCTCCAGCCTGCCTTTCCAAATGTGTCCACATCTTTATCAGCCTGGGTAGCTGATACTCCATGGATGCATACTCCACCTGGAAGTCCATACACAGATGCTCGCGATGTGCGAGTGACTGGCATAAGGAGGAAACAGTCCAGTAATTGGTGGCAGGAGGAGATACCTGGAGCTGACCCTCCCGCGAGAGGGCGCGGGTCTTGAATATGTCCAAAATGAGGGCTGTACGGTCACAAAGCCGGATGCTGTCTCCCAATTGCCTAGACAGGTTTCTGAGCTGGCGTGGCGTAAGCTCGCTGTCTACAATGACAGTGTCAGCTGCTGTAGCTTCCACCTTTGCCACCAGCTCTCCAATCTTCCCAGAGCCCAGGTAAGTGTTCCCGTCTGGAGGATCAAGATGCTGCTGAAGCAGCCCCACCACCTGCACTGCTTCTACAGGCTCAGCTATCTCAGCCACCAGACCCAGGTAAGCCCACATGTCTCGTTGGCTGACCTCTCAAAACCCTGTGCATCCTTGCCAATGTCTGGAGTAGAGTACATTTGGCCACAGCATGCAGGTGACTGGGGAGCTTACCTTGACTTTTGCAGTCTCTGCAAGACCTGCCAGCTCCTCAAGCGACTGTACAAGGGAGTACTGCTGTTGATGACGGGAGAGCTGGGTTGAACCCACTGCATAACGCATGAAGCTGCTCATTTCTATAAAGAGAAGTTGGCAAACGTGAGAGATGTGACATAGGAGCACGATGCGGTGTGATGCTCATGTGGCTGTGCAAACACTGTATGAGGGTGGGTGTGTAGCCCAGACCTGCTACTAGTACTGCTCTCTCGGGGGCATTATAGTCCTCTACGTCGACGACGTCCTACAAGGGCATCTTTCCATGAGTCGTGTGCGCCCAGGTTGGTGAGTTGCACCAACGGTTGATGGTACTGGTCTCCTCACCTCCTGAGTGCAAATTTTGCTTGCCAGGTCTGCAAGCTCTTCCTGCCAGATCGTTGTGCAAGCAGCACGATGAAGTTGACGTCTGCCATTGCATGGCTTCACCAGTATTGGTGGATGGCGCGGCAATCTCTTGCGACTTTCGAAAAAAGGGACGTTCAGGCAGGTGTGCTGTGTGGCTCTGTCAAAGCACCATGAAGGCATGGTAGATAAAGATGCAAGCAGAGTGGGATCCGATTGCCGCTTTGCTTGGCCTGGTGATGCAGGAGCGGCCAAGACCACCGCAGCTTCCAACTCCTGGTGAAGCTGTAGCTACATCCAGCTTACCCTCTGCCTGCTGGAAAGTCCATCCCAGCATGGGATGAAAGGAGTCAAAAGGGCCGTAATGTGCATATGATCAGACGAACCTGGCAGGCACTTGCATTCTGTACTGTGTAGAGTGCTGGGGGCCAGAGCCATGGGTGGCAGCTTCCACGCAGCAGGTATGCATCATAGTACACGGTCAGCATCCTCTCCAATGCGCACGCAAGGCTGTTTACATTTCAGATAGGCAAAGTAGCTTAGACCTTCAAAGCCATGCTGGCATCTATGTACCAAGAGTAAGTGCGGGCCCTACACACTACCTGACTGTACACAGGATGTATTCCTGAGCTCTTGTGCCTGCTTCAGATTACGTCATATAAATGTACAGCAAGGCTGCTTTGTGCGCGCCTGCTCTTGATTTGACAATGACAAAGCACAATGCTGCAGATGCTGTTTCACAACTTGTTTGCCGTGACCTTGGCAAGAGCTCCAGTGCAGCAATTCCAACAAGTTCACAATGTACGTACCAAGACGAAGTCATACATGTGTGTCTCAGGCACCTTGCATTTGCACTGTACCTCATTGTTATCTTGTTGGAAGCGCCTTCACTCCAGCAGAGCATGCCTGGACATTTCATGTGCCTTATTCACGCACAGGAGCACGTAAACACCCTGCAGTGAGCCTCATCATTTATATGGCTGCATGGCTGGTCGCACGGAGCCAGCTGCCAGATGCCGTCGCCAGCCCGGGCCCGGGTGGCAGTCAGACACCCATAACAACACCAATGCCCTTTGTGCGTCCCTCACGAAAGACGAAGCGCGAGCCAATTGCTAGGTATTCAGGGCGCTGCAGGAAGCGGAAGCGGACACAGGCACCTGCAGATGAAGGCCTTAGTGAGCCACAGACATACTGCCGCCATCTGGCTGTCTGGTCACGAGATACATGCAAATCAATTAGGTGAGCAGGAGGTCTGGCAGTCATGATGCTGCCTGAAGTAGCACATGCAGTTGCAAAACCCAATGCTGCCTGCTGTAGAAGCCAGAGCGTATGCAGGAGGCTTACGGTCTCCGCTGCGCAGCCGCTCCCGGTCCATGGCCACAACGCGAGCTGCCTGGCGCACGATCTCGCAGTGTATGACTGCCTGGTACTTGGGGGCTATTGTTGTGCTATGCGTGAGGATTGCTATGTCTGCATCGAACTCCCATGATGCCTTGGGGTGCAGAGAGCTGTCCACAAGGACCATCCCCTGCACAACATCATGCACCCTTGATGAAGGAAGGGTGTACAACAGAAATTTCATGCATTAGTGCTGTTCAGAGATGTGATTCTCACCTTCCTCAATGAGGATCTCTTCACTTTCTTTAGCGCAAGCGCCGCGGTCTGTCCTGCTACCACCTGCAGAGCCAAGACTGCTGATCATGATGTTGATATCGAGCAAGCCTCCGGGATGCCAGAGGGCTGCAGCTCTAGAGCAGATGACTGCTGGGAGAAGGATCAGCATGAGCCCCTTACCTTTGCCACCGGGAGGCGCTTGTAGGCAATGGACTTGATGCCTGTGAGCTTGAAAGAGGCATCTCCAGCATGGGGTCCCAGCAGCAGGGTCGAGCCTTGCACCAGGGTGCCACGCTTCACTGTCCCTGCCACGACAACACCCACACCTGCAGCATGGCGCCAGCCTTCTTACTGGCCACAAAGCAGAGAACCCATGCTGCTGTGCCGAATTGAGGAGGCAGCAGTCTTTGGCAGGCAAACAGGGCGCCAGAAGGCACACAGCAGCGCATTTAAAGGAAAGTGATGGTAAGTGTTTGCTTGTGCAGGTGCATGCATTTTTCAAGCAACTCAATATATATTTGCTGTGGCTCACTGATGTGGTCATTGGGAACCCCAGCAAGATTGGGAGAGGTAGTGCTGGTGTATCTGGCTTGAGAAGCTGCTGAAAGCTCAGGACATACCTGCCACCTGGAAGGTCTCATCAATGATGAATTCGACAGCCTGGTCAACCTGCAGCGCACAGTGGTCTCACAGCTCATGTCAGCAATGAACCCTCATACACAGGTGTATTGCGTGCAACAATGAGAGATTCCTTTCACGTACCCTGTCTGCCCACTTGTGTCTCTGTGGTAGCAAGTTGAAGAAGAGCTTGACAAGCTCGAGACCATCGCCGGTCACAGACGAGGTCAGGAACACAGGTGCAAGGGAATCTGTGTGTATATGCCGCGCGCATGTCAAGACATCCTCCTTGCTTCTGACCTGCAGCAGTGGGCAGGTCTCAGGCCTCAACATTTTACAGGACATAGCTTTCCAAGCACATGCTCTCATCAAAGCGCACTAGTACAGGCATACAAGAGGAGACAGACTGATCACCATGTAGGGCTTCTTCTTGATGCCTGGCTTGCGGAGGATAGATGACAGAGTTGCGAGTGAGTGCTGCAGGACATGGCCTGGGCAGATGTCTACTTTCGTCACCACAAAGAAGACAGGAACCTTGAGAGCAAGCGCAACCCCCAAGTGCTCCTTGCACATGCCAACAATGCCTGCAAGGCAAGTATGGTCATCAGGAGACGGCCCATGGCTAGGGGTGAAGAGTCGTCACTGAGATCAGTAGGTGGCATGAAACACAGGAGCATGGCAGGATGGTCAGCAGTGCACAGGCAGGCTCACCAGCATTGGCTCCAACGATCAGACATGCATAGTCTGGCAGATGGCCTGTCAAGCCATAAGCAGTCGTCTTGAAGTAGCGCTCATGGCCGGCCAAATCCACCAAGGTAACAACCTTGCTGGAGCGTGCAATGTAGTCAGCGCAGGAGTGAGTTCTGAAGAGAGAGTCATTAAGGACGCCACCCTTGGCGTCCAGCTGCATGCGCAGAAAGACATTCAGTCAAGCCTGCTTGGCAACACTGTCCTAAGCCTGGACATGCCGATATCAGGGTAACAATTGCAAGGCTTGAGCGCAGAGCCTCACGCAAAGGTTGTGCTGCCCAATGGAGCTGGTCCTTCCAGTCGCGCTCTCATGGCCGTGCTTGAAGACCTGCACAAAATTGCCTCATAGATCTGCATCGCAACCAACAAAAGAAGCAAATCCTGCCAACCCTTATGCATATGTGGAAAAACTAGCTACCTTGGATCTGGCCAAGCCACGCCCGTCATCCAGCAAGCCCCGCGTCAACACACCAACCAGAGTGCTCTTCCCGCTGTCCACATTTCCAATGACTGCTACTCGCACCTCCAGTCTTGGGCAGTCAGAGCTTCTCTTCCTGACCAAGATGTCGGCCATTGCTCCCCCTGCACAAATCAGCAAGCGCCTGGGGCAAAGGTGTCGCATCCTGTCTGCAATACCGTGCCAATCATATCCGGCGTATTGGGAGCATCAGCTGCCAAGCATTTCATATCTACACAGTGGGCTGTGACGCAGCCAAGGAAGCTCCTCACCGGATGACTTCTTTGCGGAGAGATGGGCTGGCACTTCTCTCAGGATGGTGACCTCAGCCTTGTTCTTGTCCATCTCCTGTCGTATTCTAAGTAGGACTGTGGCCAACTGCACAATCAACAGATGCCAGTCAGAGCACTGGCATGGATGCCGCACTTTCGGGCTCCTTTGGTAGATGTTTCCCAACGTCATGCTTGGCCCTATTGCGCACCTGCTCGTCAGTCAGGTTGCTGGGACCCCATCCGTGCGATTCTCCAACACAAATCAATTGTTCGCTGTGAGTGTTGACCTGCAGTCAAAAAAACCGTTACACCACTGACAGTGGCACGGTATGCCGCCTTCTTCCACAAGCCTGTGCTGTGCAGGACCAAGGCTGAAGACATCCCATACCTCATCTGTAAGCGCTGTGATGGCAGCCATGATGCTGGCTTCCAAACCATCCCCTTCGGGCGCACTGCCAATTGAGGCGCCATTCTTTGGTGCTCTGTTGTCCTGCGAAGTGAGTGGGCACAGCTCAAAGCCATTCTTGATTTCCCAGTGCACTCACCACCTCCCTTGCTCTGTGTCAAGATCTGCCAGGGAGGAGCACCCCAGTGTTAGGAAGGGCTCTTACTTGGCTGGCATCCTCATCCAGCAGCTGTGTGGCCTGAACTGACTCTGTCAGACTTGTCAAAGACTCCACCCAGCCATCTGAGGCCACGCCCTCCCTCAGTAAGCTCTGCTGGCTGAGATGGTGAGGCCCGACCTTGTGGGCAACCTTGGAAGAGTGTGTTGCCATTTGGATGTCTGCAGACCAACTCATGGGCTCAGCATCTCATCCTTTGAGCACTTCTCGCACCTGTCAGTTGCTTAGCAGACTGGACCTCACCTGTCAGGAAAGTCGTTCACTTTGTTGTCGTAATCGTATCTCCGTATGTTGCTGTAAAGTGGAGTGGTGTTGTTGTGATAGGTCTATCTCAGCTCCACACCACATGCGTCTGCATGTAGCACAATAACGAGCTGCCTGTCTGGCGGGAGCCGGTGGAAGCCATAGGAGGATGCACATGAAGCTGTATGTCGGTGAGCGACTACCATGAGGGATGAACATACCCAGGAACAATGAAGATGCTTTCCATCAGAAGATGGCAGTCACCATCGTCAGACGGAGAGTTGTGAGTGGCACAAGACGTCTCAGGGGCAAATGTGATGGTAGTCTAGCGTCGGCTGTCAGGCACCGCCTTGTCACTGGATAACCAACTTCTGTCTGCGTCTGGGATAAAGAGGTTCAAGTATACACGGCTGTCTTGTGATGTTGCTTCAGGGGAGATGTCCTGGTGTTTGCCCAGAGGCCAGGTAGTGAGTCATCATGTTGCCACATGGCCTCGGCTCAGAGCCATATCCACCCTTCCACAACCCTACACAGGCCAGGCCCTGTGGCATCAGTGCTTCTTGCACAAATCGTCACGGGTCTTTTCCCACTTTCTCGGGCTGGCCGCTGCCCCTTGAGATGTCCACATCCTGCTGAACGCTTCATATCAGGGAACAGCCGGAATACGAGTGGTTCTCTCATGCGAGAGCACATGCGTCGTCACGAGTCGCTGCTTATCCTGTAGAGCAACCTGTCCAGATTGCCTTCAGGTCAGCATAAAGCACCTGTCGTCTCTGCTGGTGGGCTCAGCCACCGCAGCAAGTGTGTGCATGCTCCGGACTTTACTTTGCCGCTGACAAGGGTGGCAGCACAGGCCTCACAAGGCCGTCATTCTTAGATGCCAGAGCTCATAGAGGCCACCAATGCCGTATTCTAAATATCCCTGATCGTGTTGCAGGCTCCAGGCTCCCGCGCTGTTGCCAGTCTGCTGCAGCAGCCAGCGGTGGTCAGCATTTAGCCGGCACGTCACTGCCCCAACTGGCCTGCCTACGCCCCCTTGTGATGCCATGCTACCTGTAACACGAATATTTCATGCGCCTGAGAGCCTCTAAAGGATGCCTCTCGCCTGCTGCAGGTCCTTGCAGGACATCCAATGACAAGCACTCAAGAGGCTGGAAACGCCACCACCATCAGGGCGCTTCCTTCGAGTGCTGTGCCTCGATCAGTACTGCAGACAAGGCAGAGCCTCTGCTTGCCCATCACTTCCTCAGCCTCTGAGAACTCAGGGGCTGAGCTCGGAGACAGGCAGTACAGCATGCGTCCCAGCTACATCAGCAACAACCAGCAGAGTATCCCCTCGCACTGCAACACTGGCTGGACCATCCAAGCACACCTTGGATACAGGCGGCAGTCCTGCGAGGACAGTGTAGCAGCAGCTGAGCCCATCTGCAAGGAGGAGGATTTGGGCGAGGACGAGCATGACAGCGATGATCAGCTGGCTGACAGGCGCCAGGGCGGCAGCCGCCCTCGCAAGCCGCACCTGCAGGTATGCCAGCAGACGCTCCCAATGCAGCATGCTTGTCGGAGCTTGTTGCACTCCCTTTAAAGGTATTGTTGCAGAGGCGCTAGCACTGCTAGATGGCCTGCTGACACCAATGCTGGTTGACGTAGGGCCGCTTCAGCGGGCGGCTGGAGACAAAGGATGATGAGAAGCGTCTAGCAGAGGAATGCAAATTGCTTGGTCCCCTGCTGGGAGGTCTGGGGAAGCGTGGTGAGAAGAGCCGCCTGACACTGGCAAAGATTGTGCGAGGCATCGCCACAGGCGAGGTCCGGAAGTACTGCGAGGAGCGGGAGAGGAGGATAGCGGTGGGTGACTTTGCTCTATTGTGTCATGCTGCTCTATTGCGTCATGTGGCGTGCCTGCTCTTTTCCACTTAGCAGGATCGACGCCATGGTTGCTCATTGCTGACGATCCTCAAACCATTCGTGCAGGCACTGCAAGCCAAGGTGGCTGCACTTGAGTCACGCCAGAATGCCAGGGTCGCTGCTGTTCTTCACCCGGAGACCTCAGACCCTAACGCAGACTCTGACCTGGTCATGCCCCAAGCTGGCATGCCACTGGTGGCTCCAGCACCGCTGCAAATGCCTGCATCTGCGTCAGCTGCCCTGGACACACCTTCAGGCAGTCCTTTGTTGGGGCAGCCGGTGCCAAAGCCGCTTTCACAGGTAACACACTCTGGTCCGCATGTGTCCTCTGAGCGCTACCTAGCTGGCATGGCACTACGGTTTGACTCAAGGTTGTTGCCATGCAGAGGTCAACAAGTGCTGCTGCAACCCTGACGCCCAGGAGCAGCAGCATTGCTGGGTCCGATCTGGACTGCACAGTCTATCCGCCTTCGGTCATGGCATCTGGTCCATCTTCTGACTCCTTGGATCTCTCTCTGCACCGCTCAGCAAGCGGTGGGCCTGTACAGGACCACATACACTCAGCAGCCAGCGAAGCTCAGGCTTTGACCCAGGAAGCTGCGCAGCTCAAAGCTCAGGCCCAGAGCTACCAGGCGAGTCGAGGACTGTTGCAAATCTATTTCTCTTGCTATGGTCACAGCGCTTGTATGCGCTCCTCTTGGTGTCCTTCTGCGTCAAAGTCAAGGTGGGGTTTGTGAGGTGCATGTCACACGCAGGCTCATGCAAAGGATCTGGAGGCAAGGAGTCACCAGGCCAATACCCAGCCGGAGCAGGTTCAGGCCAAGGCGCAGGCACAGAGCTTTCATGCTATGGCTCACAGTCTGAAGAAGGCTGCCGAGGCGCAGAATCTGCAGGTAACAAGTCGTCATGTTGACGCATGTGCTTGCTACATACACACCTTGCGGACAGGAGCTCTGACACAAGAATAATGTCGAAAGGCTGAGGTCGTGATGCAGGCGCAAGCAGTGGCGCACAAGCAGGCCCACATGGAGGCACAGTCGCATGCTCAACAGCTAGCAGCAAAGGCGCAGCGGCATGCCCAGGCCCGCATGGAAGCGGCTGCACAAGTGCACCATCTCAAGCGTGTCGTACAAATGGGTATGCAAACTTTCGTTGTGCTGTTGAGTGCTCCTGATATACTGCTTTGAGAGTGGATCCTCGGCCCTGACAGACTTGATGATGCTGCTTCGGCTTTCTGACCTAGCCTAATGTGCTGCAGATGAGCAGCCTCCTAGCAGGGTAGTGGCTCAGGCTCAGGAATATGAGGCGCAAGCACAAGGACATGCTCAGGCACAGTCGCAGCTGTTCGTCCACGCTCACAACCTCACAGCCAAAGCCCATGCGCATGCTACTGCACAGGTGAGGCTTGGGCTAGTATCTGCTGCCAAGATTTTTTTCTTATGGAATGCTTGCTCTGGTTGACATCAGTTTGACCTCCGCTGCAGGTACAGGCAGAGGCACAGGCTCAGCAGGCTGCAGAGGAGGCCTGTCACTTTGATGCAACTGCACAGAGGTTGCAAGCAGAAGCAAACATGATGGCAAGCCAGCACATGGCAGTCTCCTCGCAGCAGGCACTAGCCCATGATGAGCATCATGCTGCTCACCAGCTGATGCAGCCATACCACCTTCCTGACAGATACCGGCCTCCTGGATCACCATTGCTGGCCCCGCCCTTGAACATAGGCGAGGGCATTGTTCCAAACCTTCCTGCACTGGGGTTTGGAGAGAGGCCCACTGGCCATCACAGCAGCAGCCCAGGCACTGCTTTGCTGGAGAGCGCCCTCATCAGCATGCCAGATGTGGGGCCTGATGCCGAGCTTGATGACGGGCAGCTGATCCTTGCAGCAGCAGAGGTGCACTTTGAGGATCATGCTGCCCTGAGGAGCCACAGCGTCCCATGCAGCAAGTCCTTGCCCTCTGCAGTCAAGCGGTGTGCAAGCCAGCACACTACAACTGCAGAGCAGCAGGACACTTACCCATCAATGCACAGGGTTGCCTCTTGCCATGCCAGCGCGATGACTGAGGGTAGGGCACCGCCGCTGAAGGTTGAGCAGAGCCCCTGCCCTATGGAGTCTTCAGCTGAGAAGCAGCCAGCATTTCCGCACGCTGCACCCTCCCAGCCTTTTGGCTGATTGTTCAGTGTCAGGAGGCTGCTCAGGGATGGAGTCTCTTTCACACGAGGTCATGGTGATGGTAAGGGCATGCTGCCAGCTGAAAGGAGTCAGGGTCCTCTTCGTTGAGCACTTCCCGTGCACTTAGCCCTCTCCTGAGTGATCTACCGGGCTGAGGCCTTTTTGTGCATCCAAAGTCTAGCTAGTACAGTGCATAAGGCTTTTCCAGCAATTGCGTCCGAAACTTAAGTGCGTTGCGGGTGTTTATATTGAGCCCTTTTTTGCTTGTGATTTGGCAGCTTTCCCTCGGTAAAGATGAGCAGGGCAGCTGACTGTGTCAGACATGTTTCAAGGGGCCTGGAGAATCACATTTAGGCGCCGCACGATGTTGAAAATAGCAGTTCTGACATCTTTCCTATGCGATACTAGCATGAACTGCTTTCATGTCACATCGACAGGGTCATGCTGGTCCATGAGTTGGCCTAATTGACATTGAATTGTTTTGAGTGCATGGCGTACATTGTGTTAATCATGCATATGGTCAGAGTGACTGAATGTTTGGCCAGGCGTTGTGATGTCCCAAGTACAGGCCAGCAGGTTGGAGTTCACCGAGGCATATGTATGCATACGAGTTTACAGGCAGGTGCATGCAGTCAGCCTGTTCTTCATCAGGGTGACGCATCTCAGTCTCGCCATGGCCATGCTCCATACAAACCTGGCATGCCTGTGGCTCACATCTTGAGCATCTAAACAGCTCCCAGACCTTGCTCTGATCCAGTTTTGGTGTCGTTTTCCGATGGATGGTTCTGAAGTGTTGTGGGCATGGAGACTCTTCTGCCTTGCTGAAAGCGGAGTTTGTGGCAGCCCAGCCCTGCATCATGATTACAATCTCACGTCTGCATTGCTGCAAATTTTGATGCAACTGTATTATTCTGGTGGCTGATTCCAGCGTCTAACATTGGTGGCACATCAATTGCGCGTTGCTGGTGTGGCCGAGGTAGCCTGTGCTTCGACGCATGCCAACCGCGTGGGGAAGGTTGCGTCAGCTGCCTTGCTGCCCAGCCCATGCCCAGCGGCACAGGAGCAATCGGATTGACCTTACAGCTCTCAATCCAGGGGATAACTTGAGCCTGGCACTACAAAAGCCCCTGTTCTCATCCTGAGCTCCAGCTGCGGCCCTCAGTCTCTTTGCCGTGACGTTCACCACTTTGTGGAGTAGAACACAGGTATGTGCATGGAGCACCCTGCAAACGGCACAGATGTGGAGATAGAGAAGCTAAAGCTTGAGGATAGCGGCGTGACTAGCGCAGACAGCAAGGTATGAACGGCCTGCCTGCCGAGACAGCTCCCTTGACAATCTGCTGTCTGCCTTACGCTGAGGACCATTTGTCACAGGATGCGGCAGAGCTGTCAAAGTCGCAGAAGAAGAAGGCCAAGAAGAAGAATGCAGCAGCCAGGAAGCAGCAGGCATCGCAGGGTAAGCCTGAGGCCTTCGTGCTTGGTGACTGCTGCTGTGTGTTTGGTGCCAATGACTGGCATGTAAGCCATGATTATCATTGTCTTCACAGGCGAGGACGACATAGACAACACGCCTGAAAGCTGTCCAAGCCATGCCGAAGCAACTGAACTGCATGCCGAGGGTACAAATGGTGCAGGGCCACCAAAGCAGGCCGCAAAGAAGAGTAAGCACCCTGTCTGCACATCTACAAAAGTCTGCTGCTGGGCAATAACAGTATGCGTATGGGTGACTTCCACAATGCTCTGTGCAGGTCCAAAGGAGTCTCTGAAGCAGACAGAGCCTCCGAGCATCCCTGTTGCAAAGTTGTTTCCAAAAGGCATATTTCCAGAGGGGGAGCGCCAACCATACACAGAGGAGTACGCTACATAATAACCCCCTGCAATGTGCTTCGCTTGAAAACGCATATCTGCAGCCCATTCCTGTGGTAGACTTGCATCACTCACTGGTGTGTCGTGGTGCAGTCAGCGGTGGCGGGAAACATCAGAGGAGAAGCGCAGCATGGAGAGAATGGAGCATGCCATCATCAACGAGGTCAGGCAGGCAGCAGAAGTGCACAGACAGGTGCTCGCACATGTCCCTTCTGTCCACTGACATGCACCTCATGGGAATTTTGGAGAGTTCTTAAGCGACAGCATACGGCTGTTGCAGGTGCGGGCCTACATAAGAGGGATAGCCAAGCCTGGCATTGCGATGACAGAGCTCTGTGAGAAGCTGGAAGACACAGTGCGGCAGCTCATAGCAGAGAATGGACTTGAGGCAGGCATAGCATTCCCAACGGGGTGCTCCTTGAACTACGTGGCTGCACACTGGACGCCAAACGCATTGGACAAGACGGTGCTTCAGTATGGAGATGTCATGAAGCTTGGTAAGTCTTGCGAGAGCCCTGTAAGGCTGAGAGCAAGGTCTGCATTCACCTACACTGAGGAGAATATTGCGAAATGTGGGTCTGTGCTGTGCAGACTTTGGAACACAGATCAATGGCCACATCATAGACAGCGCCTTCACTCTGGCCTTTGACCCGCGCTACGATCCACTGTTGCAAGCCGTTCAGGAGGCCACAAATGCAGGTCCGCCCCGCTCTGTATAAATGCCAGTGTGCTCTGACTTGGGCATGGATAGACCATGCACAGAGATGCAGCTTTGTGCAGACTGTGTGCTCATCAGGGTCCTGAGCTGTCCAGATTGGCTGCACGGTCTTACTGCTGACGCATGTGTGACAGGCTCCCATCCCTGCACTCAGCAGAGCTGTCTTGCCTTAGGCAGCTAACAGAATGCCGTCTGCTCAAAATAGCTGAGTCATCAGCCTGGCAGCCGTGTCTCACGCAAGGTGATTTTGTTTGTAGGGATCAAAGCATCTGGCATTGATGTCCGCCTGTGCGATGTCGGGGAGTCAATCCAGGAGGTGATGGAGTCACACGAGGTGGAACTGGACGGGAAGACTTTCCAGGTCAAGTGCGTGAGGAACCTCAACGGGCATTCCATTGCGCCCTACAGAATACACGCCGGCAAGAGCGTGCCCATTGTCAAGGGCGGAGAGGCAACGCGCATGGAAGAGGGGGAGTTCTATGCCATTGAGACATTTGGATCAACAGGTTGGGCCACCTCCTTCTATGTGTGCAACTTCGAGGAGCCTGTTCTGCTGCAGATTGCTGACTGTGCTGATGGTGCACCTGTACTACTATGAGGCCTCATCTCAGGGCTTGGCTGCTGTGAAGGCAAGGGATATGTGCACGAGGACCTGGAGTGCAGCCACTACATGAAGAACTTTGATGTTGGCCATGTGCCCCTGCGACTTCCGCGAGCCAAGGCTCTGCTCAATGTCATCAACCGCAACTTTGGCACACTGGCATTCTGCAAGAGGTGAGCATCACAGTGAGTTCTGCTCTTTCATGCTGAGTGATCTTGCTTCAGAATCGTGCAGAAGACGCAGCAGGTCCACTGCCACTAACCGACCTTGCCTTTCTTGCAGGTATCTTGACCGACTGGGAGAGACCAAATACCAGATGGCCCTCAAGAACCTGTGCGATGTTGGCATTGTGGATCCCTACCCTCCGCTGTGCGACATCAAGAACTCCTATGTCGCCCAGTTTGAGCACACGCTGTACCTGCACCCGACCCAGAAGGAGGTGCTGTCGCGCGGCGAAGACTACTGATGTCAACACTGCTTGCGGGGAGGCACAACGCACGAATTGGCTTAATACATGTGCTATTGCGCCTAACAGGTGTGCTTGATGCCTGATGTTGGTGCTCTGACCAGCAGCATATGGATTCTGCTACCTTGATGGTGGCAAGCACTGGAAGGATCATGATGAGGATGCAACTTGTCTGTGGACAGCTTTAGGTCATGGCATTATTGGTCTTCCTTGCGATTCACGAGGGCTATGCGTCAGTGTGACTGGAAGAGACACCAGACTTGAGCTGCTGAAGTACAAGCTTGAATTTCAGATGAACGTGGTTTTGTAACATGATTGTCTGCCATGTGCTGGTCAGGTCAGGCCACTCCTTTCAACCTGCGTCATGCTAATCCCTTCACTGCCCAGTAGCACGAATCTGAAGATGTGTATACTTCAGCTAGGACCTCTCTGCCTGTCTTTCCTGCAGACCTGCAGGCCTGACAGAAAGCTCCTGCTTGGTCTTCTGAGTGTTTGATGCCTACTCCGTCAGCTCGAATCCACGGTCCCTGTGCTGTGGCTTACAACATGTGGGAGCTTGGCAAGGGGAGACCTGAGCGAGCTTGGTCATTATGGTCTGGTCGGCCTCGTCGGCGGGCTGCGGGCAGCCTCCCCACCTCCCCTTTACCTTTCGCGTCCCTCACAGTGCAGGCTGACGACTAGAGGTCATAGCGAGGTCCACATATCCTAAAGCGGTGCAATACGAGGCCATATGGCAACAAAGCACAACTTCAGCAGCATACGCCAGAACCAAGTCAGCCTGCCCAGCTCCTGATTGCAAAGGGAAAACCTTAGACTCGCAGTTATTCCGTGTCATGGCCAACAATGGGCTGCGTGCTGCAGCTGGCCGCGTCGCCAAGAAGGGCAGCAAACAAGGAGCGACAGGAATGTCAGGTATTGCATCAAGCCTTCCTCCGTCGCCGTGCCAAAGCGCTAACGCTTACATCGTCAACTCAACTCTTGCTGCTCACGCAGGCATGGAATTTTTGAAGAGCAAGGGCCAGCATATACTCAAGAATCCACTGGTGGTCCAGTCCATAGTTGACAAAGCAGCTGTAAAGAGCACTGATGTGGTCCTTGAGATTGGACCAGGAACAGGAAACCTGACGATGAAGCTCCTGGAGAGGGCAAGAAAGGTTGTTGCTGTGGAGGTTGACCCACGAATGGTAAGCTGCTGTCCTAGCCAGCCCATGTCGTGAAAGTACTCTAGAAGGCCATGCATGCAAGGTGTGCGTACTGAAATGCAGGTGTTGGAGCTTCAGCGACGTGTGCAGGGCACTCAGTTTGCCTCACACCTGCAGGTATGTTGCTGGCCACCTGCCCAGTTGCATAGTTGTAGTTGCTGCCTGTATATAGCACCTTCACTGGTGTCCACTTATGGAAGGAAAGTTGCTGTGCACCTGCAGATCATACAAGGGGATGTGATGAAGCAGAGCCTTCCGTATTTTGACATTTGCGTTGCCAACATCCCCTACCAGATCTCCTCGCCGCTCACCTTCAAACTTCTGTCGCATCGACCCGGTTTCCGGGCAGCTGTCATCATGTTTCAGCATGAGTTCGCCATGCGCCTGGTTGCCAAGCCGGGAGACAGTCTCTACTGCAGGCTGGCAGTCAACACCCAGCTCCTGGCCCGTGTCTCCCACCTGCTGAAGGTGCTACCATTGCTCTGATCCTCCCTCATTAGCGAGCGCCACCTGCTGTGCGTAGGCCTGAAACTCTGAGCCTGCTTGGGCCTGCTGCCCCTGTGCTGGTGGTGAGCATGCCGGGTCATGCAGGTCGGGAAGAACAACTTCAGGCCGCCACCCAAGGTGGACAGCAGTGTGGTGCGCATAGAGCCCAGGAATCCACCGCCGCCTGTCAACTTCAAGGAGTGGGATGGGCTGATCCGGGTTTGCTTTGGAAGGAAGAACAAGACTCTCGGTGCAATTTTCCACCAGAGCTCCACACTTTCTATGCTCGAGGTAAGGCCTCTTCTCTGTGGCTTGCCAAGACAGAAGCATCCATCATTCTTTAGTGACCCTACAAGGATATTGCCATGTATGTGGCTGTCACTTCGCAGTCAGTGGGCGCCTGCTGCAGGAAAACTACAAAATGCGGAAAGCAATGCTGGCAACGCAAGGTGAAGCCAGCAGTGGCATCACCAATGGCAACAGCTCAGCACCTCGAAGTGCAGCGATGGATGTGGCGCCAATGGAGGTCATGGCTGATGACGCGTCAGAAGGCGAGGAAGACGGGGACGAAGATGCCGTCATGGCAGATGCAGAGCAGAAGGTGTGCCAGAAACGGCCTGCTTGCATGTCCACTCACTGTCTCGCCACCTTGCTTGCAGACTGGGGATTGCGCCACATTGGGAGGCAGGTCCTAGTTGTGTAAATGTGCACAAATGTGCAAATATGAATGCCCACTTCAATGCATATTCAACTCGAGCTAGTGTGGATTATGCTGGTACCATTCGTTCTCTGATGCGCAGCAGGCAAGGAAGAAGGGCAAGCATAGTGAGGAGTTCAAGCAGCTGGTAGAGAGCTTACTGAAAGAACATGGATTCAACAGCTTGCGAAGTGCCAAGCTCAGTTTAGATGATTTTCTACGCCTGCTTGCTGCCTTTAATGAAAAAGGCATACACTTTGCGTCCTGATCCTGTTAGATTTGGAGGAGCCATGTCGAGACGCTTGTGAGCGGCAAGGAATGACGAGTGCCTTTGTGGGCTGCCTACAGCTGTCTCCATTATGACAATGCAGAGTTTGGGGACCAACAGTGACAAGCTTCGATTACTGCCACATGATAATCATATGCCTGTGAAAGTGTGATAGGAGGTGGTGGCTGATTAGTGCGAGGTGGCCGAAAGATAGTATCTCTGCCTCTTTCGTAGCTTTTCGCCCCATCTGTGCAGCCAGGGTGATATATTTTGGAGTGCGCAATTTTATGAAGATCTCTAGAGGTGACAGCTTCAGGCCTTTCATTAAGGCATACCCAGGCTATCATAGCATGATGCTGTTACACAATACTCAGACTTGTGTTGCATGACACCAGAGACACCTAGCATCAACAGTGCCCGAGTACTACACTAGTGCATGCCTCTGCTGCCCTCACTTTTATACAAAGCAGTGCTGACAATATGTCCCTTGCTTGACCTTCAGACATTGGGGTTGTGCTTGCCTAGTGCTTTAATAAACACAGAATGCCCGCCAGGACACAGTCAAAGGTGTGCAAGACGCCCAGCAACTGCTGGCATGAGACAAACAAGCTGGACAGCAAGGTGAACCCTGCCTTCCCATGGGCAGGCTATAACAGCAGGCTGGGGATGTTATCAAATCTCTGACAATATACATGGCGGGCTGCCAGGCTCAGGACAGCTTTTCAACTGGCTGTGCCTGCGTCGACTCCGCTTTCCTCGCGCTGGGTGCCTCTGAGGCCAGACCAGGCTTCTCTCCTCCTGCCTTGGCTGGCTGGAGACCCTTGATCTTCTCATTCTGTTGCGCCTTGAGGGCCTTGATCACTGCATGCCTGGGCATCTTCACACACTGGTACTGCGCACCATAGTAGACTGGAAAGACCACCTTGAGGACCTGCACCAGCAGAACCCTGTATCAGCCTCCGGCACAGTGACTGGCATAGCACACACCCAGAGCAATGGGGACACTAGCAGAGCAGGGGGCAACAGCCAAGCCAATGCCACTTGCACATACGATGCTCAGCAAATGTCACACTACCAATCACAGTCCTTACAGTACATCGGAAGGAGCGCACCTGCCACAATAAAGAAAGGTAAAAGTTGTAGTATATGGGGATGAAGAATATGAGTACACTGACAGTGAAGATTGCCTGGACCAAGCCTGCAGCACACACATAAGTCATCAGACACCCATCTCAGTGTCTGCAAAGTGTGCATGTATGCCAGTTTTGCTGGACTTCCTTGCAAGATGAATGAGCCAAATCTTACCATACATGCAGACACGCCTCATGATGCTACCCTTACGAACAAGTCTGTTCCAGAAGTTGTTGTTCTTTGCGGCGCGCCTGCACAGAATGATTGAACTAGTTCAAGGCGCCCTCAACAGTGGGCCCATGGGTTGCAGATATGCAGCCTTGTTGGTGCCATGGGACATATCTTGGCAAAGCAGTGCAGTCGTAGTTTTCACAGATAGGCAGATCACTGTAGATTGACTTAGCACCAGGCAAGCGCCTACAGACCCAATGCTGTCATAGATTGCACTGCGTACCTGGCCAAGGCATTGTAGCTTGTGTCATAGCCTCCGCGCTTGATGAAGCTTCTGCACATGACCTGTGTGCACGACAAATCAGGCTTACAGGGACAGGTTTCAAAGGTATCACACTATGACGGCCATATCCGACACTGTGCAGCACTGTCTCGGAGAGTACAGATGCAGCCCACCTGTACAATGAGGAAGTACATCAGCTGCCACACAATATAGAAGATCAAGGGCGCTCCAAACACCCAGAAGAACTCTGGTGGCTTCTGGGCTGTCAAGTCTGTCTTCCCAGCTCCCCCAAACATCCGCCTCCACGTGTGCCCCACCACCTCTGGCACTGGCGCATACCGGTGCGCAAAGAGCGCCAGGCCAGGCAGAAGATGTATGAGCACGCTGCAACACAAGGTGGGGTAATCAAGAACGCGTCTTCAGAACACAAAGGACAGGGCTCAGGTGTGCTGAAGCTGTCAGGCAAGTAGCGCAGGTATGAAAAGGTATGGTCGTGCCTGATAGAGTGCTCAGTAGACCCAAAGACCCATGCGCTCTGCCATGCTATGAGAGCTGCTGCAAGCGGCCCATCCGCCAGCGCATATACCATGGCCCCAATCCTGGCATTGTAAGGTGTGAACACCAGATACGCAACTGTTGCCAGATTGCCCCACTGCAGACATACACTCACGTCACATCACATGTGTGGCTGACCGGATGAGCAGTCCTCACCGGTGTGAAGTGTCCAGGTCAGCATGAAGTTTTAACCTACAATAAATGGCAGGATAGCCAGGCCAGAGACAGAGGAGGTCCTCACGTAGCAGAAGTCCAGCAGGAAAAAGCCCCACTTCCTCTTGGAGAACGTGTAAATCCGCCAAGGGAAGCAGATGGCTGAGAAGAGCAGGAAGCAAGCTGGCAGGAGCCATGGTGCTGCGCCAGCGATGAAGAGGCCTGCCCCAAACACGAGTGTGCCAGCGGCATACAGATTGGACTCCTTTCTGCTGCCAACATCCTTGAGCAAGCGATTCAAGTCGGTGGAGAGGGTCTGCTGCCCGCTTCCGCGGGAGTTTTGTGGAGCTCTCTGTCTTCGGGCCCTCTGGACGGCCCGTCTGAGCGCATCGTAGCTCTCTCGTAGCCTCAATCCATGTTCCCTGAAGGTCTGCAGCGTAGGACTGGAGGCACGAATGTCACCCAGCACCTCCTTAACTGCTGACTTCCAAGAATCAGGGTCCTGCCCATCGACATCTGATAGCGGCGACGAGGCGGGCCGTCGCCGCCTCCGTGCCTTTTCCGAGTGAGCAGACATGCTCAGGTCTTCCATAGCAGCTACTCACACTGTGGAAAGAGATGCTTTTCCCTGCTGCCGAACCTGTGCCCGAGGAGAGGAAGCTGCCTGTTCAGGCCGAAGCCCGGAGCACGCAAAGCATCCAAGGCAAGAATTGTGCCACAGACAGCTTGGCAGGAGCCAGTCTCAGATGTTGCAGGAGAGAGTAGAAAGTATTGTACAGGCTAGCTAGCAGAGAGCGTGAGGGCGGTAGCAGTCGGCACAGTATGGAGCAGCAAATGGCTCCAGCACAACAGCAACAGGAGCAGCAAGAGGTCGAGGAAGCACCTGGGCCGTTTCCCATAGAGCAGCTCCAGGCGAGTCCCGTACATCCCTGCAGCTGTCTCTACTGTCATTAGTAAAATTGGGCCGTGTCAAGACATGGTGCGCGTGCTCTTCTGCAGGAACTTGGGATTCCTGCTGCTGATATAAAGAAACTCAAAGATGGTGGTGTGAACACTGTGGACAACCTTGCGCGTGCAACAAAGAAAGAGCTTTGCGCCATCAAAGGACTGAGCGAAGCCAAGGTTGCCAAGCTGCAGACAGAGGGTGAGTGCTGATAATACTTGGGTGATGTCTGTTGAGTAATGTCAAGCCTTGCACTGATGCATGACTGCTGTTCGCAGCATGGAAAATCATCCCCATGGGCTTTACGACCGCAGCAGTGGTCCAGGAGCAGCGCGGTGATGTCATACAGATCACGACAGGCTGCAAGGAGCTGGACAACATTCTGGAAGGTGTGTGGTGCCTGCATGAAGAAGGGAGCCATGACAGCTTTCCATCACGAACCTTAGGGACCTTGACTGGTGCACACACAAGAGTACAACTTACGGCTGTGCCTTCCCTGCACTTTTGGACATGTGTGACTCTGATATGTACTGTGCAGGTGGATTTGAGACGGGCTCCCTGACAGAAATCTATGGTGAGAGGCGGTCTCGAGGGATCTGTTTGACTGCCGCCACTTGCAGCGCCTGCTTATGACAACTAACACCCCTGGCGCCTAAATAGCCTGGCAACCTGCACTGCAGGAGAGTTCCGATGCGGCAAGACGCAACTCTGCCACACGCTTTGTGTGACATGCCAGGTAGGGCGCGCAGCTTGCTTCCTTGGTGCAACATGGCTTTCAAATAAGATCTGAGCAAGATGAGATATGTGCTTGTCCATGCAGCTGCCCATTGACATGGGAGGAGGTGAAGGCAAAGCAATGTACATTGACACAGAGGGAACATTCAGGCCGCAGCGGCTCATGCAGATAGCAGAGAGGTGTGGCCCGTCCTGTGTGACCCTCCTGCCTGTAAGACCTCCTCGAGGGTATCAGCTACTTGCACGTGAGTGTGTGCGTTCCATGTTCCTGCAGGTACGGGCTGAACGCACATGATGTCCTGGACAATGTAGCGTACGCCCGAGCGCACAACACAGAGCACCAGGCCAACCTCCTCATGGCGGCCGCCTCCATGATGGCTGACTCGCGCTTCTCGCTCATCATAGTGGACAGCGTGACGGCACTGTACCGCGTGGAGTACCAGGGGCGTGGGGAGCTGTCAGCCCGCCAGATCAGCCTTGGCCGCTTCCTGCGCAGCCTCCAGAGGCTTGCGGATGAGTACGGCTGCGCAGTCGTTGTCACAAACCAGGTCAGTATCACCTTTCGTCATGCGGGCACTGCAGATGTGCAGAATGTGCCTGACGTCCTGATGCACAAGCCCAGCAGCAAAAGCTGTAGAGAGGCTTTACTGTCATGTGCAGGTGGTGGCCGCAAACCTGGATGGCGCCAGCATGTTTGCGGGACCATCAGTCAAGCCAATCGGGGGGAACATCATGGCGCATGCCTCCACGACGCGACTGTGGCTGAAGAAGGGCAGAGGGGAGAACAGGCAGTGCAAGATCGTCGCCTCACCATCTCTCCCTGAGCGTGATGCAACCTTCAGCATTGGGCCAGAGGGAGTTTGTGATGCGAAAGACTAGTCCAGTACTGAGGATGTCCGCTTTCTGTGCGTGATCTAGGATAAATCTAAATCAAGAGCATCACTGGCAGTTGTGTGCACGGCCCGTGTATCCTTTAACCCAGATGTGCCATCAGTGTACCCTAGCTGCTGCTGATGCATCCTCCATTTGCAAGTGCTCTGAGTTGAGGATGCATATATCAAAGATGATTTGAAAGCTCATGCATAGCAGCTGCTTTCGATTGTGACATGAGCAGTGGAACGGCCGCTAACCCATATCTGGTCCCTGCTGTGGTACTGCCCAGTTGCAGGAGTGGGTGCACTGCCGTCACGTGGACCACGTGCACGCACGCTTCCTGTGTTGCTGTGGACCTTCGTCCTCCTTCATGCACAGCGCTAAAGTAGCGATACAAGCTGTAGGTATACAGCCGGTCTGCAGAGACGAGTTAACATTCCTGACCGAAGTCCTTTACCAGCTGCATTGTAGAACATGCCTTGCTGTGCTGTGTGCACTTGACAGAAATTCACATGCCTGACGACACTACAACACCGAAGCTACCCGACAGCGCAGCCCCCGATGCACAACGAGTTCAGGCGAAGGGCACCGACCACACAGACACCCAGCCATCAGAACATGCACCAGCAGAAACAAAGCCTGACGCATCCAGCAATCCTGCGTCATCGGAGACCAAGGATGCAACAGCAAACGGGAAGGTGGATGAACTTGAGGTCCCGGCAGACATTCAGGCTTGGCCTGATGAGAAGCCAGCCATCAGCAAGGAAGATGAGGACAGACTCCTGAAGGTAGTCCTTTTCGTAGCAAGGCCTCCTATGGCATATACAGGTCCTCATTGAACACACATCTCCCAAACAGCAGATGAAGACTAGGCTTTCTGTGTACGCAGGAGTTCTTTCAGGAGGTGAAGGAAGTTGACCGTGACAATGAGGTGAATCGCATCTTGGGGGCCTTCAAGCTGAATCCCTTTGAGCAGCTGGGACTACCATATGATGCCACTCAAGAGGAAGCCAAAAGGCAGTACAGAAAGCTGTCGCTGTTGATACATCCAGACAAATGCAAGCACCCACTTGCTACAAGCGCCTTTGAGGTCCTCGGTCATGCAAACTCCCAGCTGGCAAATGAGGACTTCATGCGGGAGCTGAGGCATGCTCTGAATCTTGCAAGGGGTAAGCCCAACAGGCCCATGCTTTTCCTGACACACTTCAGAGCAAGGTACACGCCTGATGCAACCAGGTCAGATCATGTCCCTTCCTGAAAAGCGTGATCAAGCTTGCAGTTTGATCAAGCTGTGTGACTGTGCAGAGGTGGTGCGAAAGGAAAGGAAGAAGAGGACCAAGAACGATGCGGTGGTGCGCCTGGCGAGCGCCATCCATGAAGGGGGCTGGGCAGGAGTAGAGGCAGACTGGGAGAGGACGCCAGAGTTTTACGATCTGTGGAAAAAGCAGTCCGTACACATGCTGGGCAGGGCAGAATTCCGGCGATTCAAGCTTACGAAGCGGGTATGTTCAAGTCCTCTGCGACGATTGCCTACAGAACGGGTGTGCTCAAGTCCTCTGGGAGCTTTCAATACCAGACATGAGGAATGCATGGACAAACTGCCCTGTCCCGGGTGCTGACTTTATGCTGACGATGCTGCACCGCAGCAGTTGCTTCAAAGGGGGCGTGATGCCTGCAGCTCAAAGAGGAGGAGGAGCGGATTGAGGTAGGCGAGGCAGACACACGCAAGAAGCTGAAAGCACAGCGCGACCATAACAAAGAATGGGAGGGCACTCGAGAGATGAGGGTGAGCAGCCAATATAATCTAATCTCGAAGCATGCATCCTTAGGAGCAAATATCATCATCTTGCAGAGCCTTACTTTCAGGTCAAGCGAGCACCTTTCAATTTTTTGCAGGTTGGTACATGGCGAAATTTTGTGAAGAAGGGCAACAAGAAGGTATGAATCCCCCCTTTTGCATGCACACTCTTTGCTGCAGATCCTGGGTATCATGGCCTTTTGTGCTTAAGGAGGGTTTGCCAGTCTGAGCATGCAGATATCCCTCCTCTGCCTGACAGCTTGCTTGCTGCAGGGAGTCAATCTAATGGGAGGCACCAAGCCACCAAAGCTCAAGGTGGAAGATGATGACAAGACATACATCCAAAGGCAAGCACTCAAGACCCTTCCATATGTCAGAGCCTGTCATTGCCGCAGAACCAGGGTTTCGCTGTCTGCCCGCAGCCCACTGTGTACTGGTCCTGGGTGGATGATGCAAGGTGTGTTTTGTGATGCAGGCCAACACAGGAGCAGTGGAGACCAGCACAGCCAAAGCCATCTGGGCCTCAAGGGTCCAATCGGTAGACTGCAATGGGATGAGACTCGGCCTTAAATCTCAGCGTCTCCTAACAGCCTGCCCGCGTGGGAACCAACGCCTGTGCTGTTGCCATGTGGGCAAACGAAGGAGCATGCTACACAGCAAAGCTACAAGTGTATGTAAAACTACAGGGTACAGCTGGTGGGTACATTGTGACTGTGTGGTGGGCTTCATGTCCATACAGCTGGAATATACATGCAGAGATGTATGGCGCTATCTTCCTTTGGGACCTCCAAAGAGAACACAGGCAGTCTCGCCTTCGCACTCCACCCCACCCCAGCGGGCATCCACGAACTGACAGTTGAATTGGGGCTTCCCCAGACTCTGGTTGACGGCATTATGTGCCTTGCACATCCATTGCCGCAGCTGTGGGCCAGTCTCTGTGGCAGGTGCATGGTCCCTGCTTCCAGGATGGGCACTGTGAAAGGGGTGGCCGCATCTCATGTCTATACGATGCAGAAGGGTTGCTGTGGGTTTAGATGCTTGGCATGTGTGATCAACATATATGAGCGACAGCTGGGTGAGCTGAATCCACCTTACAATGCTTGCAAAATGCTCTGCGCATTCTCCACAGGGATATACGCGGGTCATCAAATTCACCTGTGTCACAGTGACACAACCTTCGATCAAGCTTTTGACAACTGCATACTTTATTCAGCATTTGCAGCTCCAGGCTTCACACAGCCCTTACCATGGCAGTCACATCCTTTCTTTGCTGCTTGCTTGGCGTGTCTGGGTACTGGGCAGCAAGGGTATGCAGCAACAGCCATGTTGCCCTGCCCAGCTCCTCTCTTGAGACATGCTCTTCAACTGGTGTACCTAAGGAAGTGGGTATTGGGCGCCTGTTGGCAGCCTCTGGACGAGGAACTTCGGAGACTGGAACCCCTGTGGCAGCTGACTTTTGCGAAGATGTCTTTCTCTGAATCAGTGTGGGCACAGCCTTGTCAGGCTGGAGGAGGGCACGGACACCTGAGCAACGGTCCCTTACAAAGCCTTTAATTTGATTCAAGCAGCCACCAAAATCAAGGCCCTGATGGCTGTCTGCTCGGCTCATACTTCGACGTTTCCCCTCGGCCCACCATCTCAGCCTGCTACCGCTCTGTCCTCTGTACTGGCTGCCTGGGCAGGTGGGTAGCTTCTAGGGCTGAAGCAGCTGCAAGAATAGGAGAGGGAAGTACATAAGGGGGGGCCACTGCGACATATGTGCAAGCCTCTTAGGGCAGGCTGGACTTCTGCAGTTCGACACCTGCGGACCATGCAGACGCAGGTCTGGTGCTTACATGCCCAAAAGTGACCGGCAAAGGTACTGGACGGGATGTTTGCGAAACTTACTGCCTTGGTCAGCAGCAGCCCAGCATTTCCGTACGAGCTTGGTGATGCCTACGAAGATGCCTGGGGTTCAGGCTGGAAACATTACAAGAGCAAGAAAAGGGAAGATGGGTCCCTGGTATCAGTGTTTAAGCTTACCTCGGACAGCCCTCACGACAGGCGACTCGTGGCAGCTCGGAATGGCGTCAAGCGGCTTCGCATGGTATGTCACGCAGCATTCTGGACGCACAACTTGCTGGAAAAAGGCTCTTCGTACTTACCTGATTGATGCACCCTGCAGGTCCGGCACCCGAATGTTCTGGCGTTTAAGGACACATTGGAGGTAGACGAGAAGACCGCCACAGCCCTGTATGTCGTTACAGAACCTGTGACACCCCTCACTGAGGTGCTTCAGCAACTTGACGTCAAGGGTCCTGCCAGGCAAGACCAATTGCCCACCCTGAATCCAAGCCTGCTATAACATGTGACATTCCAGCCTGCAGAACAAGAACCACTGTATTGCTGTGCAGAGAAGAGTACATTGCTATGGGACTGTTTCATGTTGCTAAGGCAGTGAGCTTCCTCAACAATGACTGCAAACTGGTACGCCCCTGAAGATTTATCGTCCAACATTCTTCAGTCCCTGAATGTGATAGTGCCTGACATTAACCAAGTGCACAGTAGTTTCCCACACCAGTGTGAGGGCTGAGCAGGTCTGTTACGTTGTCACAATCACATGCAGATTCATGGAAACATCTGCATGCGAGCCATTGTTGTGACGGACTCCTTGGACTGGAGGCTGCATGGGTTTGACCTGCTCAGTGAGCACCAGCCAGCCACAGGCTTTGACTGGCCGTTGGAGGCAGCCACCTGGATGGTTGGTGCACAGTACAAGCCTGCAGAGGTAGCTCGCATTCTCAAATCTTTTGTTCCCGTGGAAGCAGTGAATTCACATTTGAAGCAGTGAGTGACACATATCTGTGTTTGCTGGGAACATGCCTGACAATACAAGGTCTTCTCTGAACAAAGCTCCATGGTCAGATTCTGGGGCTGTCTGAAATCCTCTTGCGTCACTGACCAAGCAGCTAGTGCTTCATACATTGAGGCTGTATGAGCCTGTAAGGTAGAACACACTGGTGCAATGGCAGACGAGTTGTGCCTGCCAATGCAGGTGGGCAAGGCTGACTGGCAGGCAGTGCAGCAGGGTCCGCCATGGGCAGTTGATGCCTGGGGGCTGGGTTGTCTGATCCAGGAGGTCTACAGGGGCGCAGTCCTCACACGCACAGAGGAATTGCGTGACACATCCTCCATTCCAAAGAACGTCTTGCCGGTGCGTTGTTCCCTTCCTTGCGGTTTTCTGTACATGGCAACCTCTGGCATTCAGCCCTCGCAACAGTGTTGCTCTGCTGCAGGATTACCAAAGGCTACTGGCTTCACAGTCTGTCAGGAGGTTGAATCCAGCCAAGGTCTCCGAAAGTGCAGCACTCAAAACAAAGCTGGTGGACACCATCGCATTCCTTGAGTCTCTGGCAGTCAAGGACTCTAATGAGAAGGATCTCTTCTTCAAGCGCCTTCCAGCTACTCTGCCATCCCTGCCACTACCTGTGGTGCAGAAGAAGGTGACTTCTGTGTGCGTGTCTCTGCATGACATTCCTGGGCAGATGATGGGGATGCAGCCTATCAGGGTATGTTCAGCGCTGATGACATGTGTGCTTACTCTGCAGCTCTTGCCCATGCTGGCCAGTGCGCTGGAGTATGGGGGCGCACCGTCGCTGGCATTGGGAGCCCTGCTGCAGATTGGCAAGACTCTGGATGCTGGGTCCTTTACTGCCCAAGTGGTGCCAGTGCTCTCCAAGCTGTTTGCCTCAAATGATCGCACCATCAGGCGGAGCCTACTCGAGTCAATTGACACATACGGAAAGCACTTCACTGAGGTGAACTCCCTGCCCCTCCAGCTACCGACGAGGCAAGTGGTGATAGGAGTGCGTGCTGCACCGGAATGATGGTCTTGCCCATAAATGTGCATCTTGCCATACATGCTATGTCTCTGCCATAAGTGCTGGGCTGTCATGCCTAAGTCTTTGCCCTGCAGAGTGTGGTGGAGACGCAAGTCTATCCGAATGTTGCGACAGGCTTCTCAGACAGCAATGCATACCTCCGGGAGCTGACACTGAAGAGCATGCTTGTCCTGGCACCAAAGCTCTCACAGAAGACCCTCAACCAGTCCCTCTTAAAGTTCTTGGCTAAGCTCCAGGTCAGCCCTGTCTCATGTACTACTAGAAGGGAAAAGCTGCCCCTGACTTTCAGGCTTCAGCTCTGTGGCATCTTTGCTCTGTGGTGTCCACGATTGTGCTGTGTGAAGGTTGATGAGGAGCCAGCCATCAGGGCCAACACCACAATCCTGCTTGGCAACCTGGCCGGCTACCTGAGCGAGTCGGCGTGCAAGCGTGTCCTGCTGAATGCATTCACACGAGCACTCAAGGACAGCTTCCCGCCTGCCAGAGTTGCTGGCGTGAAGGTAGGCACCAGCTTCTTGCCTACTGCTGTTGTCTTTTCCAAGCTGACTGCAGCTTCGTTCCAAGTGCAGATTCCTGTCACCTAACCGTACTGCCAATTTTGGAAACCGATCTCAAAGCTTATGTGTTGCTGCATGCAGGCTTTGCAGGCCACTGCACAACGGTACAGCGCAGAGGAGATTGCTTTGCGTGCTGTGCCTGCCCTGGCTCCACTATCTGTGGACCCCATTGCACAGGTGACACACTGGACACACAGCTCACTTCAAGCCACTTCGCTGAGTTGCACAATCTGCCTACCATGTGTCGAATCAGCACGAGATAATTGGGCGTGTGTGCAGGTCCGCCAGAACTCTCTGTCAGCCTTGCAGTCATATATGCAAATCCTTGGAGAGAATGCGACTGCCTTGGATAGAGCGGCTGCGGCAGCAGCAGAGAATGGAGATGCGTCTGCAGCTGCCAGCCAGCAGGTGTAGTCCTACTGACTGTGGCATGCTGCACTGCTTTCATCGCTGCAGTCTACTAAAGATGAAGTTAGAAACTAGCTGGTTGTCCCTCCAGCTGCAAGGAGCAGACCTTCACATAGACCCCTTACAACACTCCTGCAAATGCAGGCCGGTGGAACGTGGGCCAACAGCTCAGGTCTGGGTTGGGCCATCTCTTCGATGGGACTGTCCAGGCCAGCCGCGCAAGGAACAATGAGCAGTGCACCGAGCAGCGGTGCACCGGTGCCTCCAGGCTCTGCTCCTGCTCCAGTGCCTGCTGTCAGCAGTGCAACGCCTTCGCAAGCCACGCACTTGCAGCATGACAATGGTCCTCTTGAGCAGTCAGGTTGGCAAGCCTTACACTCATATGTAGTGCCTCTGTGTGACTTTCCAGCTTCTAAGCAACTCAAAGGGAAGCATTCGTGCATGTGCCTATTCAAGTCATCTCTCTTGTCAGCCTGTCAATGGAGGTATTGTCCATGTCATTCCTACACAGTATGGCTCCTCGTTCCTCATTGTGACATGTGTCCCTCATTTCTTATAGTGACATGCAGGGACAGCAAACCCCAGCACCGAGGGAGATGGATGGGACAATGAAGACGAGGCATTTGCTGCCATGGAGGATGAGCAGGAGCGGGAGATACAGGAGCGTATGAAGCGCCTTAACACTCGCACCGGTCAGAAGGCGCGACCACCGCGACTCCCCCCAAGCAGAGACGGCGGCCTAGAGAGACAGAACTCTCAAGACAGCGAGGCATCTCTGGCCAGCAGCCAGTCCTTTGCCTCAAACATCACCACAGGTACTGTCTGGCTGTGGCCAACAGCACTGGATGAGAGCTGTTCAGCCGTTGCCCCATTACATGTTTTAGCTTGATTGCTAGCACATAAGTGGTCCCTCCTGTATTGGTCATGGCAGACTTCAAGGTCAGCATGCAGCAACAAAGGCGAGAGCATGACGCAGGCTCAGCAGTGGAGGCGGCCGGGGGCGTGGCAGAGCAGGCGCGCAGGTCTCATGTGGCGCTACCGGCGCGAGGACGGGCTGCCCGCGGCAGGGGCGGTCGCGGAGCCGGCATGAAGCTCTCCAAGCTGGGCGCCTCTAAGCTTCCAAGCAACCCCGACTTCTTCGACTTTTAACATGTGCCTCGCCCATGTTGTACCTCATCTACTGTGATGGTTGTGCGAACGGAAGTGCCTTGCATGGGAAGTAGAGGGCTTTAGGCATGATTTTGCCAGAGTGGCCGGTCAAGGCATAACCCTGCTTGCACCATGCATGCATGAAATTAGCGCGCGTGGATAGTTCACGCCTTAGGTATAGGAGCCTCACATGAGCACAGTTGTTTAGATATTGATAATGTCGTTGCCTCTGTACATGGACATGTATTAGCTTATGCACAGCACGCAATTCAGCTGACTACTCTATTACAGTAGCTAACACCACCTTCAGTACTGTAACAGAAGCTCTAGCCAGCTCTCAGAGTTTGAGCACATGGGTCACATTAGCCTACAACTCGCATTCATTACCAGGAAGCACCGCCTCTTGGTCTCTTATAAACGCCACTAAGCTTAAGCACAAGCAATGTATGGACCTTCTTGCTCACAAACCCAAATTCTGGAGGGGCTCCCATCACTGCAGCATGCACTGGCAATTCATGTGCATATACTGAAAGGAGGGTGGTCTATTCTGACCCAAACACGGATGCGTGCTCATTTTGTTCAGCCAGCTCAGCAAACAGACTGTCCAGAGCAAAAGTTGCCGGGAACCAAAAGCAAAGCCGCAATGCTACTTCACAGAACGTCAAGGTCTGGAGGGAGTCAGACTCGCATGGTCTGTTCCCTGGGCTTTCGCACACTGACGAGCTCCCTACCCTCAGTGGCTTGCACTCATCTCAGCTGGCCGCTGGACCTGCGCCTCATCTGCAGCCATGCAGACAGTAAAACTAAAGCGGCAAGTCAATCGACAAAAGAGATCTATGTCTGCCCGTCACTTAAGCGGCATGACCTGCTGTCCATGAAGAATATAGTGCTGTAGCCAGATCTGCAATGGTAGCTGTACGTGTATGCATGCCTGGTTTGCATCTACATTCCCAATAGCAAGAGAGCTTCTGCTATTCATTGGCAGGCAGGAGCATGTGTCCTCTTGGATGGGTAGGCACACCTGGGCCGTTGGTTGATGGTGGAAGCTCATTGACGCTGTCACCGACAGATGGCTCAGGACCGCGCACTGCCGATGGGGACTGCCCAACCCCGGCAGGAACCGGCGGACCTGCCTGCAGCCTCATGCCTGCATTGCTGGGGGCAGGCCCCATCCATCCCGGCTTTCCGCTGACATCTGCTCTCGCGGAAGATGGCTCCAGGTCCTCCTCAGTGAGCTGAATCGCCTGCTCAGGAGTACAGAGCTGAACTTGTAAACAGCAGATCAGTGGTGCGGATACCGCTCAGCCCAGCACTCCGTGTGCTGGCTTGCCTGACAGTGTGTAAGTGCAGATGACAGGCATGCATTAGCACAAGTGAAGTCAAGATCTGTTCAGTGCACAGCCTGATGTAGGAGAGCTTCATAGGATACCCAGGACCTGCTTTGACAGAGCTATAGAGCACAGTGGGTCACCTGCTCAGCCTCAAACAGAGCCTCATCAACATAGATGCCGTCCAAGCCCTGATTGTCGAAGGGGTCCTCCAACGCCATTGCAGTGTGCAGCACAGCCACTGTTGCAAGGTTCATCTGCAGGGCAAGCTTCCCTTTAAGATGTTCTCCCAGCTGTGCCTCACGATGTCACACAGGCCAACACCGAAGGTTCTCATTTTGGACCCAATCGTTCAAATGCTCTACAATCAGACATTGAGGGTCATTCGAGCGCTTCCAAGTCTTGTGGGAAGCGCACCACGATGGCGATGATAACAGCGAAAGGTGTGCCAATGCCTAAGCGAAGATTGGCATAGTATGGACCAAAGAAGATTGGAATGAAGAGGGTGACATAGCATCGTGCCAATGCCCTGAAGCCCTGGGGCGTCCTGCACACGGGCAAGGACACATGACTTCCATTCACCTAGGAGTCATATGCAGCTGTGCCCTTTCTCATGAGGACGCAAATTGGAATTTCCCTCAAACGTCCAAGGCCTGCAAGACTGCTGCATCTGTGTCTCGAGATGCTGGGCAAGGAGCACGAGGGACCTCCTCTGCAGGGAGTTTCACCTGTACTCCTTGATGGCGGACATGCGCTCAAAAGCCATCTGCAACTGCAGGCTCCAGGCTGCCAGCTGAGACAGATGCCCATCGCCCAAGCCTGACGTCTGCAATACCTGCAGCATGGCCTTGCGTGAGTCCTTCCCCCATACAGGCAGCTAAGTATACCAGCACCAGCACATTGACACATCTCTAATCCAGATACCCCTGTAAGATAGAGATAGTTCCTACACTACTTCATGCAGAGGCTCAAGATTGTTCCATTGCTGCCATACCTGAGACAAGCGAAAGAGCTTGTGGAAGGCGATTGTGATCCGCCGTGTCTGCTTTGCCCTGTCTTGTGCGATCCTCATCTGCAGATCACAAGCCATGTCAGGGTGCTATGCGCTCAGGCGCCGGCTTTTGCAGAGAGCAGACCTACAAGGAGGATGGAGGAACACACCATCTTGAGCTTCAAGCCTGTGAATGGGAACTCTGTGGAGTAGAACCGTGGTGGGAGGAAGTAGGAGCGCATCCCATCTGCGCAAACACAGCCGTTAGCGTCAAGGTACGCAGTGAAAACTATGCAACAGGATCAGGTACAGAGGGCAGGAGACGCACCGATGAGAGTGTGCAGGGCAGCTTGGGCCTCGTTGAGATGACCCAAAGGCATTGCTCCGCTAGGCAGCCAATCCTTGTGGGCCAGGGCGATGTGCTGCAACATGATCTTGGCTGCAAATACAGCCCACAGTTAGCAGAGACAGAAACAGAAAGTCATATGCTGGGGAAGAATGTAAAGCCTCTGCAGATCTCCTACCAAAACGGCAACATATCATCATCGTGTCGCCCTATAAATAACAACGCATGGGACTGAGGGCTTACTCTCAGCCAAGTCCCTCAAAGCCTGTTCCCTCCTTTGATAAGCCCACCATACCGTACTCAGCAGAGGCAGGAACACCTGTAGGACACACACGTGACGAATTCATGCGGTTGGATTAGCATGCAGACACAGTGACTTCCTTCTCGGAGAGGCTGAAGAGGAGCCCCACCATGAAGCTTGCGACAGACCAGTCAATAGATTGTGTCCGTCCGTGCTCTATGTATGTGAAGAAGAAAACAGAGATGATGGTGATCAGTGTCGTCCAAACGCTGAGCCACCCCTGAGCCATCAGCAACTGGAAGGCACTGCCTGACATATCCCGCAAGCTCCTGCACAAGCGCCAGCCAAAATACTTCAGGCTGCGCCCTCCAGTACCACTGTACAGGCACAAGAATTGCAATGCAGGACAGAGAGGGGGCAGCAGAGGACACAAGCTGGGCAGCACCTGAAGATGCCGAGGCCAATGAACTTCCCGTCCAGGAACCTGTGCTGGTCAAAGAGCATAACGCCCCGGGAGTGCACACTGAAGGGTGCACTCCTGGCCCGAGGCGTCGGGCTGGCAGGGGTGGATGGCTGCACTGGCTTCATCATGCCTAGGCAACCTGCACATTGCAGTCCGGCACAATCATGGCCTGGCCCACCGCACCTGACAGAGCACTACATTGCAAGTAGCTGTTGGGTATGCAGGGCTGGCTGTATGTCCCAGCAATGCGGGGATGCAGATACCCCCTCAAGGCAGGTCATTAATGCCAGCGTTGTAATGTTACAGCACTGCTGGGCTTCAATAGCGCATCACGGTTTTACACTTGTGTGAGTCTCCGCAGATCTGTTTCTGGAGTGAAACGTCAATAAATGACGCCCTACTAGGCAGGGCCATGCTCAAAAGTACATTGCCCCCCTTTTAGTGCACCTTCATTGCAAGAGGTAGCACATCACTGGCCTCACCCGGAACCTGGCCGAATGGCACGACGGGCGGGCCGCCTGCTGATGCTTTTTGTACTAGCAGTCACGATGTAGGCACACGAATGCCGCTAAAATCTGCATTCACAGCCCCAGAACGGTGTGAAAGGTACAGTGAAGGCGATGTTGGACCCTGGGCAAGAAATTGACAGAAAGTATTGTGAGTCATAATCACGGAAGCAAGTGCCAGCAGGTGCAGTACAGATCAGGAGAACCCACCTCATGTCTTGGCTTAGGGAATTCAACCGTAAAACTGAAGGGACATACCCCTGTCAAGTGCTTCCTATAGCGGCCTGAGGCAGCTTGTAAATCAGCCTCATGCATATGCAGAGAGGTGTGATCTCGTCGTCGCTGAGCTCATCAGAGACTAAACTGCTGTGCAGAGGAAGAATTGCTCATTGGTCTAGACCTGATATAAAGCAGAGGCAGATGCCCAAAGGAAGACGCTTTGCGATGCACGCCCGAGCAAGTACGGACGAAGACCTCCTCCCGCGCCTGTCGCAGCAGCAGGAGCGATTATTCTCGAACCTCGACGGTTCAATGAAGCATGAAGCTGGCTCTTTATATGGGTCAGTAGCCCTGATAGCTGGTGCGGTTCGCCTGGCTGGGAGCGTCATGTCCTGGCCCATCATTCTTGATGTACCGGGTCACACTCATGCACTGCCGCCACACACACATGTGAGTGCGGAAGACTGACGTGTGTATATCAACGCAAACTAAATCCCGTACCTCTTTCTATAGGCACCACAGTGGGAGCCGGCATCCTAGCATTGCCATACACCACACAGGACTCTGGCTTCATACCGTCGTCTGCCTCTCTTTTTGGAACATACATTTTCAGCATAGTTACCGGCTTATTGCTGGCAGAGGCGAACGTCAACCTCATGTGCGAGCTGGGGAAGGTAGGACTGTTAGTGGTCTGGCACAGACATTCCTGCGGTGATGCCTGCAGGGTGTGGGGTGTCTCAAAGTGCCCTCCCAAATGCAGGGTGGCGTGTCCATAACATCCATATCCAGGACAACTCTTGGCACCGCAGGCGAAAGGGCTACCACAGTGATCTACATCGCACTCCATTACGCTCTCCTGGTGGCATGTGAGCGTACTGCTGTATGCTGTGGTTCCTTCCGCAATCTCCAAGGTCCAATCCTAAAGCTGTGCTCTTGATCCCTGGTTTCAGGGAGCCCGTGCATGGCTCTCAGCCATCAGGTGAATATGCAGACACAGCAAAGTCTGGGGAGCTCCTGCAGCAAATCTTTGGTGGCAGCTTGGATGCGCCCGTGACAGTCTATTCTGTTGGATTCTGCGGGCTGCTGGCAGCGCTGTGCTATGGCTTGAGACCAGCCCAGCTGGACAAAGCCAACACAGGCTTGCTCGGTGCAGTGTTTGTGTCATTTGCTGTGCGTCCTCCACTCCCCACCCACTGTACTCTCCCACACAAAGCTGTTATCGGGTGCATGACCCCTCTGCATTGAGCATCACAGGGGAATTGCAGACGCCTCTCTCACAAAGATGTGGGGTGCTTCTTGCAGGGGCTAGTTTGGGCAGTGTCGGGTCAAGTGCGTGGTGAGAACTTGTTACATACAAACTGGTCCGCAGTGTCACAGACCTTGCCGGTCCTGTCACTGGCCTTTGTATATCAGAACGTGGTGCCTGTGGTCTGCAGTCGCCTCGAGGTCAGTGCCAGCTCAAAACTGCCTTCGCATGTATTGCTGAGCTGCCTTAGCGGTGCTTGTGCCACCCCTGCCTCCTTCAACTGGACGAGGAGGTGACCTGAATTGCCTCTGTGTCCAGGGTGATCTAGGAAAGATTAGGACAGCTATAGTTGGAGGACTGAGGTAAGAGACACAGGGAGAGGCAAGCAAGACCTGCATGCCAGTGCCGTGCAAGGCCTCTGTCATATGCAAGGCAGCTATGTTTGAATTTTGGTGACTGTCCATGCAGTATACCACTCCTGATGTTCATCGTCTGGAATGGAGCCATTTTGGGCAGCATAGATCAAGCGCCTGGCTCTGGGCAGAAAGTGGACCCTCTCAGTCTCCTCACCCAATCATCAGGCCCTGCAGGACTGCTTATACAGGTAAAGACCTCCACCAGACAAGCAGGCTTCTTTCCTCAATCTTACAGAAGGCGTTCACATGCTCCCACGCTGACCATGAAATTGCCTGCAGGTCTTCAGTTTGTTCGCCATTGCGACCTCTTACATCGGATTTGTCTTGGGACTGACTGACTTCCTAGCAGACCTGCTGAAGGTAAGAATCCTTGCCAGATGACTTGACGGATACCACCAGCACCATCCATGCTGTTCTACGTCCACACTGATGCTGATGGCAGCAGTGCCTGTGCAGCTGCCATCTGGTCAACAACAACAGAAAGCGCCCTACGCACTTACAGTAATACCGCCATTCATCTTGGCTGCCCTGTTCCCCCAGATCTTCTTCAAGGTGAGCCCCTCATGTGCTAATGTGCGCCCATGGCTGGCACACCTGACATCCAGGAGTCCGCCCTGACAGCTAAACACCTTACATTAGAAGACGGATGTGCTCTGCGTTTGCAGGCTCTAGACTTTGCTGGGACGTATGGTGTTCTCACCCTTTTTGGCCTTGTCCCGGCTGCTAGTGTATGGAGCCAGAGATACAACAATGGTAATCGGTTGGCAGCATTCAGGGTGAGCAACTGGTATTCGTGCTCATGCTGCTTATCAGTGTTAGGGGTGTACTGCATTGCGTGCTCGTTGTACACACAGTGTCCCATTCATAGGATAGCCCAATCAAACTCTGCCTGTCATTATAGCCTGCATTGTTGCTGCAGGCAGTTCCTGGAGGCAAGCCTATGCTCCTAGCAGTAGGCTTGTCAGCTGGGGGCATCATTGTCAACCAGTTTCTCAGCTCACTACTAGGATCGCATTGATCACTTTTCCTTTCGAGGTGCATACCTCCATAGTCAGTCTGCCGCAGCTTCCTGATTGTTATGGAGGTAGCTGAGGACCTCCGTACTTCTCTGCTGCAATCTCTTGATGAGCTCAACTGTACTTATTGAAGTTGGATCAGCTGTTTGGGTCTGGCCAGATGTGTGCACAGGCTTCTCCGATATTTTGTGCTCTCCCTCAGTTGATGAGGCAGTGCCTGCAGCCGCTGCAGCGTGGCTGATGACAGATTCGTCTGGGTCCCTCGTCAGCTGCGCCCGGTGAAGGGTTTGCATGGGCATGGCCGAAGCACTGGGGAGAGCAATGCCATGATGCCTCTCTAGGCAACTCACGCGCTGCTCTAGCGCCTTGAGCTGTCACATTGGAAAAGCACAATCAGTATGCAATAGCATGATACATAGGCAAGCGAATGCCAGAGTTTTGAGGCTTCAGCCTGCATGTATCACAACCATGAAGATATGCTGCGCTCAGCAGCCTGACCATCACTGGATGGTACTGATAGAGTGGGGCAAGATGCCCAACACTGAAGGCAAATGAAGCTTTGTGACTCACAGTGTCGGACAGCATTGCATGTAAGACATCATTCCAGCTTACTTGTCATAATTTATTTGATGTGAATGCTGTGATGGCATTTTCATGTGATGGTGGCAAACTTGTTGCGTCTCACCCATGCATCATGAGCAGAAGGCAACATGGAGGATATTAAGCACTGGTAGTGCTTACCCAATTACAGCTGGTGACACAGGAGCCAAGAACTTCTGCCTTGGTGCTTGCCATCTCTCTCTCAAGCTCTGCCAGCTGCATCTGCACTCGGGAAAGGAGGGTCGCCTTTTCATACCTAGGCCCACCTTTGCACTCATCGACCTGCGTGCGTGCACGGCTCTACCTGGAGATTGCACTATGACATACAGGTCATGTCCTGAGCAGATAACAAGATTCTAGCTGCATCATTGACCCAACATCCATGTTGTTGCCCTTCAACGTTGCTAATACTGAAGTGCAGATGACAGAACAAGTGTAACTCTTGAGTGCCGGTCAGTGACCACAAACACACCTCCCTTGGTATGCGCAGTTCAGTCTGCACCGCAGGTCCTTCAGTCGTGTAATTGCACTGGGTTCTATCCCGCATTGTCGTATCTTTGCTTGACGCTGCCACCCTTGCAGACCTACTGAGCATGGGGCTCTCGCTGAGAGTGGATTGCAGGCTTCTCTTACTCCTCTTCTGTGGGGCCTGCACAATCCTCCGCGCTTTTGTGATTGGTCGTGTCTACACATAGAAGGCACAGACGAGGAAGACTAGCTGCGCTTTACAGCAGCATTGGAAAGCAAGAGCATGCAAGTATGTGTTGCTCACATTGGGATTGTACTTGTGATGGGGTTGTGAAACAAATGCGAAGGTGAGGCTCTTGCCTTCAACTGTCGCACAAAGTCTGTGTGGCGGTCCCTGCACCTCTGTATGACTTCCAGCAGGAGCAGAGCCTTCCGCTCTGCAAAGCCCTGCAGCATATTTATCACCTTTATTTAGCCTGTGAATGTGATGAAGCAACCATTTCCTAGTTCAGGCGGATTACTTGCTTGTCTGTGCTGCACTTGCCTTTTGCCCTGTAGCTTACGTGACACGTTTCGCACCTCCTCGAGGAATTGATCGGTACTCAAGCATGGCCTGATACCGTACTCGTCCCGCAGTAGCCTGAATGCAGCTCTCAAAAACGATGCATCTCTCTTTCCTTTCAGCTGCACATCACATGGCCTGAAATGAGTGAATCCAGTAAGATGTCAGCTGCTTCAACATTAAAGGTCTTAAGGCTGCTTAAAGTTGGAAGCATACTGTGACGCATTGCCCTACTGCATGAATGAGGCATTGCATCCTCGTGAGGCTGGAATGCATACTGGTCAAACATGCAGCGTACCTCAAAGCCCTTTGCTGCAAGGCTCTGATCTTGAGGCTGGAAAGCGGTTGTCAATATGTAATCCAACAGTTGCAACACCAGGCTCGGCTGCCCGAGGCGGAGCCTGCACTCAGGGCCAAGGATTCACAGAATTTATAGAAGAAGATGGCCCATGCGCCGTCGCACCCGGTCACCTTGCGAGAGCATACGTACGAATGACGCAGACGTATCCGTATGTTTCTGTACTTACTCTGTGTCCCTGAGAGGCTTGGGGAAGCGGACGCGCAGAAGTTCCCCGCGAAGCTTTCTTAGCGTCCCTGTCAAGTCACCAGTGATTGCCATCAGCTGTACTAGTCTTCCCCCGATGGGCGTGTCACTGTGCAGGTCATATTATTCAATTAGCTGATGTGCTTAATCTGTTGGTCGATGAGGCCGTCAGGCCACATCCTTTGAGAAACGGTCTGTCCGGCTCTGTACTTCATCACCTCCCCAAGCCGTTAAACCCTACCTCATCACGAAGGGTTTCCAGGTCCATCGCCCATACTGGCTGCGATCTTTGCAGCAGAAACCGCATCTGCAGGACACCAGCGTCGTTTCAGCATCATCGTTTACAGTCAGATCAGGCCGAGACAATGAGGGACAGAAATCCACGCACCTCACTGCTGATAAGGTGACCCCAAGCCCAGACTCATGCGGTCCGCATAGATCTTGTTGTACTGGGCGAGCATTGTAGCGCACTGCGACTCTGTCTGTACTGACGAGTCCCTGTTGTTGCAGGAACCTACCAACCGATATCAGGTGGGGAGATGAGCCACCCCCTCCCTGTCCTGCATTTCCTGACAAGGAGTCTGTCAAAATGAGTTGCGCAAGGCAGCGGGAGTTTTGTCTCGTTTCCTCGAGCTTGGCAGTGTGCAAGAAGATAGACCTCTGAGCTGGACTATCTTCATTGGCTGCACAACCTCCCCCTTCCTTCACCTGCAAGCTCTTCAACCTAGAGTGTAGTGCTAAGGCATCTGTACTACGCTTGTGAATGAGCAGGCAAGAGGAGCTTCGTGACATATTCTCCGACGGGGGCAGGATAGCTCTTCGGGATACCTATCTTCCGCGGGACTACTACACCGGGTGAGAGGGCTCCCAGAAGCATGCACGGTTTTCAGGGATCGAGTGTCACGACATGGAAGAAGTCAAGGCTGACCAAGGCCCAGGCCCAGCTCAAGCTTGCTGCCTGCGCTCAGCAGCCTCCTGATCAAGACCGAGTCAAGAGTCAAGACATGTGGCTGCCATCTGCAGTGAGCACTGCACAAATCTTCCCCTGCTCACAGTTTGACGACCTGTCTGCCAGCAGGCAGGATGAATGCTAGGCTGGGTGTGGTCCGTCCATCGTGGAGCATGCAGGAAGGGCAGTTGCTTTGAGCGACTGAGCAGGACCTCAATGCATGTCTTGCAGGAGGGTGCGCGGGTTTGGCTTTGTGGAGTTCATTGATGACAGGGATGCTGAGGATGCAGAGAGGCACTTTGATGGCACAGTGATTGGAGGGCGTACCATCACTGTGAGCTCTCCACGCCTTCAATCCCTCTACTCAGCAGATGCAGCATGCACCAAAGTTGTTGTCGTGCTATCCGTTGTGGCTTGAAGCCTGCTGATCAGCCCCTGCTGCGTGACTATGAGCTACTGAGATTCAGCCCTCGGGTGTGTGCAGGTGGTCTTCTCCAAGCAGGACCGGAAGACACCCCGTGAGATGGCTGTGGAACCTGCCTATGGCTCAAGGGAGAGATCTCCCGGACCCGGTGGGCATGTTGCTCCTGCTCAAGTGCCATTGGCAAGATCACCGCTAATGCTGCAGGGATGCTGACTGCTTCAGTACTCAGCTCACTCTCGTCAGCCATTGCGGAGGCTTGAGGGCTGAGAGCTCTCCTCATCTGCAGGGAGGAGAAGCAGAAGGCGCAGCCCCAGCCCCCGCCGTGAGCGCTCGCGCACACCTGTCCGCAGGCGTACCCGCAGCCCCAGGTGCGCCCACAGTGCAGCTGCCAGAGGTTCCAGTCTTGACTGTGCTCATGCGAGTAGGTGCACTGTATGATCCCGACCCTACATTGCTGGCCTGTCAAAAGGAGCAAATGCCCAGAAGCCAGCCGTAAGTTGATGCTGGGCATGCAGGGATCGCCGCCGCAGCCCCTCTCCGGCTGAAAGGAAGCGCAGTCCTTCGCCAGCACGGAGCAAGTCTCGTGAACCGTCGAGGAGCCTTCCCCGAGAGCCCTCTGCATCGCGCAGCCCCGTGCGGGATGAGTAGACCATTGCTCAAACACATGCCCGGGATCTTGAGCAGCTTGTGGGTTTGAGGAGGAGGACGAGTGTTAGACAGGTATTCCCACCATCAGCTCTGGTGACGCTAAGAGCAGTTCAGCTGGTACCCGCTTCACTGGGCTGAACAACAAACAGATCCTGGGGTCCCTACAGGTTGAGGGAATTTATGAATGCAGCCGTGCCTTTGATGGAGGCCTGATTTAAGCGCAAGCATACTGGGGACAAAGGCATGATGTGTGTGATAATGTGTGATTGTGTGCTCATGTCCTTGCACAATTCCATCAGTGGCTTGCAAAATGTCATGGGGTGGCCCGCACCACTGTGCATGGTGATGTAAGTCTATAAGAGTGCAGGGGCTTGTGCTTCAGCCTTGACAGATGCCTTCATCCCGCTCAGTCTTGCTGCACACTCACACTTGCAAGCTCTGCTGCAGCTCGTGTATGAATAAATATTGGGAGGAGCTGCAGCAACATATGGCAACACAAGTGTTCACATGCATAGACCACATGGGTGATATTATCAATGTGGGCCACTAGGCAAGCATCTTCTTACAGCTGACCCGAGAAGAATAACGCATGCTGCTCATGCGCTTACAAAGTCACAGAGCTCCCACCAAAAGCATGACAGACGTTGACGAGGCTTCAGGATTGCATTGATCGGATACATAGCCACGACATACTTTGAACCCCAGCAAGCTTGGCTGGCCTTCCCTGTGGCTTTTCGCTGGTATGTGTGGCAGCGGGGACCCCACCAACCCAGACTGATGACCTGTTGCAACAGGCCAGATACAGCAGGGCAAGTTCTCAGCACTGCTGGTACTGTACATATGGCAGAGGTTGGACTTCACAGGCTGGCTTCAGTCATCCTGATCAACCTCTAGGAACTTGCAAAAGTTGAGCTGCTGGCACACGCCGCCCTTCTGCTCATCAAAGGCTGCTGTGTAGAAGGAGCCTGTGGTCGACACGATGACCAGCGTGTTTGGCTGAGTGCCAAAGCCCACAATGCTGCGCACATCCTCCGGCAGGCGATACTGCGCGAAGGAGCGCTCCGAGGCAAAGTAGGGCACAGGGAGAATTGCCTGCAAGCACATACAGCAGGGTCGATTTCTGCAGTGCGGCATTACATTGTTCAGGACCAAAGCTATTGGCCACATGCAGGGGATACCTGGCAGCATAGTGTGGAATGTTTGATGAGATAAGCAGAGGTGATGGGCTGGGGGCTGCTTACGCTGACAAATGAAAGAGGAGAAACGGGGTTGCGTTGTCCAGCGCCAGCATCTGAGGGCCCATTCCTGACTTCGGGCGCTGGCTGGCGGGAGTCCAGGGAGAAGACGTGCACTGTGCCCTTGTCTGATGACAGGGCCAGCCACTGCGGCCTCTCCCCTCTGCTGAAGGCTATGCTGTATATGCACGCTGGGTCGGCACCTCTCCGCAGCTCCTGCAGGGTTGCACTGACTGAGCTCAGGCCTCCAATATGTCAAGCAAGACAGAAGCTCCTTTGAAGCACTATCAACCTTGCTAACAAACATTTCGCTGTACTCGTGGAGACTGAAGACATCAGAAGGCTGCCCATGCCATCTGCAATGCATGAGCGTCCATGGATAGGGGTCATACCTGCAGCCTTGTGCCATCAAATGTGGAGTGCACTCGCACCAGGGTCCCCCTCTCAGATGCTGTTGCTAGCATCTTGCCATCTTGACTGAGGGCTATGCATGCCAAGGCACTGGTGTGGGCTGGAATGAATTTGGTTCTCCTGACATCGTACAGCTCCACCCTCACCTGCATCGTGACAGTTACTCTTCTCAGGGGAAGCACATTGATGCATCTTTGCACAGGGTGCAGAGGAGATGGAACGTTGCAGCATGCACTGTGCCATACCAACACACGCTCACCTGGCCGCAGTGTAATCCAGGGCAGGCGACAACATTGTGCTCTGGTGCCGCAGACAGTGAGACGAGGCCCTTGGGGTTGCTGGCTGTCTCTGTGGAGTGCTCAAGGCGCAGATCTGCAAAGTTGTACATCAGGACCTTGTGCTCCAGAGCCACTACAATCTTGTCCCGCCGCAGCCTTACTGCTCTGACCTGCACACGCCCGTTGAGTGGGAATATGTCCTTCCCCGCTGTGGCTTTGATCATATCGCGTATGGAAGCTGCACTGCTGAGTTTGCATTGACTTAGTGCTCCCTTATCGATTACCTGTGTACGGAAGTTCAGCTCCCCAATGCATCTGCCCTGGTGGTCATCCCAGATCATCACCTGCACATTCCCCTAGGGGATGTCAGAGACGACCACATTGCTGGCATGGGAGAAGGCTTCTTCAGCTCTGCCAATGGCAAATGAATTCAACTATGGTAGTTGTAATCACACCTTGTTTGGGGAGAACCGTGGAGCTGAACCACCGCCAACCAGTGCTAGAATATTACAGCGGAAAAGCATCTCCACACAACCCACGCCGCCATTGTCAAAGTCTCTCCGAAACTGCATAACGTGTGAGAGACTCTCACTCAATGACCCAGCAAGCAATCGATCCTAGGGCGAAGAGCCTCTTGCCCTTGGTCCTTATGAGTACACAAGAACCTTGGATGGCAATGCCGTGATCTTTTCGAGGACCAGATGTCACTCAAACACCGTGGATGTGCTAGAAATGCTGTAACAGACAGGAGTGTTCGTTTACCGTCTCCTTGAAGGGCTCGCAGTGGTATACTCTGAAGCCAGAGCTGATGCCGCAGGAGAAGCATGTGTTGTCCTGGTTGAAGCCGATATGGAGGAGCTCAAATCCTTCCTTCCTCTTATCAGAAGGTCTTGCCATGTCCTATAACACCCCCAACATCCCAAGTAATCCCAGTCAGCAGACCAGCACTCAGGATGTCTGAAAGTCCAATCTTGGTGCCGCGATAGCACAGCAGGCAGGATCGAATCAAACAAACTTGCTGCTTGTGTACTTGCGACCGGCACAGATCCAGAGTACCCAACGTGAGAGCGGGAGTATGTCTTAGGCTCCAGGCAGGGGAAAACAGGCATGTGCCTTTCCACTGCTCATGCGCAGCAGCTGCAGCATGACTCCTCAAGCCAGCACTCGCGCGGGGTTGTGTCATTGTTATCCCTGATGTTCAGCATCAACTGCAATTGAACGGGCCGGCACGCATATCTAGACACAGGAGCCATGGCCGGGAATGAGGAAGGTTGGGATCTGCATACACATGATCGACACAAATGCTTGCCTGGGCGTCATGTCATCTACTTGTACTTATGAGAGGCCAGAGTTTCTATCTATGTTGTCCGTGAAAAAGAGCCCCCATTGCAGGATCTTGTGAACCTCATGCAATGAGGTGTGGACCCTGCTCCCTGCAGTATATGACACTAAGCCTGACATGTGAACGCGCCCCTTTCCTTGCTGTGCAGGTGCAAGCAAAGCAGAGGCTGAGGAGCAAAGACTGAAGAACCTCAAGGGAAAAGGAAAAGCCATGCCAGAGGATGCTGGGCATGAGAATGAGGAGGATGATGATGAGGAGGCTGACTTTGATGAGGTTTTCAGTCTTCCATCTGACCGCAGTGAAGCCAATATAGCCTGCAGCATAAGCCCTTCATTGTCTTAGACCAGTCCCAGACTGCGCCATATGTCTGCAGGGCCGCATCATTGGGTTCCCACACCCAACCTCAATGGAGCTGGCACATCAGCGCCTCTGGCGACCCTGCTGAATGCAGAATGAGAGTGCAACATGAGTGTGGATCCTGTCTAGGCCTGAGACCAGTGACCCATTGCAAACCGAGGGCCTCGCTCCTGCAGGAGGCTGACGATGAAGGAGGTGAGGGCGAGGAGGATGAGGACGAGGATGGAGACGACGATGAAGATGATGACGAGGACGATGGTGATGATGACGAGGACGACAAGAAGCCTGACGACGCCAACAAGTCCGACAAGACTTCCAGCAAGCAAAAGGTGCGGTTCCTCAGCCATTAGTCAAAGGATGCAGAGCAAGTTTGCTTCTTTCTGCCCATGTGCCCTGCCATTTCAGCTGAAGTTTCACCTGAAATGGGGGCGCTTATAGCGAGTGCAGAGACAAGGCAGACCGGATGTGGGGTATTGACTGCATGCAGAGCTCTGCTAGCGAGGCGGGACCCTCAACAAAGAAGCGAAAGAAGGACAAAGGAGATGAAGACGAGGTCAGTCGCTACGCGTGCCTGTGAATGCAGACCAGCTTAACTCTGTGGAAGATTGTGGTGAAGTAAAATGGTGGTTACTAGGGGCTCAGAATGCTTCCTGCTGTAGTCACCAGACACTGCTGCTGTACAAGAGTGTAACCCGATTGCTTGCACATGGACGGGAGATGGTCAGATGGAGCTCCTGACAGCCTGTGTGCGCGTGCAGGAGGATGAGGCTGAGGTGGTGAAGGGCCTGTCAGGGGACGAAGTGGATCCCGGACTCATCATTGCCGGCGGGCGGCGCTCCAGGAGGGGTCGGGCCCAGTTTGGCTCAGGAAGCAAATACCAGTACCAGGCAAAGAATGATGCTGATGACGATGATGATGAGGACGAGTGGTGAATGCACAGGATGCATGACCCTGTTCATAGATACCTGCCAGAAGCTAGCAAGCTGTCGAAGCTGACGGCAAACAGGGATCCATCAATTGCCACCGTGTAGGTTGTCTTGAATGGCCAGGTACTATATAAGGTATGGGCAGGGATTGCCTGCATGTATAGCACTCTTCCACGAACAGCGTTTCCAGCATGCCCTCTTCTTGGACAAAGCCTCTATTACACCAATGAGTGATGTAATAGGTACCTCTGTGACACCTCAGATGGGCATGGCGTTGGGTAAGCAGGCAGACCCTGCCAGATCGCTGCCATTGCTTTCAGCCTGTTCTCATACAATCCTGCAAAGTTCAGGCAGTCGTGGTACTCCAGCAAGTTCACTGGGCCACAGGGCATGCACCTCTGATAGAAGAAAAGTTCCGGCTAGTGTGGATCTGCAGAAGGCAGAAGGAGGTGACATGCCCTACAGGATTTGGTGGTTTCAGCCCCAGTCAAGCAGTGATCACTGTATGCATGAGATGCATGCTGTGGTACATGTGCCCACGTCACGTCTTGCATCCCTCAATGTCTTGCAGCGTCCATAGCATGCATCTCATGTAAATCTGATGTACGAATCATACAGAGGAATCACAACAGGATGCCACTCCAACAGAACAGCGCCTATTGGGCAGAGTCATGGCAAAGGATTAGGATGGAACATTGGAGTTGCCCTGCTCCCCTTTATTAGTCGGACCCAGTGGTCTGCATAGTATCGAGGATACATGTGAACAGCTTTTCACTCCTCTGAGTGCTTGCATTGACTTGGAGGGCCCCACATATAGAAGTCATGGACGACGATGCAGCTTCGGCTACACCTTCATCCATCCTTGTCTCGTTATCCAGGCGTCTAGACTTTTCGCCGATGTTTGGGGTATGCACCACCAATGCCTGCACAAATTAAGAGATCCAGTCTCTCCAGACCTCAGGGTATATGACGCTTGCCATGCCTGCAGATGGATTGCTCACGCATATTTGGAGGTGTGGAAGCCAGATGCCTGGCGCTACATCCTTGTCAGCCAGTCTTGGCAGTGGTGTGGTCCTGTCTCCCATCCCTCCCAGTCTCCAGGAGATGAGAAAAGGCTGTCACATATGCAGCACAGCTTTCCAGAGATTTCAAGCATTCTGTGTTCACTGGTCAACGTGTGAGGGTGATGCGCCATGCAGGCTGCTCTCGGACTATATGCAGAGTTTGACATCTACTCTGGATGCAAGCTAGGCAGCACAGAGGCCGCAGGCACTGCATTGACCATGGTCTACTCATCGGACGGCTCCCAGCTCTATGTTTTGACAGCAGTAAGCGCCATGCAGATCTGCACAACTCAACCTGGTGCTGCGTGGAATGCTCCCAAGGCTCATGCTGGTTGCAGCGTATGTATCTCGCTGAGCGCTAGATTGCAAGCTGCTGATGTGTGCAGGACCGGAGCCTCTTCACATTGTCTCTGCCCTCATGGAAGAAGAAAGTCCTGTTGCCACCGCACAAGCGGTACAACATGCAGAAGGCACACCTTGCCCTGCTAGGGGTGCGCTGTCACACTTCTGAGATGCAATGCCAAAAGCTGATGACATCAATTGTATTACAAGCCAGGCCTTATGCTGACTGACAGATGCTTGCCTTGAAGATTTAGAGACTGGACTGCGGAGGTTACATCAGAGCACGCATGTAGCATGCACCCATATGCACTGACAATAACGACCTCTGAGGGATTGTCCCAGGCTGAGCATATGCATGCAAAACATGCAGGAGGGCTCAAAGGCAACAGTGGTGTTCTGTCAGCAAGGTTCAACGACTGTGCGCTGCCTCCAAGTCTCTCAGCTGGTGCCTGTCAAGGGATCTAAGGAGAAGCCAGGGGGCCAGCTCAGGACAGACAACAAGAAGCCTATTGTGGCTCTGGCAGCAGCTCCCTGCCAGAAGCTGGAGGTCCTGGTGCTGTATGCCGATGGCTCGCTGTCCAGCTGCACATGCAACCCGGCCACGCGGACCATTGTCACCCGCTGGTGCATCGCTGTGGACCCCGCCCGAAGCGTGCTGCACAAGGTTGACTGACTCCGCCTTATATCTTGTGTCACTTATCTGCGAACTGCGCCTGTGGATGCTTTGAAGTGCATGAAGGGTTTCTGCTGATACTGACGTGGAGTCTTCTCGTGTCCAGGTTGTTGGCAGAGACGCAATGCAAACGATTACTGAGGTCATCTGGTGCAATATGCAGGGCTGTGTTCAAGCAGTGGCATGCACTGGACTACCAGGGACAGCTGTCATTGTAGTGGGCACATCAAATGGCACCATCGCAGCATATGAGACTGTCGGCTCGTCAGACCCCCAGCAGATTGGCAAGGCCGAAGCAGCTGGCGCTGTGCAGAGTGTCAGCATCATTCTGGAACCGCTTGAGGTAGCTCCCTGTCAGTGCCTCCTGTGCAAGGCCCACTCATCTTGCGCTGCATCATATATACTATGCCTGCTATCTGGTAGTCTTCATTCCTTGGCTTCGTAATGTTAAAACGCTCCTGTTCTCAAAAAGGACGGCACTACTTGCAGGTGTATGCTGCGGTAGAGGACAGGAGAAGCGGGAGCCGGATGGTGGTGTTTGATGTGCACATTGGGGAGAGCCAGGCCTCGTGGGAGCGCCAGAAGGTCATCCCGGACAGCGTGAATGATGCCTGCACCTTCAGCTCCAGGAGCACTGCGGACGTGCAGCAGAGCAAGGCTGCCAAAGCAGCGGGTGCTTGGCAGGTGATCATCTGGCCTCAACGTAAACTGCAAGATATAGCCAGACTGATAGCGTATAAAGAGTGCTGTTGCAGAGCTTTGAGGACACTTATATAGTGCGCCTGCGAGAGCCGCCAGCAGACAGATGCTGAGCGCGACTATCATGCTTACAGACCGTGCACTATATCAGCATCCTCAAGTGACTGTAACAGCCTTTTTGAACAGCTACCAACCTGACTACATCTTACAGTCACTCATGCCCTCATGTGACATTCGTGTACAGCTCGTGTGTAAGGTACGAGGCTTTGTGATGGCTGCACTGCTCTGGCTTTGTGCAAAACAGGCTTGTACAGAGAGCCTGTCCAACAGTGAGGATGTCTGCAGGGGTTGTGGAGTGCGGGCCAAGGGCAGCCCAGCAGCTGCGCAGCTGCAGCGCCTGGGGTGCGAGAGGTGCGCCTGCACCCCCGGCTGCCCCTGGCGGTTGTGCAGCACGCCAGCAGCGAGGCCTTCGGCCAGGCGACTCCCATAGGGCGCCTGCCTGCCGCAGCTGCAGCCGCTGCGCGCCAGCTGCTAAGCCTGAGCATCCTCAGCCTTGCGCACCCTACCGCACCCATCACTATTGCTCCCTCGCACTCCCGCCTCTCCTTCTGGTCAGGCCCAGAGATAGGGTGTGCTTCTGCCGTCTCTTGGCTGCTGTCGTCATAATACAATTACTGACGGGTGTCTGCACGGAGGATGAGCTTGGGGCACTTGACATGCATGTCTGTCCATGCTGCTGATGGGCAGGATGCCCACTGTGATGGCTTATGCTATAGCCTGTATGATAGGGGAATGTCAGCTTCAGTCTTGGTACTGTGTGTAGGGTAAGCAAGAGGCTGGGCTTCCCAGCCCACATCTGCCTGGTGGAGGGAGGGCAGCTGTCGGCATACAGCCTCAGCAGAGGCCAGGTGCATGAGCTGGCACCGCTGCCAACCAAGACGTCCTCCGGTCAAGCGCTGGCCGCACAGAAAGTCGTCCACAGCCAAAAGAAGAACGCCTGCCTGATTTTCTTCCAGAGCAGCCCAGGTTGGCAACGACATGTCCCGCCCAATTTTCACGCTTGCCATCTAAGCCTGACCCTTGGCAGCATTCATTGGCAGAGGATTGGTGACTGCATAGCAAGATAGATCTACTCACACCATGCAAATCCTACAGGTGGCAAGTCCGACACAAGTGGCTTGGAATTCACCTTTGTGGCGCTTGGGACGCCCAACAAGGCTGCCTGGACGCTCCACGGCGCCTCCGGAGCGTTTGCTGGCGCAGAGGACGAGGCGTACGCAGTGCTCTCCAACAGCGGCCTCACGGCTCGCGTGTTCTCCTCCCAGGCGTCCGCCTCCAAGCCCTCCCCGCTGCGCAAGCTGGACGTGGGCGCTGGGGGCGCTGCAGCTTTCTTCTCTGGGCCCTCCTGGCCAGCACTCCCCAAGTCCGTCCCACACAGACTCCTTGATCTCTTGTTCTCCATGTCACACACTATAGGAAGCAGAGGAACACTTCCTGCTTGTGCTCTTACAGCTTGCCTCAGACCAGTCCTCAATGACTCTGGCACAAAGCAGCAATGCCTACACTTCTCCCCGCGGAGGGCAATCTCAGATGCATTCACAGAGAAAGTTGCGTACCTGCTCTGTCACACCACAGAATGAAGCCCTTGTGTGTATACAGAGGGGGCGTCATTCCCACCGAGGGCTCTGGCATCATCACATGGGCATCTAGCTCCGGCAAGCTGTGCTTGGGGGAGCTCACAGCAAGCCAGAGGCCGGACAGCAGCTACAGCGGTGCTCATGGCTCGGGCCTGGAAGCAGCCCGCACGCTTGCTCTGCTTCCAGGAGAAACCGTTCTGCAGGTGCGCGGTCCCTTCTCTGCATCAGCCCATGATGTTCATTTCTGCACAGAGTGGCCAGCATGCAAGCCATTCGAGTCGTGCACATGGTCACTGCCCATATCTGGCTGCCTATGCTGCGCAACCATGGGGGGTACCACAAGCGCATCATCATGAGTCTGCTCAGCCTGTCAGATGTGCAGGTGGCTTGGCAGAGTCTGCTGGATGAGGCGTCAGAGGGCTCTGTGTCAGATGACTCTGGGACAGGGAAAGCCAGCATAGCAGGGGCTGTGCTCACGCACAGGCGGCTGCTCATAGTCAGCGCCACCCTGTCGGTGCTGACCGCGCATGTGCCAAGCCCAGCTGCCCCCGCCATCACCAGCTTTCTGTGGCTGGGCCCTGCCCTGATATTCTGCAATGCTGCGCACCAGGTAGGTTTCAGTCCTAAATACACTGAATATAGGCCATTGAGATGGCTTGAAAGGTCAAAAATGGATGCACTGAATGCAGACATGACCTGGGCTGCTTCGAAAGGTGACAACAGCTGTCCCATCGATCCTTTACTTGACACTCTGTCATTGCCATACTGGGACCGACAAGTGCAATCTCAGGTACAGGACAAGCCCGCAGTATGCTTAGCAAAGACTTCATAGGCGCTGGGAATGCGCAGGTGAGCCAACTGGCGTGGACAGGCGAGGTGGTGCATGTGTGTGGCCTGGCAGGCGGGCCACCCTCTGTGCTGGCAGGAGCGCTGGCCGACAGGCTGCTTGTTGCAAGAGGTGGCCCAAGCGAGGCCTGCAAGGTAACCTCCGTCATTATATTTTCTGGTTGACCAAGCACCAACCGACTGTGATAGAAGCCTGCTTATGGTCCCAAGGGACACCCATAGCATCTTTCATACTAGGATGACAGCTTGGCTGCTGGAAGATATCCTGCCAATTTCCGTATGACCTGAGAATGTGTTCTCCTGTAGGTGGTGCCGCGGCAGATTGCGCTGCTCCCTGCTTTGCTGCTGGGCTGGGCCTCTCTGGCTGCATGTGCCATCCTGCCTGGTAAGGCAACCAAACCTTCCCATGATACCAACCCCTCCTACACTCGCGCAAGGTGCACACCGCAGAAGGTTATCACCATGCAGGTTGTACACAGGAATCTCTGGGTGCAGTGACATTGACAGCACACTTCATGCAGGGAGCTGGTGGCGCGCACGGCAGGAGATGGGCAAGCTGATTGCCAACTATGACAGCAGCACAGCTGAGGATGCTCTGCTGAGGGCCCTTGTGGCGTGCGGTGCTTCAGACGTGGCTCATAGCCTGTCACAGAGCCCCAGTGCCTCCCAGGTCTGCTTTGCATTCTTTAACCTTGATGGCACCATGCTCATGGGTTGCTGAGCCCCATGTTGAACGGGTTGGAGCATGCTGCCTGAGTACTTCTCTGAGGTTGAGTGCATGGTGGGGTGCTTATGCAGGTTTCCTCTTCAGCAAAGGCTGCTTCTGCAGCGCTGGAGGGCAAGTGGGATGCTCTGGTGGCAAGAGCCCTCACGGCGCATAGGGAGTCCCATCATTACCCTAGGTGAGTCTGTCCCCCTTGCAATGGCCAGACACTGGCAGGTAGCCTCCATTCAACGCTATTCCCTCTGTTTTCAAGCAGCATTGCTTCAAAGTCCGTATGGTCCACAAAAGCATGACTTGCCCTGCACTTTTGTGTTGTGATGAAGCAGAGGGAGCCCCATGCAGGCATCCAAGCAAGGACAGTGAGGAGTACAGGCAGCTGCTGGGCCTGGGCCGGGCAGCAGCAGCCTATGGGCAGACCACGGCTGCCCGGCAGCTGTATGAGGCTGCAGGCGCCTGGTCAGAGCTCCTCAGCCTCTGCGCCCTGCAGGGCGACTTCATGTCCGTCAGAGACTACATACAGTCGGTGTGGCCCCTCCCTCTGTCGACTCACATGTGTAGGATGGGCTCGTGAAGCCACAACAAAGCCATCAGCACAGCTGTAGCCTGCCTATGCCCTGTGCATGTTAGAGTGCGCCCTTTCCTGCTCTAAGCTGGCTGAGTGAGGCAGGTTTTAGCCCCTTGCTTTGGTACTCAGGCGGACAAGGAGGCAGTGCTCCTGGGCAAGGCGCTGTTGGCTGCTGCAGAGCCCAGCTTCAGGGCTGCTACCACCGTCAGCAAACAGAGGAAAGCAGCGCAGTGGAACGTCTTTCCTGCTGAGCAGGTGGATAGCTCTTCTGTAACGAGCAGGGTTCATGATCACTGTCCTGGAGGGAGGCACACTCGGAGCATTTGATTGAGCCAACCTCTTCTCAAGCTTCTGATGCATGGCAGAAACCGGCAGACATGAGCACGCACGAGGCAAGGCTGGGCTGTGCAGGGCTTGCGTGGAGGGTTTGATGCAGAGGAGACACGTGCTGCGCCTGCTGGCAGCGTGCCCACCATGGAAGTCGTACAGAGCTCAGGTGCCAGCGGCGAGATCATCCACCAGATGGATGCATCCTTGCTGGAGGTAAGCCCCCAAGGGAGTAGTACATCACTTCTTTGGCTCAGTGTCGTCTGGGCCTTGCCTCTATTTTACACTGCTTTGTGAGCTACGTCTGAGGCTGTAGTGCCCCTTCGCAGTCGTACATGGGCCTGGTCAGAGACACGTCAGCAGGAGGAAATGTGTGGCAGATGGATAAGGATCTTGGGGCGGATGAGGATGATGGCACCTTCATGGAGGCTTCACCCATGGAGGAGTCAGCAGTGGACGATGACGAGGTCATCAGCTTCCCCGTGGGCAAGACCACCTCCACCTCCACAGGTATGCGCCCGCCAGGAGTCTTTACACACAGCCCAGCGCTATGTGCAATCTGCCCATAATTGTACATGCGGCCTCAGAAGCCTGGTAACACCTCACTCCTGCATCACAGCTGCTATGTGATGCAGGAGAGTGTACAACAAGGCTGGCGTAGCTTCAGTGCTTCCTGTGGGTGTTCAGGTGCAGCGCCAGGGCCCAGCCTTGATGCTCAGGCTGCAGCGCGAGCAGAGTTCAATGTGGAGAAGGCAGATGCCTTCTACAGCAGCGATGAAGACGATGCCCAGTCCTCTGCTGCTGCCTCAGACATAGGCGGCCCCAAGTTCAAGGTGCTCACAAGCTTTTCCCACAGACATTGCTGTTGTCCCGCTTCAATAGATTGCCAGCCTGTTACAACTGCTTGGTATCCACAGATGTGCCTGACCATATGGTAGATTTGCAGATGTGGTCATGCATCGCAAGGAGCAGCCATGATGGTTCTGACTGTTTGCTAAGCTGCAGACTGCATGCGCATGTTACTGGGGCTCACTGCATCCTGCCTGGTGGATCATCCACTGGCTGTGTGAGTGCATGCAACAGTGCCGAGGTCATTCTGTAATGAAGAGTTGCTGCCTGGCAACAGGTGGTGATCAAGGATGCGCTGCCTGCTCGGGCTGGTCCCACGGATGCTGGAGCGCTGCGAGCCGCCGCGCAGCAGCTGCGCCTGTCGACATCCACATCCTCCTTCCTGGCCGCGCCCGACCCGGCTGGTCAGCTGCCCAGGCCATTCAGGAGCCAGAGATCCAGCGACAGCCTCTCAGGACCGCCCTCTGCCCAGGTACCTGCCCCCAAGTGCTTCTTTAGACTTTACCCCTTGTAGGAATTTCTGCAGCTCGGACTTGTGCCTGCTCCCTTGAGATGTGCCTGCTGCACCCACTTCTTTCATTTGCCGGCATGATGCGCATGTCCAACATGGATCACACTGACGTGTCAAGAGTAAGCCGTGTGCATCAGCAAATAGAGCTACGTCTGCTTCCCAAGAATGTGCTGACGAGCTTTTGTGCCTGCAGACAACACCTAGCAAGCTGCCACAGCAAGCCTCGTTCATGTCTCCTCCCGGCCTCAATAGTCCAGGGGCCCTATTGCCTCCCAGAGCAGCTGCAGCTCCCATGCGCATGCCCAGCCCTCCCCCAGCAGCGCCTGTACAAAGCTCCAGCTTGGCACAGCAGCCGCCCAGGCCATCTACCCTGCTCTCACCCCTGCAGTCAGGCGCCCAAGCACAGCCACCAATGCTGTCACCGCCCCTTGCAAGCGGCCTGGGCAGGGGCCGGCCAATGTCCCAGGCATGTTCACCCTACTGGCATCCTGCATCTACCCTGTCAAAGGGTTCCAGCCTGGTTGGAAGCAGCAGCCTACAGATTTGTGCGCACCTCGTGAGCATAACCAGTGACCAGGCCACGCTGTCTGTGCAGGGAGTGCCTGCGGCGCCCCCAATGATACCAGATGACTTCTTTTCAGACCCGGGAACGTACACAAAAGATGCTCCTGCCCCAGTCAGCGCACCCAGTTCTGTGGCACCGCCAGTGGTCCAGAATGTGCCTTCAGGTAGCCTGCCCAAAGAGAAGTAGTCTGCCTCAGACCTGCCTGCCTTGACATGCAGTGCAGATCTAACAGCACGATACAGTGTTCCTCTCTGGTCTGTAACTGTGTTGTGATCGTGTATGCAGTCATTCATGTCGTGAGGGATCATGCAGGTACAGGCGCAGCTAGCTCAGAGCAGCAGCAGAGCTTGGAGGAGGGCATCCGCAGCATGGAGGCGGGCAGCTGGGACAGGGCATCCGCAAGCTTCTCAGACGCACTGCACAACAGCCAGGGAGATGCAAAGAATCTGGCAGCTCAGTACCTGGCTGCTGTCATGCTCTGCAAGGTATGAGCAGCCAGGACAAGAAATCACCGCATCCCCTCTCATACTGGACCCCTTGGACTTGGCATGTTTGTCGTACTGCTCAGGATCTGCACATTTGCAAATGTGCAGCAAGCGTCCACGGCCAGAAGTCTCCAGCACCCTGACCTTGATACCGTCTTGCAGGAAGCGGCAAGTGTCTCTCAGGGCACCAGTGCTAAGCTGATGCGCTTTGCATCCGCCCTGAAGGTCCACACCAAGCACCAGGTGGCCCTTGCAACCAGTTCAATAGCAAAGAACATGGCTGCGTCAAACTATGGGTGAGTCACAGCACACTTCGCCGCACCATTTGACCATGGCAGTTCACTTTCGGGGATTCAACTCATAATACAGACAGACACTTTCTCGGTGCCACCCATGCATACTTTTCCTCATCTGAAGGCCAGAATGTGGGATGTTTGGCACTGTTAGAGCCTGCATGACTGAGGTATGTTGCTGCAGGTACTCTGCCTCTCAGCTGGAGAGCCTTGTGGCGCTCTCAGTTGGGAATATGCCAGAGCGCTATCTGAGCAATTTGCAATCTGAGCTCGAGAAGTGTGATAGGCTGGGGAACAGCAACAGAGATGTTCCTGCGGATGAGGATGTGTCAACCTTCTCAGAGATCATAGGATCTGCAGAGAACGCAGCAGACATCAAAGACATGATTGCGCAGCTGCTGGCAAGCTGAAGGAATACTGTCAGCATGCGTGCAAGTGCATAAGTGATGCAGAGAGCTCATTACACAAGTCTCCTAGTGGGAGCCTCCTACCCCTTTGTAGTGAGGCACCAGGTGACAATCAAGGAGAACTGCACTAGGGATTGCAAAGGCTGTAGAATTCTTGGAGAAAGCAATCAAGATCGCAGCAGTCAACTGGCAGCAGTCGGGAACCAATGTCAACGAGGCACAAACAGCTGCAGCATGCTCAGATGAGCCAGCTCTTACAGTACCCATTGTCATATCAAGTATACAGCGAAAGCAGCGGCGCACTGCATTGCAGCCTTCCTGTACACTGTGTGCTTCCAGATTATGCTGACCACAAACTCAAGCTACTGAGCAGGAGCTACTCTCCTGACTCTCACCCTTTCATAGTTCCTCAGCCAATCCTGTGTCACCAAGCCGATATCTACCCTCCACCACCATAACACCACTCACCCGCTAACACCCAACTGCAGACCGGTTTCTATGGACACGCTGCAGCAACCAACCAGCTAGCCCACCTAGAACCGCTCGCCAAATCGGACGAACAGATTGCCAGTGCCTGCATTCTGGTCAGTTGCCCACTCCATCCTGACAGCTCCCAGCTTTATGCCAGCGCCCAGGCTTGCCCCACTGCCTGCCCTGCGATAGTATTCCGTGGGGTTGCCCTTCACGTGCTTGGAGGAGCCCAGGTCCGTGCCATACTCGTAGAAGGCGTAGACCTGCTTGCCGGCCACAGGCACCCGCAGCTCTGCAGCTGTCTCCACAAAGCTTCTGCATGCTGCCAGCTCGCCTACATTATAGCCTCGCACCTGCATGCATAGTTGCACACTCACAGCAAGCCAAGCAAGGCACATGTGAGAACTACATCCATACCATCCAGCCCTCTAGCTCAGGGTTGACTCCTGAATACTAACTGTGCAAAGGGGCTCAAAGAACATAGGCTTGCCCATCGGGTCGTCACCAGAAGAAGACGTGATGGATGGCCATAAGCAAGAGTCTGTATAGGCGCGCACTGAGAAGGGGCCTCCCAGGGTGAAGTAATCATAAGAGGCCATGTCGCCCAGGGCAGTGCCACCGCGCGCGTGCAGCACCAGCGTCAGCGGCGGCGATCGGGACCCCTCCGCCACGTCCCGCAGCTTGATGAAGCGCGTCGCCGACCCAGTGCTGCGGTTGAAGATTGGCATGCCGCTCCCCAGGCCAAAGCCCTGCTCCACCTGCAGGAGGTTCACATCTGAGGCCGGCCCTTGACACACATGGAAGGAGTGACTAGCAGCAGGACCAAGACCTCCCCAGCTGGGAATGCACCTTCCCTACTCCATTCCAATTTCACCATGTTCACTCGAGGCGAATGGAAATGAGTGCATAGGTCTTGGCGGGTTGCTGCTTAACGATAGTGATGCAGTCATGGAAACTTACCACAAAGATATCCCTAGCTCCAACTGGGCTGCCATTCACAAAGTATGTGGCATCGCGGGTGAGGTTGGCTTGCAGGAAGCCCAGGCGGTCCACCCCGCTGGAGGACAGGGTTGTCGGGGGCCCATCTGCCGCCAGCATGCCCGAAGGCAGCTGCCGTGTGGCATGTGAGCACACCTGCCCAGAGTCATCCCGAGCTGTCACCTGCACGCCCCCACACTCCTGTGAAATGTCGTTCGCGGTCATGTGCATCTTCAGGCGCAGCAGGACCCAGAATGCATGCAGGCTCTGCAGCAGACACAGTAAGCGGGGATCTTCAAGGGTGCCTGACCTGCTCTGCAACAAAGCTGAGGCTGGCTTTGCTGTTCCTGGAGTGCTGCTCTATGAGGCCAATCTTGGCGCCTGCTCTATCAATGAACACCGGTGGGACATCCTCTCCGCTGGGACCTGCAACGCCAGGAGAGTACCCTTCTCAGCCCAGGTGCCCTTTGCAGAATTGGCCCAGCATGACACAACAGTGATTTCGTGGAGCCAAGATGACGACACACCATTTCCTGCTAATCACAGCAGCTCACAAGAGGAAGGTCATACAACATGTATGGGAAGGTGCTTTCAGTGGGAAGAGGGCACCCTGTAATCCTCTGCATCCATCAGTATGGACTCAAGATAGATAGCATAGCATCTCTGATTGCAAAGCATGGGGTTTGAAGACACAGGGAGGCTGTACATGGTCAGACCGGCGCCGTCTGCTCAACTTGCTCGGTTCCAAGTACCGTTGGAGGCCTCACCGGGTGTGAAGACTCCGGAGATCTTGCGCGCGTTGAAGATGGAGAGGGCGAGGGCGGTGCGCTTGGGGTCCCGGGAGGAGAAGAAGTAGGGGTGCCTGTACTCCACCTTGTACCCCAGGTCCTCCCCCGGTGCCAGGAAGTTCTGGGCTGTGATGCTGGCCGTCGCCTGCACCCATGATCGACATTCGGCCACGGTCTTCAGATGCTGCATCAACAACCTCAAAAGCTGATTGTGATGAGCACCGGTCAACTCTCACAAGCAGCTGCTGGTCTTTGTTGATGCAGAAGCATGCATAAGGCTCTGAATACTTGTTGTACTGACAAGGCCCTCAGTGAATTACTGTTGAAGCTGCAGCGGCGATATCATCCATGTGGGTCAGACCTGGCGGCCCTTGTGGGCAATGTTGCGGTGCTCAAAGGTCAGGGTGCCTCCGGGGACGATGTTGGCCACGGCCGGCTTGCCGTTGCTGCCGGGAGCAATCTGCCACTCGGCCTCGATGTCCGCGGACTTCATGGGCCGCTCCTTCACCATGATGTCCACATCCACCTGGAGACATGGTAGTGATGTGATGCAGTGCGCAGCGCACAGTGTCCAATGCAACTCATCAGCTCACATACAACCTCATCGCTGGACATGCGAGCTCCATCTGGGAGACTGCGTCACCATTCTCATGGAAAAGCCGTCAACGTTGGGGTTGGAGGCACTCATTGCCATCTCCGACCTCTGCAGTGCTTGAGCAGCACAGACAGCAATGGGTGCGGGTGAAAGGGAGCATGCATTGGCGCGCCTTTGACTCATCCTTCTGGTTGGGCTTGGGGAAGATCTGGACATTGTCAAAGAGGCCCAGTGCAAAGACATCCCTCAGCGCCTTTCGCCCGTCTTCAGCATTGTACAGCTGTCCAGGCTGCGACAAAGCAACAGATTAGTCACGGACATAGGCCCTGTAAAACTCTCAGAGCCTTGCATCTTCAGTCCATACATCGCCAGGAGTTGCAAAGAAGCATTGCAACAGATGGGCAGGCTCTGCATGTCGAAACCACATTTTTTGAGCCTGGGGCGCAAGATGGGCACCTTGAAGGGCAGCTCGCGAAGGATGATGTCTGGGGCCACTTCGCCCTTGCCCTTGCGGGGGTTGCCCTCGTCGTCCACATGCACGACGTTGACCTTGTTCACGCGGCCCTCCACCACGCGGGCGACGATGTCCCCCGTCTCCATGCCCTCGTAGTGCGAGATGTAGCCGAAGACAAAGCCGCGCTTCTGGTACCTGCTCCGGCACGGCTACATGAGCAGCAAGTCTACACACAGCGATGGACCTCTATCCAACATGGCCAAGGAGCGCGACCAGCTCAACAGCGCCAGGAAAACTGTCAGGCAAGGGTCCTGGGTGGCAGGTCCCCTTCCTCAATTATCTGAATGGGCTGAACATCACGGTCATGGCTTGTATCATATTCTGCGCACATTGAACAGCGGTGAAGGTACGCACCAGCCTTCAACAATGTTCTTGATGCCAGCCAGCTTGAGGAGGCCTGTGGGGCCCTCTTGGACGGCCACCTCGTTCATGACGCGCTCCACCTCATCCTGCGGGATGAGCAGCCGGGCCTTCTTGTTGGCTGTTGCGGGCTCCACCTGCACACCGCTCACGGTATCAGGATATGGCAGTCCCACTATGCAGCAGGCTACCGCATAGTGTATGGAGTGTCAACACAGGTGATCGAGGGTTGCCTTGACTCAGATAGAAACAGCATGCTGAGCGAGCCTTGCTCAGGTCTGGGTATGTCTTACAGGAGCCTTGATGCCGCAGGCAACACTGAGGTCACACGAACTGAGAAACCACCTTGAAGCTCTTGATGGGCTGCCATAGGTTCTCGCTGAAGGTGAACTCCAGGGTGTACTTGCCCTTGCCCTTGTGCTGAACGCGAGCGTCCACGTTGGCAAATAGGCCTGACTGCAGCAGCGCCCTCAGATCCTGGGACAGTTCTGACCGCGAGCAGACAAAGCCGGGCTGGCAGTTCAGGCCCGCAAATAGCTCCTCCTGCACAGCAAAGCATGCACCATAATCTAGGAAATTCGATGCGGAAGTGCAGCACAAGTCAAGATAATAGCGCGGTCGCCTGTACGCTTGACTCAAAAGCACTGCGCCGATCTGTCAGCTGTGCAGAGGAGGGATGTGGCAGGCATGGCGCAGGATGGCCCTTACCTCTGTGGGGACGCCAGGGCCGACAGGAAGGCCATTGGCCTTGACATCCTCGCAGAAGAAGGTGCCCTTGGACAGGTCCGTGTAGTCCTCGTCATCGTCCAGGTCATCGCCCCCCAGCGAGGCGTCCTCCTCGCCTGCCTGTGCGTCATCCCCTGCCGCAGCTTTGGAGTCACCCTCCTCCGCCTCCTCTTCCTCTTCGTCCTCGTACTCCTCATCATCCTCTAGCTCATCATCTTCCCTGCATGACGCGCACCGTGTCATGGCATGCATCCTGAATCCACAATTCTGAGGCCTCGATCCTGTTGTACGCTGCAGTCTTCTCCTTAATACTGCTGCATGCATATCACACCTGTCCACGGAGAAGCCGCGCAGATACGGGCACAAATCTATCATGCAAACTCTTGATACCGGGCTCACAAGCATAGCAGTGGCATTGGCAGACGCTCCTCACTTGTAGGCAAAGGCTGAGCACAACACAGTCTCAAAAAGAGGCTCTGCTGGGGAGCTTTGCATGTCAAGGGGCAGCGTGAGCTGGCCAACTCACCCTTGTCCAGCATCCTCAGCCAGGTCGTAAATGTGATTGTGTCCGCCTGACCCATCACCGTCACCACCGCCTCCACCGCCGCCCTGATTGCCATCGCCAGAGCCGCCATCGCCCGCAGACTGTGAGAGGAGAGGGACCACATTGACTGCCACCACTGCTGCACAGGAGACGCCAGCACCGGCTTGCAGCCATCCTCGTTTGAGATTCCGCCAATCCCATTTGCTTCCCGATGCTTCACTGGGCTCATCCAACTGGAGCATGACCGGCTGAGCGCAGCTTTGCCGCTGTGTTTTTCTGCTCGCGTGTCCATGTACATGGGCATGCCCCTTATGCCTGAGAAGGCCATGGGTGGCTGGTAGGCCTGTGCATGCTGCTCTATTATTGCTACACTTTGGTGACCATCCTACGGTCCCCATCGTACCGCTCTTCAGCTGTATAAAAGCAAAAGGGTGTTTCAACCGTCTCACATAGACGGGCCTTCAAGCCTCTTTCGGTGAGATATAACAGGAATGTACCAAATAGCCTCCAAAGCGAGGTGTGCTATGCCAATGTGCATTGCCCCGATCACTGACAGTACTATGTCGGGCTTATCTTGCGCCGACGGCATGTGACTGTCGTTCCGAAACGCCCCTGCATGGACAGGGCCTCCGAGGAAAATCCTACCTGATTTGAAACGCGAACACCCTGCAGGTCGATACTTGGCTGATATTGTGAGCAATACTACTTCAGTGCTCAATCTTGCCGACAAAGTAAGCTTGCTGGCAACTTTCATACTCGGCGACGTTTTGGTCTCAACACCAGCCTTTCGGAGCCTGCGCTTCTCTTCGAGCTGCTATGTCTTCCCTACGCAATGCTGTAAAGCGGAAAACACACAAGGAGCGATCCACACCGTAAGTCAGCCCTTCCCGTACGAGTAGCACATAAGCTGCAGTGCGGCTTGAAGCCAGGCGGTCATCTTTTGCATCCTGCAGGATCGAGAGAAGAAAGCTTGGCTTCTTGGAACGGAAGAAAGATTACAAAGCCAGGGCAGATGACTTCCATCGGAAAGAGAAAGCCTTGGAAGCGCTGCAAAGAAAGGCAGAGGAGCGGAACCCGGATGAATTCTACTTTGGCATGGAGCATGCTCGCACGCGAGGAGGCGTACACGTCAAGAGGTCTGCCCAGTCTGTCCTGACAAAGTTGTCTTCCTGCTGCCCTCACCTGGCCAGTGCCCTGTATGGCAGACACATATAATCCATCTGGTCCAGCAACAGCTCGCCTGATTGCTGCAGACACTGCCAGTGCGCATTATTGACTCACATGTGGGGTAGTGCAGTGCGACGCAGGCCAACAAGTATTCACAGGAGCAGTTGCAGCTTATGAAAGGGCAGGACATCAAGTATGTGGCCCTCAAGTCACAGGCTGAAGCCAAGGTATCTTCCTCTTTCTATCATGTCACAGGTGCTGCAGAGTACAGCACCTTCTCAGGTGCTTATGTCGCAGCAGTGGCTGTGCAAAGACTGCACGTGTGCTCAGACCGATGGCCGCCCTTGCAGAAGGTGGAGCGGTTGCGGAGGTCTTTGCACTTCATAGGAGCCCCGCAGCAGAGCAGGCACACAGTATTTCTTGACGGCGAGGAGGCGCCCTCATTCAGCCCTCAGCGCCACTTTGACACGCCAGCGGAGCTCCTGGGCCGAGCCTACAACCGCCCCAGGACTGAACAGCTCAGCAGCGCTGCTCTCGTCAGCAGCACAGCCGCCTCGCTCCCAAACAGCAAGAAGCTGGACAGGTAGGCAGCCACTTGACACACCACAGGGCAAGGTCACCAGTGCCAGCAGAAGGCGCCCCTCGTGCATGCGTTCTTGCAGACTAGCTGATAAGAAGCCGTTTGCTACATTACAGGAAGCGGGCAAGCACGTACAAGGAGCTCCTGCAGAGGGAAGAGAGACACAGCAAGCTGGGTTCTACTGTTGCTCAGATGGAGCTTGAGAAGGCAGTCATGGTGAGGATCCTGACAATGGTGCAAAGCTCGTCACCTTGTGTGCTTTACTGTGCAAAACTCCATCCCTGTAATATACCCACTAAGCAGAGATGCTGTCTAACAGGCTTATGCGGCCATACATGGAGGCCTGACTGGAAAATGCTCTATTGAAGGGATGTGCTCATTCTGTAATGATGTGCAGGGAAAGGGTAGGAAGCGGAAGATCTCACAAGAGGGAGAAGCGCCAGCATATAGATGGAAACAACAACGAAAGAAGTAACAGGCCTGGCTCTAGGCATAACTGCTTTCAGTTACAGAAGACAGAATAGCTCACGTACATAGATCCATGCTGGCTTGGATGTAAGGAAGCATTGTTACGGGGCATAAAGACTGTAAAGCCTTATTGGTCAATCTGCAAATCCATGACCTCGTCCCATCTCGCCCAATGTGGCCATCGGGAGTAAAGAATGATCAGCTGCGTTCGTGTTTCAGGCAGAGACAAGCCATCTTTTCTGACCTCCTTCACCACCCATCACAGCATACTCTGAAGCTATCCAGTAGATGACATGTTTCTACTCAGAATGTTTGATTTTTCTAAGAACAGGGACCAGCTGCATGCGGTCCCTCAGAGCTCACTGTCGTGGCTCGGCATTAACTGCTATGACAGCACAGATGCAATGTACGCCACCACATCAGTGATCTCTGCTGTGTTAACTCCATGATGCAGTCCCACATAGGACTTGAACTCCAGCTTTGCCCCGGCTTCTTTCAGCATCTCTGCACTCATCTGCCCAAACCTGAAGCGCACCTGCATAAAAGGACCTTCAGGGGTCAGACATGTGTTGCAGATGACAGTTCCAGCTTGTTGAAGGTCCCAAGTCTCCTGCTGCCAAGAGTCAGAAAGCAAGAGAGTGAAAGAACTCACCGTCGGGTCTGCATCGCCATGGCACATCAGCACAGGCGTCTCCATGTTTTCTGGAGCTATGAGCGGCGGGGATTGCCTGAGCGGGAGGTACCCGCTCAGAGCAACAATCCCTGCAAGCTTGTGCTGCGAGCGCAGTGCCAAGAGGGCCATGGCACCACCTGCACAGTGTGATGCAATGTTGGCAGGCAGTGCGGCATTCAGGCGCAGCAGGTATAGGCTGGCAGCAGGTGGCATCAGGACCTCGGAGTGGCCGAAGCTCCTGGTTTGGCTGCTCATGTAGACAATGTCTTCCTGGATCTGCGTCTCCGCCCACTACATGTGGCTGACGTACCTAGATGAGGTCTGTGGAAGGCAAGCCTCGCCAAGCATTCCAGCTTTGGACAAGCCTTACTAGGAATCAGGTCACAGCACCTTGAACCGGTGTACCGCATGCTGACAGAGGTAGTTTATCACCTTGTGAGAAGCCGCCAACCATGATGTGTTCAGATGAGATGCCGCTTTCAATCTCTGCTGAGATAAGAGAGTCCACATACCTGCGCATACGCATGCTGAGACACGAGACACCGTCATTAGAGGTCACCTAACGCCTGTGATTGCACCACCATAACAGCTTGATTGAGATAGCCTGCTCCCGACACCTCACGTTCTAGCCAGAGCTCACCGCATTGATTCCCTCAAGCCCTCTTCATCCTCCCTGTCGTTGATCTTGTCCAGGGAGTACAAGTCAAACCAGCCATGCATCCTCATGCCCATATTCAATGAGATGTTCCTCTGCAGGCATGTGTCCCTTCAATGATTGTGCAGCCAATGCTCAGCTTTTGCAGAAGGCACAACATCGTAGGGGAGACATGCATTGAACCCATAGTACCTGCGGTGCTGTTGGAAGGACGATCTTTGTATTGCGCATGCGTTTTGCGATGTCGAATTCTGCCACATCTGCCCAACCTGCCGCTGCAGACCAGATAGGAGCTTTGAGATAGCCGGCTGAGCATACTGGAGGGATGGGAAGTAGATTATGCAGATGCGTGACACTAATGTGAATTGTCACGACGCGAACCGGTGTCTCCTAGGCCATGAAGGAAGATGAGGGTTGACTTGTGGACGCCCGAGGGTGGCTTGAATACCAAAGGACTGGGATATACTAGAGACATAGTGCTGCGGAAGGTATTGAGCTGCGCTGTTGCTGTAAAGGATCCGGCGATCAGTGGAGCAAGGGACGTGAGCAAGATCGCCAGACGTTTGTGTCTCATGGACCCCACCTTGGATCCCTGTATTGCTGAACTGTATCGACACACATCAGGAAGGGCGCTTGAGAGTAGCACGGGTGCAAGAGAGAAAGTTGTAACGGGAGATGCATCTACGACAGGCTTCCCTCCATGCTGCCCAATGCTGACTCACAGTCACATGTCCATCTTTTGAACCGTTGCAGGTCTTTGTGACCGATGGAACTGCTTGATGAGCTTGTAGCCATGCCCTGCGCATGTTCTTGATAGCATTCTCAACAGATGATTGTGCTGCACTCCACTTGACATCGCTACCATATCAACGCTAGAAAAGACAAAGCCATGCCACAGGACACCCATGCGCAATGGACAGTTTAGCCCCATCCCAGAGGCACTGCTACAAGCACGACAATCGCACGATATACGAGTGGGATCAGACTCTGAGCGAAGTCAATATCTATATTGAGGTCCCTCCTGGCGTGAGGGCAAAGCAGCTTTTCGTGGAAGTGAAGCAGAGCCACATCAAGATCGGCATCAAGCCGAATCCACCCTACCTCGATGTAAGGCACCCCTACTTGCTGGTTATCTGTGAGCTGATCAGCCATTGCCAAGCACTTCTCCCATGACTACATACCTACCAGATTTCCCTCTAAATCCTCAACATCCACCATCTGCAGAAGGATTTGACTGATCGCATCAAAACAGACGAGTCCTTCTGGACATTAGGTGAGGACTCCAGAGCCCACAGGCCACACATGTTGCCTGATGATTTACAGCTTGTGGCAGACAACAAGTAGGCACAATGTGATGCTGGAGCATGTCCTGCAGAGGACGGGACGCTGCGCCTGCAGTTGTGCAAGCTTGAGAAGGTACGCCCGTCTGCTGCATTGACGGCCATCATCAACCGCTGTCCTGACATTGTATCTCAACCTCCATTGAAGAGGGTACATGCTCTCATCTTCAGAGGAGCTCCCATGAAGGAAGCAGCTGCGGTGCAGGGCAAGCCGTGGAAGTCAGCATTTGTGGGGCACGAGATCAACGCAGCTGACGAGGAGAAGGAGAGGCAGCGTCTGCTCCTAGAGCGCTTCCAGGAAGAGGTGAGGGCATGGCAGCATGTGTGACTGCCTGTCACATCACTGGATGAAGTAGCCAGGTTGTGATGGTCAGCCAGTCGATAGTGTTTCCAGCTATGAGGCAATAGCTTTACACAAGCCAGCAGACCTGGTCAGAACACAGTCTGTGAGATACTGTTGTTGGGCAGCTGCTCCCTAAAACCAGCAAGTGCCTAATAAGTGCCTGTGAGACTCTTATTGGCGTGCAGCATCCTGGCTTTGACTTCTCTGGAGCCACATTCAATGGCGAGGCCCCTGAGGCGAATGCCTTCATGGGGGGCATGAGCACGTGAGCAAAGTCGGCGAGTAGATATTCTTGGAGTCACATCCTGTACCGATATGATTGGCGGCATGGTTGGAGTCGGTGCACGGGCAGCTAGGCTGCAACAGGCAGCATTCTCGCCGCAGCACTCGTGTGCTTGGCACGTGCATGCAAACACCCTTTCAGGACGGTCAGTATGGGCAGCAGCAGTAGTCGGGAGACGGAAGAAGGGCTTGCAAGACAAAGCTGCCCGGAGTCGCAGGTTAGCAGCAGCCAGCACTGCAGCGGCCACAGCAGAGCAGAGCAGACTGGCCATCGACGAGGGCTCCAGGCTGGCAGGGGGAAAGCTTAAGGTGATAGGTGAGCTGCAAGACCCAGAACTGGTCTCCTTCTGCTGTACTGATTGTGCATGAACTCATGCGGTATCAGCTCATGCCCTCAGGTCGTGTAACTGCAGCCTACTATGCAGGCTTGGGGCTGAGAGGGTACAGTGCAGTAGAGCGGCTGCACAGGAGTGGCTTGACTGCTGCTGACATGTGGTGTCTGGACTCAGAGAGGAGAAACACTGACGGCTCACCAGGCATCAGCTTCCGGCTCCTCCAGGTGATTGCCCTTTTCAGCTATCTGCCCCTCGGCTGCCAGAATGACCTCTTGACTGGCGCTACCCGCATGATACACATGACCAGGAGGCTATGTATACAGTGTCAGCACGCTCAAACTGTGTGGGGATTTTTATTCTTACAGCAATAAGCAGAGCACATCTATGAGTGGTGGGCTGCATGGTCTGCAGGATGGAGCAGGCACCCCTGGTGTTAGCAATGAGCAGATCGAGGAGATTGTGGGTGAGGGCGCTCGAGATCGGGCCGGCAAGGGCAATGCGAATGTGGGTGATGGTGGTGTGGCATTCGTGCTCAGCTCCTCTGGACCCTCCCCAGGCGGCTCTGAGACGGTGAGTCACACTATGCAGTCTTATGACTTGCATGCCTTGATTGTCAGCGTACCTGTTTTGTGACAGTGGAGTCGAGCGAGGCTGCTGGGCATTTTCTTGGCAAGATGCCTATGCACGCACATGAACAGGGCACCGGAGGGGTGTGGTCGTCAGCATGGCGCAGCCAGCTCTGCAAGCAGGGATAGGCTGGTAGTGACCTAATCACGGGTGTGCAATGTGGGTGCAGCTGCTGCAGCTGGTGAGAGGGCTGCGAGCAGCGGGGATCTTCACGGCAGTGGCGGTCACGCGGCCATTCCTGTTTGAGGGCCCCAAGAAGCGGCAAGCTGCTGACGCACTAACGGCGCAGCTGCAAGAGTGTGCTCACCTTGTAGCTGTGATAGATCAGGTGCGCAACGCTCACCAGAGCCGCTATCTCTGGCTCGACGAAAAACTGCTCGTCAGTCTTGAAGGCCCAGGTATGCGTGATGATGTTTGCAGACTCTATCCCAGGCTTTCCGATCAATCTTGTACCTTTGCCAATACAACCTCTCGTAAACATGCATCGCTGGAATGCAGGAAGTGTTGGCAGGCGTCCAGACAGGCGAGGTGGGCAGCCCCATGACGATGGCAGATGCCACGAGGTTTGCAGACAACGCGCTGGAGCACATGGTGCGGACGCTGCTGGCCGCGCTGACAGCGCCAGCCATTCTGGAGTCCATGCAGGGCGCCCTGCGCTGGGACGGCCTCCAGTACGAGAAGCGCTACCGCCGCCTGCTTTCGCCCCCGCTCCAGCGCCTGCTCACCCAGCCAGGTATGCTGCGGAGCCTCTCAAGCAGCTTCCTGGATCAGAATCAGAGGTCGCTGCCCTGCTGGGTGGCGCAAATTCAATGTGGGCCTATGCTGTTCATGCATTTGCCCATGGCAGGGTTGCTGCTTCTGGTGGAGATCCAGGAGGGCTGCTGCAGCCGGGCAATTCCTACTGCCTTGCTCATGCTAATCCCAGAGGGGGTGTGTACACGCAGGTGTGGCTGTGTTGGGAAGGGGAGGCGCTGCGATGCCGATGCAGCATGCTGCAGGGCTTGGCGCGAAGGATGCGCTGATGCAGCTGGCGTCGGAGGCTGTGCGCGTGGCCGCTCAGTCGCCGTTCCTGGAGCGCGCTGTCGGGCGCGCCACCGCCGTCCTCTGCTGCGTCTACCTGCCAGACTCTACTTTGCCTGCCCCAGGTGCGAGCCTGCAAGTAATGGAAGCCATCTGTGAAGCCGTGTATTGCACCTCAAGTGCTGAAAGGCGTCTGGGAGGGGAGCTTGTGTGAGGGGCGGGGAGTGATGCGCTGTTCACTTGGGCTAAAGAGAAGTGTCGAGTCTTCCGAGCCATGTTAGGCTGCTGCAGGTGGTCCCGGCAAGATAGACACAGCCATGTCGCGCAGGGCGGTGCAAGCGGCTGCAGGCGCATTAGCGCTGGCGTGCCCTTGTGACAAGATCGTAATGTGTGCAGTCCTCACACCCCCAGATCAGCTCGCCCAGGTACTTTGACGAACCAATGGTCCTGAGCTCCTGCACACTGTCTGATTTGCCAGCAGGCCTCTGAACATTCTGTGTAGCATGTAACGCAGACTCTTGCCTGATCTGCTAAATGCCGGCCTGCCACGGTAGGAGCAATTGCGGTAATTGTAAGCTTGGCTATCAGCCCAGATTTACCAGGCATGTGTCCTGCAGGACGGTGCTGGGCCGTCATCCATGGATGTGCAAGCATCCATACTGGTGCTGCATGACCCTGACGCCCAGGCCATCACAGTGCCCAATGTGGCTCCAGCAGCAGCGAGCGCGCCCAGAAAGCAGGCGCCAAAACGAGTGGCGGCCCGCCCGGTGCTTATGCCCAACAGCACCTGGAACGCTATGTCTGCGCTTGCAGGTGCACTGCATCACCTCTGCCTCAGGTTGATGTATCTGAAGGACCACTCTACATCTGACGGGATCACATCGATGCTCAGTTAGCAAAGGCTCAGGACATCATGTATCTGACATCCTGGCAAGGGAGTCTGTCTGTAGCCGCATTGCAGCCTCAACCTCGAGCCAGTGCAGTTGCAGCGCACTGCATGAGTGGGAAGTCGGGCTCAGCATGGTGCTGACATGGCCGTGCAGGTGGCACAGCGCGGCCGCAGCCACTCCCAGCTCAGAGCTCATCAGCTGCCGCTGCAGCCTCCCCAGCTGCCCCTGCCAGAAGGTGGGATGCAGACACGAGGCGCACAGCTCGACCCTCAGAGGACCAGACACAGCAAGAGAGCGTGACGGTTGGGGACTATCTTGTCAAGTCCTTGACCGCCCACTCCCTCGACCTCCCGCCACGAGCAGCAAAGGTCGGTCAGCCATTACCTTAACACATCATGTGCTCAGCAATGCGGAGCTGGTGCAGGGCTTGAGTTGGATTGTAGTCATGTTGCCACCATACCTCTGCTCTGTGCCCATCCTGTGGTTGGCATCGAGCATTCGCTATTCCGACTTGGCCCGGGAACAGCATGAGTGTTGCCGGCCTGCCTGCAGTGGCGGCAGCAGCAGCGTGAGGGGAGTGCGGGCCAGCGGCCACGGCTGATCATCCGAGAGGCGGGCGTGGCGCTCGGGGAGGCCGAAGGTGAGGCCGAGGGGACAAGTCCCTTCGATGGGGCCCTGCGCAGCCTGCTAGGACGGCCTGCGGAGCGGCCTGTGGATGTCCGAGAGCGTACTTCTGGGATCCTGCAGCAAGACCGGGGCGAGCTCTGGGACACGCCGGACAGCTAAGCCTTACACGACAGAACTGGAAATGATCCGCGCCGGGTGCAGGATCGCCGTACTGAGCTGGCATTGGATGACCGACACGCCTGAGTGACCTTGCATTATGGGGCGCAACGGACTGTAGACTGCCAGCACCTAGCCCACAGGCTCAATCAAAGGACTGACAGCAAGGAATAAAGATGTGCACTATTCAGGTAAAAAGGTATCTTGTGTGAGGATCGCTAAAGCTCGGATTGCCAAAGCAACTGGTGTGACATTCTCGTATTGAAGTCCGATCCAAAGGCACACACCACACCCACACAATCAGTAGGTGGTGAGATGAGATGGAAGGAGGTGTGCATTGCCCAGGAGACAGGCACAGGCCTAGCAGTAGCAGTAGCAGCCAACACAGCTGTAGCTTTCGCAACATCTACTAATCTGCTACGTGACCTGTAAATATACATGTAACAAATACGACGGCAGGAACTCCCAATAGGCCTGCGTTTGCAATCCCTTCACTGTTACACCAAAGTATCATGAGCCATTTCTGGAAACCCCACTCGAAAGCAAGTGCTGTGCCCGGTCAGCTATCTGGCCACCGTGCCCAAGATCTGCCCATTCCGAGTCACCCTTGCAGCTAGACAACGCAAGGTGTATCTCTGTCATGCGAATAGGGCTGTAGACCGTCCGCAGCAGGTAACATTTCTCTATCCCGCTCATCGTCCAGCATTGCACTCTGGCTTTTATCGAGGAAGAGAATACTTGAAATCTGCAGCGGTTACAAGGAGATGAGATGCTAGGTGGGGTGCATAGAGTACACGAAAGGCGATGCTGAAAGCGAGAAGTTTGCTGGCTTTGAAGCCCAGTAAAAGCTGGAGATACTTCAGCGTGGGCACGGTGAGCTCGATGCCAGACACTGATTCCTGCAGGAGCAGAAAGTTTCATTTGAAGATGAGTACAGCTCATCTCCTGCTTGGAAACTTACAGGATTTCTTGGGAGCTAAGTTGCCAGAGAGTGTGACCATTGTGGAAGTTGGCCCCAGGGATGGGCTGCAGAATGAGAAGCAGACGGTACTACTTCTCATCAGCTTGGCTGCTTCTTGAAGTATCCATTGATGCCAGATCTCTCACCTCTGCATGGGTCATCTGCAAGCATGTTGGCCATGGCAGCTTGCCTGCCTGCAGTGCTCGCCTGTCCATGTCCTTGCGTTGAACTTATTGCACTGATGTATGGGCTGAATCCTGCAGATACCCACTCAAGTGAAGGTAGAGCTGATACACAGACTGGGTCATGCGGGACTGAGAGTCATTGAAGCCACCAGCTTTGTGTCACCCAAGTGGGTGCCGCAGCTAGCAGACTCTGCAGATGTGCTGCAACAGATCAAAAGGCAACCGGACGTCAGGTACCCTGTGCTGACGCCCAACATGAAGGCAAGCTGCTGCCTGATCGCTTAGCGAAACCGCTTCAGAGCACAGGCAAAATTTGCTTGTTTGGGATTGCCTGCTCTTGTGAATGTGACACTGAGGATGGATACGGCTTAGCACCTGCACACCCCCATCAATCTCAGGTCAACGCTGCAGATGCTTCTTTTCTGACTTGAGTCTGCTTCTGTTTAAAGTCAGTATGCTTGGACAGCATGCCAATGCTGAGTTTTTTGCATCGGGTGCACCTTCCTAGAAGGCTAAAGCAAGAATGCTGAGTGCAATGCTGCAGGGGTTGCAGCGAGCTTTAGAGGCAGGGGCTGAGGAGGTGGCCATCTTTGCAGCAGCCTCAGAGACGTTCAGCCGCCGCAACACCAACTGCAGCATTGATGAGAGCTTGAAGCGCTTCACAGACATCTGCCAAGCTGCGAAGGAGGCCCATGTGCAAGTCCGGGGCTATGTCTCCTGTGCAGTGGGGTGTCCGTATGAGGTATCCGCACCCTCTCGAGCAATGTGACACGTGTGAGACAAGACATCCCCTTGGGGAGTGCCTCCTGAACAGGTCAGATGAAAGTGCATGCGCATGGAAACACTGGCGCGTTCCTATATACTTGCCAGGCAAGCTCAGCTTCTGTCTGTAAGCACATGAAAGGCATACCTAGTCAGCCAATCTGCAGGGGGATATAGTGAAAACGTAAAGGTTGCCTGCAGGGTCAGGTTGCCCCAGCAGCAGCGGCGGATGTGGCTGCTCGGCTGTATGAGCTTGGATGCTATGAGGTTTCCATGGGAGACACAAACGGCGTGGGGACCCCTGCAACTGTGGCAGCTATGTTCCAGGTAAATCTCCGCCTTGGACCCAATTTTGGTGACAATCCTTGTCTTCGAGCTTTCCCTTCCATTGAGATGTCATGGCCAGGGAGCTTTTTGAGATTCATGCAGCCGCCAGAACTGTAGAGGAGAGGCAAGGCTTACACATGCTGCTCTTGCAGGCATGCACGAAGGCCCTCCCAGTGAAGGCTTTGGCAGCCCACATGCATGACACATATGGACAAGGCTGCGCGAATGTCCTGACAGCTCTGCAAATGGGCGTGAGCGTTGTGGACTCCTCTGTTGCTGGACTTGGGGGCTGCCCCTACTCGCCTGGTGCACAAGGTGGTTCATGCCCCCCTGCTCACCTGTACATTATTTGTAAAGGTGCAGAAAGGTCCTATCTCCAGGTTGCTCAGATTGGTGTCCTCCTAGCAGTTTGTGCCATTTGGGACTGTCTGTGCAGGTGACCAGTCTTTTTCTGGAAGCCATTTTGACAGCCCAGGACTTTTAGCTTCTGCCTGATATTGCAGGGAATGTGGCCACTGAGGACGTCGTGTATATGCTATCTGGGTTTGGCATACACCATGGCGTTGACCTAGAGAAGCTTGTGGATGCCAGTGCTTTCATCTGTGGGGCTTTGAAGAGAGACACCATGGCAAATGTCTCCCAAGCTATGCTTGCGGCCAGAAAGCGCAGCGAGACAGAGGCACTGTCTGCTTGATGGCTGTGTGTGCTTTTTGAGAGTCTGAGAGTCTGTGAGGATATGAAAGAACTTGCCAAAGCAGCCGTGAGAGTGGTGTAGGAGCAATAAGACAGCAAGGCATTGCCGCATCTTTCAGCACCGTGTGACACCAGCGTCATCTAAGAGCCGCTTCAACCTAAAGTTTGGACGTGTCTGTGAGCTTTGGGCTGTTGGTTTGGTGACACGTTGCACAACCTAAAGGCCAAACTCATCCCACATAAGCTCTACGTACCAACACTGTCCTCTCTGGTAGGATGTCATACGAGATTGTGACACCATGCAAGGAGACGGAGTATTTCCCTGTAGACAAGTCAGACGTGAGCCCTTCAAGCACTTCTGCCGCAGGAGCAGAAGACTGTTTTCGGGGATGTGCACGATCTTGTGCACCTGCATGCTTTGAAGTCTGGCTTTGGCCAGCTTCAATCAGCCCATCACCTGACTCATCCGTCTGCTCATGCACCGTCTGTCCCTCTCCAGGCACAGGCGTCTTACCAAGCTCTGAAGCGCTTGTGCCTCCTTGCTTCCCTTGCACAGTTGTGCGCTGGTGCAGAGAGCGTATGTCCAGACGCAGGACCTGACGCACCAGGTCCACCCAGTCCTTGGGGTGCTTGTACAGGGCGTGTCTGATGGCGCCTCCCGGGCCAGAAGCTGCCCAGCAAGACTCCAAGCGGGCCAGCATGTCGTCAGGTATCTGCACATCTTTCAGTGCGATGGGATCATTGCTGGCCTCGTCTGACACCTGCAGCAGGCGCCTTGCTATCCAGCTACATCTTATCAATATTCTGCTCTGTCCACATAGGTGTGATGAGAGCAATGTAGAGTGTGGCGAGAACAACACACACAGAGAATAATGGATGTTGGTGAGAACATCAGCCATCAGTGGAACCTACAGAATGTCTGTGCTCGGATGCCAAGACATGAATGACTCTCAACATGGGTCTGTTAGGATGAAGGGCACTCAGGGCAGTATTTCAAGGCATGGCTTTGCAAGGAAGGGAAGGTGCTAGGGCAGACGCTCACCCATGATGGAGCTATTGCTTGGCTGATGCTGTCACAGAAGGGTACGTACGGCTTGATGTCTAGGATGGGAGTTCCATCGACTATGTCTGCGCCTCCCAATGTGATGCTCCGGCCTTTCACCTCTACCACCTCTGCGACACTCAGACCTGCAGACGCACATACTTTGATCATGCAACAGTGAGGATGCCAAGGTTTGGCAAGCAAGCCGAGCACTCAACATGATTGCATGGTGCAAGCTTATGCTGTGGAAGGGCAGGAGACAGCTAACTGTGTCATGATTCCCTCTTAGCTGAGGAAGCTCTCTGACCATGCACATCTGCTACTATGCATCTCACAGCAGTCCCCAAGCTGCTGGATGAGCACAGCAGCAGCAGGCAAGGAATATGGGGATGAGGCAGGACTCAGCGCCTGCAAACGTGTATAAGTCTGCGTTTTGAGTTGACTCACCGATGGGGGATGGGCGGTGGGGCGAGCGGGTAGCCAGCACACCCATGCGGCTGCCATTGAGGCGCGGCACCTGCACCTTGGCCTTGAGGCCATCCGAGGCGTGGTCCGGGGACCACAGGCGCTGCAGGTCTGTGTTGCAGTGGAAGACGAATATCACCCACACGTGGGAGTAGTGCTCCAGGCCCTCTAAGCAGCCTGCTGGGATGTCCTGCCTGCGCAGTCATCATTGCAAGCTTTAGAGCTAGTGCTTGATGCTGCCAACTGTAAAGGGCTACTTGGGCATGGCATTGCACAGAAATATCTGGGAGTGCAGGCTTTGCAACTCTTGCCTGGTACTGCTACTTTAGAGGGACTCATCCGGCATGCCACTGTGTGGGAAGTGCACCGAGTGTAGATGCTCCTGTGCAATACTGGGCCGTTGGGTCATTTGATTCAAGTGTAAGAGAGCAGCTTTGTCGCTGAGCACCTCAGCACAAGCCGTGCGCGTGCTGCGGGGACAAGCAGAGGCTGGCGTGGGGTGCCGCTCCGCTTGGTGAAACAGGACTGCAGGTGCCCGATGGGCTGCAGGGGGTACGTCTCAGGGACTTTGCTGTCACTGGACTGCTCTCTGCTGCTCTCCCTCTCTCGCAACTTCTTCTGCAATAGTGAGACCACAGGTGAGACAGCAGCCTGCTTGTGAGAGTACATGGCGCTGCGATGGCTAACCTCCCTCCAATGCAGTCTGTGCGTCAGAGGCCAAGAGGCACGCCATACGTCCAACTATCACAAGTAGGGGCTGTCAGCACCTCTGCTCTGATCCTTCCTGTCCTCTCAGATGCTCTGTTCCTTCTTTCGGCATCGAGCTGCCGCTTGGCCTCTGCCAGCTCTCTGCGAGCTTGTCTCCTTTGCTGCCAAAGTCTTAGGAGGCCGACAGAGCACGCAATAAGTCCACCCACAAGTGCAATTGTTTGCATTTCTTCTCACTGCTGATTCATGGCTCGCAGGCATGAGCTCCACTGACGGTCTTGCGCTCGTCCATTCTCGTCCGAGGCCATACGACTGTATATGGGCTTTCACATGCACACGCCAGACTTGCTGTCGGGGTCCAGCTCTTCACTATGCACTATTGCTCGCAAGGAATTGTGATCAAAGTGACAAAGGGAGGGACCCAGATGTAGACGAAGCTGTCTCCCCTTGGTGGGAAGCTGCCCGACCGCCGAGAAGCCCGAGAAATTCAAACTGTCATCGGTCACGATGTGCATTGGTTAGGGCTCGGCCCCCATCTCGCACCTCCCTACGCACTGAGAATTGCTGAAACTGTTACTCAGAGAGTAGTACTTACCTTACCATTTCGATCAAGCAAAACCCTGCTCAGGTAGACAGTACTGTGTTGGGTTTGAAAGCTTGAACCCGATTTCTTGGAGTGAACAGGATTGCTATATAGCCCACAGACAACATCACTGACAAGGTGGCTACCACAACACAACCCCTGGGTCCTAGGGAGAGCCCTGGAGTAGCCCAGGGCCTGGCGAGCATGCTTGTCGCCACCTGCGAATGGATGGGAAGTTTGCTGGGGGTCTCCCCACAAGCCGTATCATCGACACTTGTGTAAGATTCTGACGCTTTGATATCTGTTGTATAAGATGTATATAGATGCTCACGCAACGGATCGCCAGGTAGAGCGAACGCAGCAGGCATCGACTTAGCACTATGCCTGGAGAGTTGTATGCTCTGGCATGGCTGCCCCGTGAAAGCGCGTTTGCCGCATGCAGGATTGTACTGATAGGTTTGGGGGCTTTGGCCGGTGTTTACTTTCTGAAGCAGCTATCCGCAAAGCAACATGGACAAGGTACAGGCACACCACAACGTCTCCTGCCTAGTGCTTGCATCACTAGTGTCAGGTACCCTGTCAAGCATCACAGATGCAGGGAGTCCTGCGTGTGCACGAGCTGACATGCTTTGGACGCGCCTACAGGGAAACCCTCCAAGGTCATGCTGGTCACATTCCTTGTGGTGGCGTACAGCCTCTGCAGTAGTATGCTTCTCATACTCAACAAGGTAAGCTGTTGAGCAGCTCCAACACCTCCTGCATCCCTGCTGACTCTATACTAGAAGTGCACTCAATGCGGGATGCGCCTTCAGCACCCCATGTCAGTCTTTTACCGACACCCGATGCATGTGTGAGAACTGGGCAACTGCATGTCAGAAGGGTCTATTCTGGAGGCAGTAGCCTGTCCTATATAGCTGCACGGTCTACCAAGACCATTGTATTGCTGCACTGCAGGTGGCAGTGACCTACATTCCTGCTCCGTCCTTCATTCTTTTCTGTCAGCTGTCGTCGTGCGCGCTGTATGTCAAGCTTTCAGCCGTCGCTGGTGTGGTGGATGCTGAGCCCTTAGAGTGGGAGAAGTCCAAGAAGTTTGCTCTCATCGTCTTCGGCTTCATCGGCACACTGTTCTCAAACGTCACCTCATTGCGGGTGAGCCAGATCTTGCTGCACGACTCGAGCTGCGCTTTGTCTTGAGCATGCTGTGCCCTGCCTACTGCTGCCATTACAACTTGCTGGTCTGACTATCAGCGGGAGTCACCTTGCCAGGCGAGGGGCTGCAACAGACTGTGGTGACTCACAGTGTCAGAGCAACAGGGGCCTGTGCTGATTCGCTTTCGTGTGTGCTGCAGTATGTCCCTGTGGATACCATCATTTGCTTCAGGGCGTCCTGCCCGATTGTGATAGCCGTCATTGAATTCTTGTACTTGGGCCGTGAACTTCCGTCCTTCAGGTCATGGGCATCCTTGCTTGGTGAGATGCTGACCAGCTTCCTGTTTCACTGGCTCCCTGCAATTCGCCTGTGCTCATCACATTGCAGCTTCGTCAATGGCGTGCCAGGCTGTTACAGAGACTGCAACAGCACCTTGTGATGCGGATGCTCCCTGCTGCAGGTGTGTTTGCCGGGGTCACCGCCTACACGTGGCAGGATGTCAACTTTACAGTCGTCGGCTATGTCTGGATCATCATTTGGTACACCTTTGCCGTCTTCGAGATGGTGTATGTCAAGAAGGTTGTCGACACAGTGAAGATGACAACATGGTCTCGCACTTACTACCAGGTGACCACGGGGCTTCAGAGTCCAGTTGCATGGCCCAGCACCTCGAATCCCCGGAACGAGTTTCCAGCACATGTGCACATCTCGGTGTTCCTAGTCAGGGAGCAGTAGGAATGATGTCACACGTCCTCTATGGGGAGTCCAGCTGAGACAGGCATAGTTCAGAGGGATGACCTACTTGTTTCTCAGATCCTTTGTGTCATGTGCAGAACACCCTGGCGATTCTGCCAATGCTGGCGATCACAGCCTTTTCGGGGGAGATGCAGACTCTGATGAAGCTGAAGTGGACTGCGGGGGGCACTGTGGCGCTGGTGGCCTCATGCGTGGGGGGCCTGGGCATGAGCTACTTCTCATTCGCTCTGCGGGCAGTCATATCCGCCACATCATTCTCGGTCATTGGCAACGTCTGCAAAGTCCTCACCATCCTGGTCAACCTTCTGATGTGGGACAAGCACTCAAGTAAGCCCTGGACCCGCTGCATTTCACACGAGGTGCCTTGCTGTGCCTGAAATGACCAGACTATCGTTAGCTCAACGGGACTGGCGATGTCCCAGCCCCAAGCGTTGTATGTGCTGCACAGACGGACGCAGTCTTCTAAGACTCACTGTGCCCATTGCACATGTTTCTGTGCGCTCTTCACCATTGCAGGTCTACCTTGGTAGCATGCTCTCTTTGGGATGCAGTGCGCTGAGAAGGAGTGTGCCCTACTTGACCAGCTCTTGAATGCATTGCAGATGCGCTGGGGACTGTGGCGCTGCTGGGATGTCTGGGAGCGGGTTCTGCGTATCAGCAAGCGCCCATGCGCAGCTCGCACAAGGTTGAGAAGGCCGACAAGGATCCACGTGAAGAGGACCCACTTGTGGCCAAGGCAGAGAGCAGGGTATGAGGCGGGCAAGTGTACGTGGAAGGTTGTTACATGGCGCACATGCAGGCAATGCTGGCATATGAGCCATGTAAGGAGGGCTTGTGCTGAGGCCTCCAGTTTGTCATGACATCCATGAGGCAGGGTTTCTGCAGCATGTACTAGCATCACATGGAGATGACAGCTATGACCGGTCTGTTGGACAAGACTGCACAGGTATTCTATGATGTGCTGGGTTTTGGTTGCGGGGTGCTACTTGGCAAGTAGATTGCCATGGTGGACAATGTCCTTGCTTGGGGTCATGTTGCATACCAGACAGGCAGGAAAGAGGTCTCGAAAGACAGCTTTCTCTTTTCAGATCCCGTGTCACTTTCCCGCGTATGGCATGCGCATCTCTATGCACCTGGTGTTGGATTGCACGATCGCCTCTCACCACTTTCACGGGACCACATCATGTCAAATGCGCCTTGCCCTGCTCAGGGAGGAGTTTCAGGCCTCAGCGATTGTGGCCTGCCCTTGCAAATGCCTGCTGAGTTGCTGCTCCAGCACGCCGAGCAGTCGCAGCAGGGACGAGCTCTGGCCTGCAAGAGGATGGACAGGAGCAAGGCGTGTGAGCGGGGGTCCTAGATCCCCGCTGATTGAGCGGACCTCGCGTCACAGGCAGGGCTTGCAAACCCCTCAGATAAGGTTTAGGCCCGAGCTCTTTCTCCTGCGCTTACGAGCCTCTCGCGCGTCCGCTAGCATCAGCTTGTGCACACGATGATGGGAGAGAGTATAAGGGGTGCGGGAGCATGGCAGGATTCAGAAGTGCAGCTTTGCTAGGTCTTGTAAGCTGCCGCTTACCGTCAAGCCATCGCTTAAAACGGTATGCTGCAGACATAGGCGTGCTACTAAAGCATACTTTGACTATACACGATAGTATGAGGCCCATCAAGATGGCACTAAAGCTACGGACTCTATATAACCCCCTCACTGGCTTTGCCAACAGGCATGCTGCAAAGGCATGCGATGCATGTGCGCCAGGATGTCTTGCTAAGCGCAGCACTGCGAGAGATCATCTGCTCCTGTGTGCAAGTCATTGTTGACTAGGAGCATGCTTCAGACAGGACTGCCCATCAGTCATGGACTCTCTAAGCCATGTTGTACCAGCTGAGCTTTCTCCTGCAGGCCATAAGGACATGACCTCGCCAGAGTCCAAGAGAGCAAAGGGCATCCGCAGCCCGAGACAGAAGAAGCGCCCTGCAGCTGCTGCCGACAGCCTCGCCATGGCTCACCCAGGCCACTATAAGGATCCCGGCACAGAGAACCTAAGCCAGCTATCAGACATCGTGTCCAGGGAGGGCCTCGAGCCCAAGTCTGTGCAGTATAGGGACAATGCTCCTGCCATCAACCTCTCACAGCAAAGCCAGCAGTCACCTGGGGGGACAGAAGATGCTCCTGAGCAGCCAGAGCTTCCTTCGCAGCCAGACATCCCGCTCCCCGCAGCAACTGCCAGTGCGTCACTCCGCCTGTCTTGTCCATCATTGGCATCCTCTGTCTTGAAACCATCTGAGCACACCTCTTTACATGTGTCAACATCTGCAGTGCTCTCCCTGGCCACAGGCAGTGCACCGTGTTTCGTGCAACCCTGGGATTGCAGAGAGATTGTGACTACTGTATTGCCTCAGGTCTGACGTCGCCTGCGCTGGTGTACACCCCATCAGCGAATGGCGCTGGAACACATCAGCAGTCTCCCAGCCTTGGAGGCGCACTGATGCAGCAGGGCAACGGCCAGTTTGTGCTGCCTTACACGGCGCACCAAGTGGCGGCGTCTAGTGGCGACATGCACATGCAGGAGATGGGTGAGCTCAGCTGGTCCCCTGCACCACCTTCTTTGAGAAAAGTCCTGTGTTTGTGGTAATGTCATGCATGCACTGCAGTGTTCTTCCATAGTCTCCGTCTGCTTGAAGCGTGTAGCTGAGGATGGGCTTCTCGGCAAGTACTGCAGTGCCTTTCCATGCTCTCTTCCTCCTATAAAGACTCCTGCTGAGGAGTGGCTTCTCGGCATAAATTGCAGTGCCATTCCACGTCTTCTTTGTTTTACAAAAAATCCAGCTGAGGAGTGGCTTCTCGGCATGTCTTGCAGTTTCATTCCATGCTCTCCTTGATGCCAAGGCACTCCAGCTGAGGAGTGGCCTCTTGCCTGCTACTGCAGTGTCATTCCTTGTGCTCTCTTGGACTAATAAGACTCTAGCTGACAAATTTTCCCTGGCCTGCTGCTGCAGATGCGGGGTATGACGACGGCAGCAGGATGGCCAGCAAGGCGACGCGGAGGGGCCCCATGGACGAGATGCGGCAGCTGGTGCGCATCCTGGTGAAGATCATCCCCCACAGCATCACCTTCCTGGCGTCCGCGGAGGAGGGCGGCGGCGGCAACCGCATCAGCGAGGAGCGCATCAAGTACTTCCTGGACTGCACCCTGGGCGAGGCGCCCCGCCCCAGCTGGGGCGTGCCTCAGGGGTGGGGCGAGTACCTGGCCGGTGACCACACCCTCCACCGCCACATGCGTCAGACCTTGCTTCTGTACCGCCTTGAGCATGTGTTCAGTATGGGGCGGGTATCACAGCTGCACAAATAAGGAGCGACACCCCTCTCGGGGGAAACCATTGGATAGCTGTAGAGCTGTGGCCTCACTGGGTTGTCCTTGTGCAGAGCTGTTCTCCTGGATCTCAGAGCAGCCTGTGACCAGAGACCAGGCCATGCGCTGCGCCAAGAGGGAGCCTGGCCGCAGCTGGGAAGCAATCTCTTCTGAGATCCGCAGAATAGGTACTTGTCTCCTCTGGTCTCTGCATGCTGTCCCTGGCATACTCTCGTGCTGACCGCATTCCTTTTCTGACCTCTAAATAGCAGCGTTGATAGGGTAAGAGGACGCAAGTCATGTTACCTGAGCATCTCAGATGATGGTGCTCTGTCTGCAGGCATCAACCCGATGTCATGGCCGCTCCCGCTGGCCCGAGACACCCTGAGACAGGCTGCAAAGAATCCCGTCCCGCAGCCCATGCCCACCGCAGCCAAGCGCGCCGCTGAGGAGGCCAAGCTGCCCGTAGGTCTTCAGGGTCCTGTGCGTCCCCGGATTGTGGCACCCTTGCTCTTCGTGCATTACCCTGTGCCAACAGTGGATGCTGTACAGTCGTGTGCTGCCAGCCGTGCTATGCATGTACATGCGCGATGTTGTCTAGCTTGCTGTGGATGTGGGACTGCTGTCACACTTGCTGTGGATGCGGGATTGCTGTCACGACATGCGGCGACCATGAAGGAGTTGGTGTGGTGCGCATGATGCGAACAGTATGGGTTGTTGCTGCAGTCCGCCAAGAGGAAGGCCTTGGCTGGTGACCCAGACTCCTTGAATGACGTGGAACTGTGGCAGCAGATTGTGCGCTGCCTGCACGCTGCGCGCAAGAAGCTGGGTGAGCAGAAAGGCTTTGTCATATTATATTTCACGCATACCTCGGGTGCTTTTCCGTGCCATCTGCAAATGTGGCACTCATTCCCAGTTCCCACGCTGTGTCTTCTCAACGCCATGAAGCCAATCAGCGAGCCTGTCAAATGCCTTCAGCAGCAGATGCAAGCAGATGGAAGGCTTCAAGCCAGCCCAAAGCTTGCCAGTCTCTTCTTCTTGCCAAAGGAGTGAGTGCTCATGCTCAGGGCCGGGAGACCTGGGCAACATGCCCCTGCAGCAGCTGCGCCAGGAGGCGCAGGCCCTCATGGCTGACATCGGCGCCTCGGCAGCCATGCAGCTGCAGCAGGGCGTGCCAGTCGTGGTCCAGGGGCCCAATGGGCAGCAGCAGCTGCACTACATCACCCTGGGCGCTCTGCAGGGCGCCTCCCAGCAGCAGCAGCTTCCTGCCTGGCCAGTAATGCCCGAGCCTTGATTGTTCCAGCTCGCAACAGCAGCCAGTGCTGTCATGCTGAACAGCCTCACAATGCCTGAGCACTGGCCTTGGATCCACCTAGGGGATGATGCACCTCAGGGGATTAGCGAAGGTAATGTGCAGCCAAAGATATTGTGAGCTGAGAGGCTGGCACAATGCACAGGTGTCAGGGTATATGAGTGGAAGCCCGGTGCCCGCCAGTGCCCTCATGGGCCCAGCTTTGGCGCCCCCCTCCCCGCAGGCCCTTTCAGGGATGAACCCCTCACAGCTGATCCTCAGCCAGCCCTCAGGCGCGGGCTTGCAAACGCTGCACATGCCCTCCCAGCCTGACGTGCACAGCGCCCCAGGATTGTCAGACGCTGCAGCACCCGGCGTCAAGAAGCCACAGGTGCCTGGTTTGCCCCTTCATTGGTGAGAGTGCTCCTGCTTCGAGGCGCAAGCTGCATGATGTAGGGCAGCGCAAGGCGTGTGCTGTAGACTGTCACAGAGAGTGAACGCTTGTGCAGGCAATACGTGCACAGCTGCAGCAGGCAATTGGGTCGGGAGGTGAGGCCTCAACGGTGGTCTACAGCCAGGCTGAGGAGGTGCCACAGGACTCTGAGCGCAGCATCTTCGAGAACGGTGCTGTCAACGCGCTATACAGGTCGGTTGCATGCTGGGTCTTGCCATGATTGTCTTGAGTTTGCAATTGCCTGGATCCTTGCGCATGGGACAATAAGACGATGTCTCTTGCCTCTTCTTGTCACCTGACAGGGTATGATCAGCATAAGATTGTTCTCCCCATAGCAGATGCTACCTGATTTGCTGTCAGGCCTGAGCGGGATGTATTGCGTGTGCAGGCCCCAGCCCGTCAAAGCATCAGGCGCTGCAGCAGCTTCGCATCCTGACTCCAGCGAGCAGGCTGGCTTCCGACCTGTGGGTGCCTCCCTAGCACCAGATGGCACACCCATCATGCCTGTCTCAGGTTTGCACGCTCGTTCTCTCCAAACTGCTCAAGCTGTCCAACCTCAGGCTGTTGGACTTGAGGCTTGGGTGCTTTGTGTGATCGGTGACGGGCGCACGCTGCCAAGTTTTCATTCCATGTCATACGAATGGACTGGCCGCTCCTCGGGCCCTTTTGCTGCTTGATGGGGCAATGAGCAGACAATCACCATGCAGGGCTGATCCCAGGCATCTCAGGAGGGCTGCAGACCCTCCTGACGGACCCCAATATGCTGAGCAGCTTCTACGGCGCCATGGGCACCACGTCTGGAGCACTGTTAGCCCTGTCTCAGCTGCCAGGCATCAATGTGGAAGGCGTCCAGGTGAGACAGCGCCTGGTCCTGAGGTCGTGCCACGGTACATGAACTACCCTGAGCTGCTTCTCACTTGCCTGTTTACGTCCAGCACCAGAGGGGATTGTCCCTGGCAGCCCCCTTGGCCCCTCTGAGGCTGCAAGCAGCACTGTGTGAGAAGCTGTGGCACTGTTTTGGTAGCCGCCGGCTAGCATATAGCAGCAGTTCTGGAGAAGAAGCAGCCCTGCAAAACTCTCACCTTCCCAATCAAAGTCAGATGCAGCAATAAAGCAGGTTAAAGAGTGGATCTGAGGTTGATGTGGTCTGTGCGGCTGCAGGGCGGAGTAGCGCTGGGGCAAGGGGCGCCAAGGTCTTCCGGTCCAAGCACAGCCGCCTGGGCCCCGTCGCTGAGCGCCGCCCTGCAGTGAGACCCTGTTTTGGCAGCATGTGCAGCAGCCAGCTGTGCAAAGCGCTGCCCATGCATGTATCACATGATGGCCTCTCATGGAAGAGGTTGAAACTAACGGTGTTCCATGCGCAACTTGATGACTTCAGCCGCCCCAAGTGGCTGGAAAAATGCAGTCAAATCTGGAGCTATAAATGGCAAGGCAGTGCGAGGCAGAGCTGTTGGGGAAAGTACAATGACCTATGTTGACAGGTGTGTGAAGTATGCATGCAAGCATAAACAGCTACTCTGCAACGAGATTAGAAGGTGTTGGTATGAGACCAGCTATGAAGCATCCCAGTTCTGGCGGTATACAGCTCCAAGCTCTACACAGCTTTTGACATCTGTGTAAGATTTTGGACAGCATTGGCGACATCAGTGTCAAGCCCTCGCGTAGTACGCTGCTGCTGCTTGCTGAGCATGCAATCATAGCTATGCTGTGCTTGCCACAACATGGAAGAAGTGGTAGATCTCGTCCGAGTCCTGGGCGCCCACAAGCACGCCACAGACAGTGCATACAACTGCAGACAGGGGCTGCTCGCTTGCAGCCATTTGCTGGCCTGCCTGCTCCTGACCCCTCCTCCTCTTTTCCCTCCTTCCTGTTGGAGTCGTGCTGCTGACCTGCTTTGTCTTGTCCACCCTGCAGAGGCACATCCTATAAAGTTGCCAGCAGCTCACAGTCTGTAACATGCGCGTGGTGCTCCTGTGTGTGCTCTGTTGTGAGATGAATCCAGGCATTTCGACTGAATGTATTGTGGGAGAGAAAAAGCTCACTTTGTGTTGATGGAGAACATAGCCCGGAATTGCCCATCTTTGTAGGCGTGGGCTTGGCAGTCAATGCAGACGGTGGTCAGGCAACCAGGGCAGCTCAGGAGGGCATCTGAGCGCCTGTTACCGCGCGCTCTGTCTATGAACGCTTGATCAGCATCATCTGCATTGGGATCGTAGTCCTCAGATCGCTGTTGATCTGGGAGTCCACTCGAAAGGTCATCGTCGTCATCATCTCCTCCCTGCTGCCAGCCCTCCTCTGCATTCTCGTCCTCATCGGTCGAGTCCGGCATTTAACGTGAGTAAATGCTGTTGTGTGCCAAGAGTGCTATGAGTGACTGCTTTCTCTGTCAGCTCAGCATCGCACACACATCTTGCATTCATAGCATACCGCGGGAGGTAGCCATATTTTGACCCTTCAACTCCCTTAGAATATAAAGGCTTAACTTTTCTAGCTGCAATGCCCTTTCTCAACTCGAGGCAGCATCTGAGGTGTCATGGAGTGACTCAGCAGCTTCACTAAGCTGGAAACTGTTCTGGCGCCATATCACACAGGCCCGCGAGCGTGAGGACATGTGTTGAATTGCACAGTGATGCGTTGTTCGTATATGTCAACGTGATCTTGCCAACACTTCTACAGCCGATGCGCGAATGGTAGTACCAGGTGTTCCCAAGGCATACATGAGAAGCACAGAGGAAGCCCTGCAATACCAGACCGGCTTTGGTAAGCTCTCTAATTATTTCATAAGCGCATGGTGGCCCGATGTCTGCTCGGGTGATGCTGAAGGTCTTTGTCTGACTGGGTTACCTACTGTGCAGCGAACGAGTTCCAGTCAGAAGCCTTGCCAGGGGCTTTGCCGGCACACAATAACCCACAGGTAGGCGAAGGAACCTCTGTGTCTTGCCAGAGCGTTGTACCACGGCCCTTCTCCCCTAGCTTCTTCTCTAGAGGTTACTTCACCCTGGGTCTTGCGTGTAGATATAGGACAATTTCCCGACTTTTACAGGTGTGCCCATACGGGCTTTATGCAGAACAGCTTTCAGGCACTTCCTTCACGAGTCCAAGGCGGTAAGGTCCTCACACCTGTCTCGCTGTCCATGGTGTGATAAGCAGACAGCAAGGCACATGGGAAGGTGAAGCCTGAGAGGAAAGCCATCATCTCTGAGCGCCAACCATTGGCCAGAGAGCACGAGGACTAATTGCAGCATTGCACATGCGCAGGCAAAACTTCAGGAGCTGGCTGTATCGGATCAGGCCCTCAGTGAACAACTCACGCTTCAAGCCTGCAGAAGGCATCGACCCTGCCAAGTTCGGGGCGAGCGCTGATCCAGCGCACTCAGAGCTGACTCCCAACCAGCTGCGCTGGCAGCCGTTCTCCGTGCCTGAGGAGCCTGTTGACTTCGCGCATGGGCTCACCACAATCTGCATGTCTGGCAGGTGGGTCCACAGCAGCCTGCTTAAGTCACATAGCTCATGTTGCACAGGCCTGCTTGCAGCAGGTCAAATAGGGCCTGCATGTTGTCATCTGTATGTTAGTGCTCGTCCTAGAAGCTGGTAGTGACTTTGCAAGCTGTCTGCATGACACGCATGCTGGTGCTTTGTTGTCCGGTGCTTGGACACCTTTTCCATCCACTACAATGATTGCAGCATTCCTGATGTGCAACACATAGCTCTTACAATCAGTGATGACCTTTCATCTTGGATCATGTGGTGTGCAGCCCGGCAAGCAAACAGGGGTATGCCATGCACATGTATGCGGCTAGCACTTCCATGACAGACTGCAGCTTCTGCAATGCCGATGGCAACTTCCTGATTGTGCCCCAGCTAGGTCTGCTACATACATCCATATCTGTAACTCTTTCCCTTGCATGCCATGCGTATCTGCAGATAGATGTACTGATCACGGCTTCCTGTCATCCCACTCATGGATATCAGGTAATGATGCAGGATATGGTCCTGCCATGCTTACTCTACGATCAACATCCTCCTGTGACAAGACTTACTGGAGGTTGTTGAAATTGGTATTTATTTATGCAGGTGCATTGAAGATACAGACAGAGTTTGGGATCATGGTGGTGTCCCCTGGGGAGATCTGTGTGATTCAGTGTGGCATGCGCTTCTCAGTAGCACTGGTGGATGGCACAGCCCGTGGCTACATGCTGGAAGTTTATGGCAGCCACTTTGTCCTGCCTGACCTGGGCCCAGTGGGTAAGCGCCACCAGCCTTGCATACAGCTGAGTCTCAGATCGTGCTCTCACAGCATGGTCTATGTGGGCCTGCCTTCTGCATCAAGCGCTTTGGCCGCAGATCTTGGATGCGATCTCAAATCTGAAGTCAAATGTAGACAAGGCAGTTCCCTGAGAGGTAGTACGAGGCAGGGTAAGTCTCACAGATCATTACACTGTTTCTTCAGGTGCAAATGGTCTGGCAGCCCCCAGGGACTTCCAGACGCCGGTTGCACACTTTGAGGACAGGGAGTGCCGCTTCACAGTGCTGCACAAGCTGTGCGGGCAGGTGTTCCAGGCGCAGCAGAGCCATTCTCCCTTTGACGTTGTTGCCTGGCATGGCAACTATGCCCCCTACAAGTACGACCTGGCCAGATACTGCCCCGTCAACACGGTGCGCTCTAAGTCCCACTCATGTCTCAGAGTCTTCCTGCATTCTGTGTGCTGCTCGGTTTGAAATATGCTATGTCAATGAGGAAGTTTGAGGAGAGAAGAGAGCTGCAGTGGCTTTCCCGAAGACCTTGATTGAAGTTGGTGTTGCAGGTGGCATTTGACCATGCAGACCCCTCAATCTTCACAGTCCTCACCTGCCCATCACACATTCCAGGCAGGCCCCTCTCTGCCTCGTACTGTGCTGCATGTGCAATTACATCTTGTCTAAAGGCTGAAGCATCACACCTGCTGGAAGCACTCTATCATCCTCCTGACAGAAAATCACCCGCAGCTCCAGCTTGATCCCTGCCTGCAGGCACTGCAACAGCGGACTTTGTGGTGTTTCCACCACGCTGGACGGTGGCAGACCACACCTTCAGGCCGCCCTACTACCACCGCAACGTCATGACAGAGTTCATGGGCCTCATCAACGGCACATATGAGGCCAAGCAAGGAGGCTTTGTCCCTGGAGGTACACCTCATATCTCCCTAACATACCCTGCTACAAGTGGGCCCTGTCCTACACAGCTCACCTGCCTTGTCAGACATAAGCCTCTCCTGAAAGGGTACAGGCTGCTGTGCTATGGTGAGAAGGTGGAATGTATGTGTGTCTCTGATCACTGGGACATTGCCCAGCGTCTGGGAACACGGCTGCAGGAGTCAGTGTGATTCACAAAAAAGCCGAAGCACATGTGTTCACTGCAGGTGCCAGTCTCCATGTGTGCATGACGCCGCATGGCCCGGACACTGCCACATTTGAGAGCGCCATTGCGAAAGACAGCACCAGGCCAGAGCACCTGCCGGCAGATGCGCTCGCCTTCATGTTCGAGGCAAGACTTCCCACTTTCAGCACAAACACCTTATGTCACTTCAGGGCCTTGCCTGCAACATGCGATACTGCAGGCTGTCACCTCGACTCTTCCCTGCTGTGAGGTACATGCACAGCCCAGAGCAGTCTTCACACGACACTGCACTTTTGTATAGTGCGATCAGATGTGGAAGAGCTCGGAAGCTGCAGTCTGCAGAGCTGTGATGCTGAATCACCTGTATGCAGGTGAATCACATTCCAAGGATCATGAAGCATGCGCTGCATTGCCCGGAGTTGGAAGATGACTACCAAGAGTGCTGGAGTGGTCTCAAGAGCCACTTCAAGGCATCGCAAGGCCCCAAAGGACCGCAGGTCTCACAGGCCAACGGCAGCAATCACACGAGCTGAAACGCTCCTTGCCACCAGCTTACGCGAAGCCAGAAAGCATGACACAGAGACGCGCAAGCTGTATAACAATGACGGACAACCAAGCATGTACAACAAGTCTCACAGCCAGCCTAGGCCTTCAGGGCGCGGCCTTTTGCGGATGTGCAATTTCAATGTACATTACAAATGATCCAGCAAGTACTCCTCATCAGCTTCGTAGTCGGCAATGCATGCCATCTTTCAATAGTCTGAAGTGTCGCCTCCCGCAACATGGGAGTCATGACCTGGCGATGTACAATAGCATGAAGCTGTGCTGGAGTCATTGGTGAGTCAATACTGATAAATGACGATAGGAATCACATGCAGCATTATGCAGAGGTGATAATGAGAATGAAGAGCAGGCACTTTGACAGCAGCAGGCAGATGCACCAGCGGTTGCGAGACGTTCCATTTCTCTGTCAGCAAAAGTGACACAGGTGCGATTTCTCTTGGTACTGCACTGCAAAGTGGACTGTTGAGAGCCAATCATCAGCCGAGTGCGTACAACAGCAGCCAATTATCCAAGTCTTGACTTGCATACTCTTCACAGGATCCTCTACCCTTCAGCTGCGCTTGATCAGCTGCCTGCGGCCCCAGCAAAGGGCGCAGCCCGACATGCGGCACCGCAGTATGGGCAAGGCACCCGGCCCGTTGCCTTGAACCCGCTGACCACGTTTATATTTTAGCAAACCACTTGCCCGTCAGTACAGTCATGTCGCCACCAGACCTTTCTGTTGCTGTACACACCAACCCATGCTGGGTGCAGAGGCTCTGCCAATGGAAATGCATTGCGAGCGACATCCCAGTACTGCAGCAGAGTTGGCTGTAACTCTGCAAGAGAGTTGCAGGGGCAGACGACTACACTGCTGCAGAACGGGCACCCTGCAGGCTGCCTAAATCTGCAGCGGCTTCGGACTTGCGCCTCCCATTCGTGCTCATGCTGGCATCCCGTCCATTCCCATATGGCAGGAACATGCTGCTTGGATCCCTTCCTTTGCAGGGAACATGTTGTGTGCACGCTCTTACTGGTAGATGTGATGACATTTGCAGTCCCGGGAAGGGATACTGTCAGGCAAGGCCACAAGAGAATCTGATGGGCTTCGTCCTTGCCGACCTGCCCAGTGATTGTGACATCAGCTGATGCCTTGTTCTCGAGAACTTCCCCACGAGAGGTAGCTGCTCGTAATATATATGCTGCTGTGACAGCCTGGTAGCCAGCACATAGGGCAGACGTGTCGGGTGTGGACGCTGCTGGCCTTGCCGGAACCCTTTGCACTCAGCACGGACAGACTCGGCTCATCACGAGGGCTCGTGACATCCCGTGTGACCGAGCTTCAATGCGACACTGATAGAGCTATAGCACGCTATATGAAGATCGGCCTCCTAATGAACGGCCACCCCTAAATCAGCAGGAAGATTTGCAGGTATTTATCCCGTCAGGGCCAGTGCAGCGCCTGCATCGGCAAAGCATAATTGAATGCGTATGAACGCAGCGAGAGCCAACTAAATACTACAATATGACTTGATATTAGCCAAACCCCTTTGGGGTGATGTATATAAGTAGATCAGATTGTCCAGGAGGCCCATGCTAGTCAATGGCATTCTGCATCTGTGAAGGCATGGTGCAAGCAGTATCCTTCCTTTTGGGAAAGCTGGCTCCAATGCAGCGCCCTGCAAGGCGTAGTACTTCTGTGCAGGCGATGAATTTGCCCAAGCCTGGAGAGATCAGGTCCAAGGACTTCAGAACGGCAGCCTCAGCACCCACAGGCAACGGCAAGGCAGAGACAGTCAGGCTTGTCCAATGGAACATCGAGCGCGGGTATTGCCCTGTAGCATTTGAGACTCACTGCATTGACCCACATGACCCTACCTCCTGGTGGTTTTGCAAGCAAGGTGCCGCAGACCTGCACCCTCAGGTACCCAAGTGCTTCAGGGATGACCCAAGAGCTGCACATGAAGCGTGATCAATGTGGATCTGCAGGTATGAGCTTTCCAAGGTCATAGAGGAGCTGAAAGCCCTCAACGCTGACATCATTGGACTTCAGGAGGTGGATATCGGATGTGAGAGAAGCAACAATGTAGATACAGGTGCGATTACATGCTCCCCCTTGACTCCTTTGCACTTTGCAGATGACACCAGGCCATGACATTGCATCTTTTGGGCTTCTTCCAGATGATTGCACAACCTGCACCGCCAGCACTCCATGGTGGCAGCTCAGAACCTTCAGCCGTCCTGCGTGCAGGGGAAGCCATTGCGGAAGCGCTTGGCATGAATTACACATTCCTCTGTGAATTTGAGGAGCTGCACTCCCCGGTCAGAGATGCAAGGTCCCAGGCAAGAATCTCCTCAGTACTCTGGCAATTTGAGTTAATGCTATGGCATCACACCTCGATACATACGGCCACTGCACCCTACCATGTCAGGCTGCGTCTCTGCAATATCTACAACATCTACGACGGCCTTGCAGTGTGCGCATCACTTTGAACACTGATGTTGCTCTGCAGGGCGGTGGAGTGCACGGCAACGCCATTCTGAGCAGATACGACATGAGCGACAGCCGCGCAGTTGAGCACAGGTGTGTTTCACCCCAGCCTATCCTCATACCCACGGCATATCTCTACAACACTCAGTACATCAACCTCCTCTGCTAAGTCTCCTGCCTTTGTACACGTGGGCTTTACAACACGAGGCTACATGCAGTCTACATGACAAGGCAGTCTTTGCCTGCGGCCTGCTGGTTCAGAGCATGCATAGCTGCAGCATGCTGTGTGATCACGTACATGGTTTCAGCGCCCAAATGGGCTGCCTGTAGCTCGCTTTGGGCACCTTCCCCGTCAAAGATGGCGGCTGCTGCTTCAACATTCCCTTCTGTTCTGCTGCTCACCCTTCTGAGCATGGACCTTGACTTCAAGTGCGGGTAGCGAGGGTCAGTTCCGCAACTCAGCTGATTTTCTTGACTCAAGTGGCTGCTCGATGCAGCTGCTGTGCCCTGAGAGGACACGCCCTCAGCTTTCACAGAGGCACCTGAAGAGCTATGCTGCAGTGTGGGCTGTTCACACTGCTGCATGGGTCTTTCCCTAGCGCTCTTCTCAGGCCTTGTGCCTTTGGGCGGCCGAGGTGCTGATGGCGAGGCTGAGTGCTTCTGCTGCAGACCCGCAGCTGCTGGTGCCTGAGCGCTGCGCTGCCCAAAGGAGATCTTGAAGCCGTCGTAGTCCGGATAGTCAGCGGCTGTCAGGCACCAGAAGCAGGAGCCCCCCATGTAGTGCCCTGCCCGAGCATGGGCAGCTACCCGCTCATACACCTGCATGGGCAGTGACATGTGTTGCCGCCAGATGTCAGACCTGCCAAATCCAGTGACGGGAGCCTCCTCCTTCCCTTTATTGTCTCATGCTGGACATCTTCAAGCTTGTCGGGAGGGCTGGCTGATGCAACAGGGGGATGGTGGGAGTGGGCTAGGACCTTCACAGGGAGGCGACCGGGATTATGCGGTCACGGTTCAGCGCAGCGAAGCGCTGCGCAAATCTCAGCACGGTGTGCACAGCAGCCTTGTCGGCTCCAGGGCAGCCACAGGGCTCCTCTGTGCCGGGGATACGGCAGGTGAACTCGTCGTAGTCGGGATAGCTGCCGGCTGCCACCATCCACTGCAGGATTCCCCCCAGTGGCCTCCCGCACAGGGCATTGCCGAAGGCAGTGTCATACACCTGTGGGGCCAGGCATGGGAGTGCATCAAGCCTCTGGAGCCCCTTTCATCCAGAGCCCTTTGGTTCACCAGGAAAGTGATGAAGCCACTGGGGATCCTACAAGGGGATTGGGAAGGGATGGTGGGCAGCACTTTTGGCATCCTCAGGGCGCCCTTTGAGGCAGGGGATTGCACTTCAGTAGCTCGCTCCTGCTTTGGCTGCTTGTGATGACTATAAGGGCTGACCTTTTGGTAGAAGGTTGCCCTGGGCGGGCCGGCAGGCTTCTTGCCAAACTCGGTCAGCACCAAGGGCTTGCCCAGCCGGGCGCAGCAATCCACGTGGGCATTGATCCAGCGCCGCGCAAAGCGCAGCGCGGCCTCCTCGCTGCACTGCCCGCCGCTCAGCCAGGAGTCGGGCCACAGGTGGATCGTGGCATAGTCTATGGTGTCCGGCATGTGATTCCGTGCGAAGTCGCAGCCCTCTGACAGCGTGTCATAGGGGTTGTCTGGCAGGAACTCTGCAAGCATTTCATACGGATCAGCAACAGCTTCCCTTGAAGCATAGCCTGGACAAATGGAGCTTGAGCTCCGGATGTGACGTGAATGCGCCGGATTCCAATGTATGCATGTCATCTGCGACATGGCATGCTGCAGGTCGCTGCTGCATAACATGAATCTATGCGAGCGGCGCGGGTTATAAGCCTGCAGGTGGACACCTTTACAGCAGCTCATAAGGAAACAAGCTCACCAGGGGTAGAGCTGCCAAAGAAGCCTTCTGTGCCCACAGTGACCATGTGGTTGGGGTCCACGCTCTTCAGAAACTCTGCACTCCTGTCAATCCAGTGCTGCAGCTTGCTGCCAGAGAAGTCCCCATTACATCGCGGCTCATTCATGAGCTCCCAAGCCATGATTGCAGGCTCGTCCCTGCAGTGACAGCATGCGGCATCAGGCCTATAATTCTGCCCAGGCTTGCCAGATCCAACACCTTTGCAGGTGCCCTAGTTTCTCTCAGCGCTTTCAGAGGCATTTGCATCTTCAGCTGCTGTGCAGATGCATGCTCAGTGGTTGCAGAATGCAGCTTTGCTATTGACCGCGGACCAGTCGAAGGCATGGCTTTGAGGACAGCACCTGTAGGCGATCCCGGTGATGGTGTTGACCCGGGATGTGATGGTGGCCAGAAAGTTCTGGAAGATGTCCTGGCAGCAGCGGTCCTCATAGAAGTCCTCGGGGCTTCCACTTTCATCTGCCCCCCGCCGCTGACAGCTCCATCTGCCAGGCACACCCCCATTTATTCAGAGGCTACAATGCCTGTAGTACTGCACGGCTGCCTAATAACGGGCACTTATTGATGCTTGGCCATTGCTGGCGCCTCTTTGGGCTGTGCTGCACAGTATGTGCAGACCGGGCAGCGTCTTCCTGGTCAGTACTTGCGGGTGCACAAGTTGACCAGTGGCTTTTGCAGTGGAGCATACTGATAGTGGGGTCTTTTACCTCATGTACTGCGGTATGCCTCCGTATGCTGGCCAGTAATTGACGAGGGGCATGGACAGGCGGAGGCCTCTCATCTTTGCCTGGGCGATAACCCAGTCCAAGGCAGCAAAGACCCGCTCATCAAAGACTCCAGCCTCTGGCTGCAGCGCATTCCACTCTGGACCATCACCTGCGGGCCAAGCAGCCTCTTATGCTTGCTACATGGCCTGAAGGGAGTGGACTGGGTGTGCGTGTTTGTGCTGCTGATGCTAGGAAGGGTTTTCTTTTAGGTCATGGCACTTTTGTTGGCTAAAAGAGGAGGCTTACAGAATGCCCAGGTCCTCACTACAGCAAGATCTGCCTTCCTGGCTGCATCCAGCACCTCTGTCACTTCGTGCCTGAGGTTTGGGTCGGCAGCACGAGTCTGCAGCAGACAGCTATGTTGAGTCAGTATGCCTGCCTGCCTTCGAGACGTGCTGCCCAACTCTCAAGGAGAAGGGCACTGCTCGGTGTGAAAGCAATTTGCCCTCCAGTTATAGGTAGCTGGAGACTTTTCAGCGTCTGATCGTCCAACATAGTAGCGCTGGGAGAGTTAAGGACTTACCATCAGCATATATGAATTGCATCCAGCAAAGAAGAACGGCGCCCCATTGACCTCGAAGTGGGTGCCGCTTTCTGCGACACTTGCAAAATCCGGCAAGCATGTACCAGACATGCTTAGTGCGCACTGCAGGCGAACCTATAAGTTGTCACATGTCTCGGGTCGTTTCAGTCTGCTAGCGGTGAAAGGGCTCTTTATGCTCCTTGGACCTTTCCCAGATACCACGAGGTCCTTATCTCACGCTGCGGATCACTTCAGGGGCAGACATTGTGCTGCAACCTGCCAGTTATGCCATTCTGGGCACCCCTGGCCAATACTGGCACTCATGGGCAGGAGGTGGCATTTTAACACGGCTCTCATGCCTGACAATGATGTAATTCCCAGCAACAGGGCAAGGCCTTCCTGCCTGGCAGATGCAGGAGGGCTGAACAGCAGATTCCTTCCTGCTGTGCAGGCATCATCCTGTGGACTGGGACAATGAGCAGGTGTCTCTGGCAAAGCGGGAGCCCAGGCATGGCAGGAGGCTGACCTTGGCAGCCACAGTGCACTGCCCAAACTCTGCCCCAGTCATGGTCTACTCTGTACACTTGGAGGTTGGTCAGCTTACACGGCAGATCTCTCCATGTGTGATGTTACTGATGAAGTGATCAGCAACTGCTCTTGGCAACTTTGCAGTGCGGTAGGACACTGGTTTCCCTCACATAGAGCTGCGTTCGATTGTCTCTGACTGTGTGTACCTTTCAGGCTATTGCTTTCCGAGAAGCTGTTTTCTGCAGTACAGGTCTTCTGTGGCATGTTGTCCCGCATTGCGCAGTTTGCGGATGTGATGCTTGACGCCAAGCAGCACATTGAGAAGGTGAGCCTAGACCCCCTTGATGTTGGGCGCTGCTAGCACAAATCAGCAATCTGCAGGACCTTGCGGCTTGCTATGCATTAAGCATTGCTGTGATGCTCTGAGTAATGATAGCTCCGTCGTCCCAATGGTTCGTAGCATCTCTCTGGCAGGGCTATGCCTTCTTCTTGGTTGCGGCAGCTAGCGCAGATGTGTGCTGGCATTTGTAGGGCATCTACCACCAGGCCATTCTGGGGGACCTGAACACAATGGCGCATGGCGTTGCGCGGCTGTCCCCCAACTACTGCTGCGATGCCATGCGCTTCTGGAGCATCGGCCAGACTGAGGCCTACTTCTGGGACCACAGCGTTCTCTCAGTTTTGGACCCAAGGCACATGCCTGAGCGGGATGGGGAAATCTTGGGTGGGTATCCTTGGCTTCCAGGAGTGGAAGAGTGCACATTGTAGCGGAAAAATGCCATTGCGCTTCATGACCCAGCCTCAAGTACAACAGTTCTGCTAAGAATTCTCAAAGATAAAGGTGTGCATCTGCGGAGGAGATGCGCTGGGAGGGAAAGATGTTGCTCACTCAGTGCGAAGCAGTGATGACTGGTAGGAAAGCTGACTATACTCGCATACCTTCAGGCACAGAGGCAGCTTCTGTGTCCAACAGCAAGCTTGCAGCATGGGGTGTGCCAGCAGATGTCTGCGCGGATGTCACCAACCCAGGTAACGATAGTTTACGAGCTAAGTCCCTGTCTGCTTGGGCTCCTCCAGCAATATGGATACTGTCACAGCAGCTGTGTGGCAGAGGTCTCTAGACCCCGTGGGTGAACCCTGTCAGAGGGCAGCTGCCTTTGGAGGCACTTCCTTTGCAATGCTCGTGCCAAAATTCGGCCTAGAAAGCTTTCCCTCCAGATGTCCTCTGCTCAATGCAGGTTTTGCGGATCCCTTCCATCCTGTGGACACCATCACCCTCGACAACCCGCAGTTCAGATTCTTTGGGATCAGCCTGATGAAGGGCAAGCTGGACTGGCTTCTGCTGAGACGCCTAACCGTCACAGGCACCTCTGTGGGCAATCACGACTACTCCGCCTCTGACCACAAGTGGCTGTGTGCAGATGTTGTGGCCTAGTAGCGCAGCTGTACACACCTATCGGTTTGGCGTGCCATGCGATGATGATACTGATCTGTCTCCATGTCCCGGATTTTGTAACGGTCAAAAACTTTCCGACACCAGATCGGAAGCGCAAGAGTTGGGCTTTAGACCCGTCACTTGGTCATTGCTTCCATTTGAGTAATATATAAGCCCATACGCGAGTGCCTTAGAGCTTTGTCACGACAACGCCGCGCCAGGTCGTCCCAGGATCCTGAGCTCAGATGACCGGAAAGTACCTCGGATCAGGCCAGCAAGTATGAGACACAAGAACATGGTGTACTGGGATGATTAAGGGTTGTTAAGCTATTGATTTGTTGGACCAATACTTGCATGCTGGAGAACCGAGAACAAGGTTGCGACCTTAGCATTACTCTTTCAAACGACGTGGGATCGTACCAGGATCCCAATGTCGATATTACAGATGCTTGCAAGCGTGGACGTATCATTCAAAACAGTTACAGCCGTTACTGATAGCAAGGAGCGGCCATGAGGTGGGCTGCAGCGTGTGTGCTGTTCGGCCTGTGCACTCTCTACGTGCCGAAGACGTCGTCTGTGTGAGTGACCTCCGCATGACAGCCCAACATAACACTGATGCTTCTACCTCGAGAGCGTGCACTGCTGTCCTTCAGCTCCTGTCCGTTCAGGCGGCCAGGGTGCTCTGGTGATGATAGACCTTGGTGACACCTGTTCCACAGACACACAAGGTTCCTGAAGTGTCAGTCCCACGCAGGGAGGACAGGGCCTCTGGACTGCTGCAGGAGCTCTCCCTTTCAGCAGTGCATGAAGGTGTGCCCTGTTGCCAGCTATGCCTTCTATCATAAGACCAAACCAGAAGACAAGCAAGGCCTCTAGCTATCCCCAGCTACGGTGGTGCTGTCCTATGCCAGGCTGCTGTGCTGTTTGCTGACACCTCATTCCGCTCAGAGGTCTAGACGTTCTCGCCACACAGGTAGTGCAGCAGTTCCTCTGGCTTCAGGTCCTCAAAGGCTTTGCATTCAATACACGCTGCCCTGACAATGCACAGGTGCATGAACAGCGCAGCCAAAGTACAAAACACTAGTACCACAGGGGGATTAAGCTGCCTAGGCAGAGCTGTCTGGCATCACCCAGCCTCCCCATACAGTCTGCCGGTCATGACGCCTCCTGGGCTGCTTTAAATCATGCTGATAGTTTGCAACAGGCAGCTGCGTATATGCAGTTGCAGCTGCACTTGGCAGTGCATGTGTTGATGTGAGCGACAGCCCCCGCTGCAACAGCAAGCAAGATAATGAGAGGAGGGCTCCTGCAGGCAGCATCCCTGCAGTAGGACAGCGCACATCTCGATGTGCATGACCGCCCATGGTGCAATATCAAGCAAGCTTTGGAATGCTTCCTGCAGGACTGGATGGGCTGAGGACGGGGGAATGGCGCAGCGCTCGGTATACGGGCAGGCGCAGCCTGAAGGGTGATCACTACGTGATTGTTCAGCAGGACAGCAGCACGCCGAGCCCGCCCCCGCCGGCCAAGGTCATCATCAAGAAGAGCAGCACGCCAAGCCCGCCTCCGCCATCCAAAGTCATCATCAAGAAGAGCAGTTCCTGCCCCAGCCCTCCTCCACCCTCATCGGTGGGTCGCTGCTTCCCAGACATACTAGTCCTCTCAAAGTTCCATCCCTCCCCCATGTGGATGCAAACCCTGTTCCTCCTGGCTGTCACAACATGCTCCGTGTGGTGGTGCCTCTGCATATTGACCTGGCATCCTGAGCAGGCTACAGACATGGCTGCTGTGCGGCATGCCGAGATCATCGTGATGATGCTGATCTCTGTGCTCTTCCCAGCACTTGCATCTGTAATGGGAAAGCAGCAGCTGCTATGGTAGCATGCAATCTTGCAGCAGGGGCTTTCAATACCTGCTCATCTGGCTATAGCTGGTGCTTGCAGTGTTCAGGTGTGTTCATATATGCGAGGAGCTGCTACTTCTCTTGTTAGCGTTTTACAGTGCTCATCAGGGCAGGATAAGGGGATTGCAGACCATAATCCGCACACTGTAAGTTTCATGTGCTGCGCAGCAAGTCATCAAAGTTGTCAAGTCGAGCTCTTCAACGCCGTCACCACCCCCTCCGTCCAAGAAGGTCTTTGGCAACTTGAAGTTCCCATTCTTCCCCTAGGCAGCGCCATGGTGTGAGAGTGTTCCTCTCCATCCTGGAGATGGTGCACTCTCATCCCTGACACAAGAAGGAAGGTCAGATGCAGTCAATGCATTGCTGCCCCTCTTCGTGGGGGATGCCCTCTTTTCTGCTTGGCCCTGCCGCTCGAGGCGCAGGTTCAAGCATTGTCAGGACATCAGCAACGCAATGGCAAATGCAATTGCGTAGATCCCTGACCATCAGTGCGGCAAATGCCAGAGCCAGGACACATTGCCATGCACGCTGGTGCAGTAGCATCCTTGACAGTGGATAGGTCTAGCAGATGATGCAATGAGCTCTGGAAGTGCTGCTATTGCCGCAGCAACACACACAGCCGGTCGTGTCTCGTCTTGCACGCATGGTGCTACTGCTCAGACTGTAGATCCTGGATGATTTGTCAGTTTCAGGTGTACCTTAGATAGTCTATTGGTGGCCGGTGATGATATTGCCTCGGGTGGAATGTCCTTGAGATGCTGAAGGGGTGCTTTACCATGCATGACTAGGCTGACTGGATATCTCAATGTGTGGCACTCTGCTTCTCTTCTGTCCAACATTGGAGTGCATTGTATGTCGCGCGACAGCACTACACCGAATATCCCCAGAAGAGAGCTTAAGAAAGCACCTACGAGCGAGTCACACTGTTACGTCCCAGCACATAACAGAGCAAAGGCGCCAAGCAGTTATCATGGCCACAGCATCTCGCGCAGCCGCTTCGTTCCTTCTGCTCCTCCTGGCCATCGTCCTTTCGGCGATTGCGTCACGGTATTGCTGTGCACAAGTCACACATCATCGTCCGGTGTCATTGCCGTTGTCTCGCATGCAGGAATAAGCATGCACTGGGAATGTGTGTGGAGGCACCACACACCCAGTGCCAAAGTTCTCACTCTACTCTGCAGCAGCCCTCTCTCTGTTGAAGTGGTGCTGCTCAGAATTGTCTCAACACCCTTCTTTGACTGTTGCACTGGACTTGTAGGGAGATGGATGCTGCTGCTGCGGGCGCCACATCAGGTGAGATGGGCCTGCTCTTGCTGAGCCTATATCTCTGTCCGCTGATACAGACAGCTCTGTGACCGCTTGTGATTGCAGGTCTGCCCATGGCCAGCTTTGCATTGGGCAGGGCAAGCCAAGGCAGGAGCCTGAAGGGGCACATAGAGTTTGTGAAGAAGTCGCCTTCACCTGAGAAGAAGGAGGTGGAGATTGTCAAGGTCAGACCTGCGTAACCTTCATGAACCCGTTACCTTGCGACAGCTTGTGCTCAACATGACAAAACAGCCTTCTCGCACCTGGCGCCATAACTGTTCCTATTGCACCATGCAACTTGCATTTTAGCCATGAACTGCGCCGAGCTCAAAGAGCGCCAGAGTGTGACCATGTTGCATGTGCACAGAAGGATCTCCTGCCATTCATGTTGTGAGTTGCTTACAAGGCTGTGAGTCACAGCCTGTGGCACATGTTATTGTGCAACACCTTCGTCTGATTGCTGGAAGGTGAGCTGAGCAACTTGTATTGAACGCGCTGGCCCTGCATGCAGAAGTCGCCCACACCCAGCCCTCCGCCACCAGCCAAGAAAGTGATCGAGGTCCAGAAGAAGTCCTCGCCCTCACCCAAGAAGGAGATTGTCATTGACGGCTGAGATGTGGGCCCTACAACATGGGCCTTGTGAGGAACATATCCTGCTTGGCATCAGTACCTCATGAGCACCTGATCAGATGGACCGCTAATGTGTGAGTATTGCGCTATGCCAGCCTCCCCACAGCAGGCAGGGGAGCAAACTACATATAAGCAGTCCATGGTAGTATGGGTACAGCCTGCCTCTTTTCAAGGAGCAGGCAGTCTACAGTACAGTTTGAACAGTGGTAGCAGGACCTCAAGATGTGTCCTATAATATACTTCCTGCCAAAGCAGGTTTCAGACAGTGCAGCCACTCAGTACCCAGTGCGGATGATAAGCGCTCATCCCTTTTGCGGCGCCGGCTGTGGTAGTACAGAGGACACCACTGTTTGAGAAGCCATGCCATACTGCTTGAGACACCAGGCTGTGCAAGCATTCAGGACCTTTCTTCAAGGGTCAGCACATGGCTAGGGCTTACACAGGAGGCTCAGCCATCTGAGATGTTCCTGCATAGGTTCCTGACAGCGTGTTGGACAAGCCAAGGCCTGCAAGAAGTATGTTGGGTGGGAGAAGGGCATGACTTCTGAATGATGCACTGCTTGAAGTCTGCCAACGGACAGGAAAACAAGGGGGCTTACAGCAGGGGTATGCCAGCCATGGTGCTAATGCACCTGTTACATGGCCTTATCATTGTAGCATCACAGTGCCTTGTTAGTCTTCTGTGTGATCTACTGAAGACAAGCTGTGAAGCCTTTTCATGAGTTTGACAATCTGCCCAAAGCAGTGTCCAGACATCATTGCATGATATTTCTGCACATCCGAGCTTCGCTGCATGAGCTGCAATGCTGACAAAGCTCATGCAGAAACGTTATTTGGTCCTCACTTCACTGTTGCCCCTCTTGTGCCTTGCAGTGAGACTTGAGAGTATTGGACCGCACTCATGATACAGGAGACACCGATACAAGCTCTGATGCTGCTCACTCAGTACACACTGCTCTCAGAGGCACCTTGTAGTCTTACACTACAACTCCCGCATTCGCCAGGATTGGTCGCAGAAATGGCAGGTGCGATTTCAGGAAGCCGATCGCTGAGACCGCAAAGTGGCGCACCCATCCTGCATCAGCACCTCCGCTTATCATCCATCCGCCACAGCAAAGAACAGACCCCTGACCAAGCATAGCAGGCACTCTGGTACCCTGTCAAGCTTCTCACGATTCCTGGAGCACAGCAAAAAGAGAAAATACCTGAAGCTACTGCCCAGGCTTTCGTCTGGGCAAGCAGGGTGATGACCAGCTCCCCAGACTTGAAGGTGGTCATCCCCCACGTCAGCTGCTTTGTCCTAGAAAACAGCAGGCTGATGCCGCTGGACGAACCCAGACCCTCCTGTACAGACACTCAATTGCCTCTCATTGTAGCCCCTTGCCAGGGTGTCCATCCACACGTGTGTACAACTGTATGAGAGATCACAATTCCATTTCAGTGGCAGGTGCGTGCATCTCCTATCCAAGTTGATGTGGCATGTCTCGTCCAACTTTCCCAGCAACAATCAGAAAGCCTATGTGTGCCTCTGCAAGTACGCAGTAGGCGATGTCAGGGTAAGGAATGCAGACTAAGACCCTTCAGGAATGGATGGATGCTCACAAGAAGGTTGGTGATGTCCTGGCCCTGGTCCCTGACCACCCTCTGGAAGCACCCGGCTGACTCAAACAAGAGGTAGGCCCGCACGCTCTGGTCGACCAGATCCGTTGTGAAGTATGTCCATGCGCCTCCCGCAGACATTCCTTTGATCTCCACGATACCTGCGCACTTTGCAGTACACCTTCAGGTGGGATTGAGCGGACAAGGCTTATGCGCTTCCCACAAGGCTCACGCATCAGTCATTATCAGCACTGACCCTGACTAAGCGGATGCTTTCTTGACAGACAGTTACTGCTAGGACTGGCAGCGCTCATGCCCCTATCAGACCTCCCCTCAATTGTGGAAGGACACTCCTAGGGAGCCAGGCCTTAGGGGCAACACAGTATCCAGCAGATGACACATACCCAGGCAGATGGTGGCCATGGCGCGGACAGACAGGGCCAGGCCGGCCATGCGCATGCTCTCCATGACCACCTCCAGGATGCGCCCCTCCCAGGGGGTGAACTCGTACTCCTCACCCTGCTTGATCGCCTCCTTGTTCTCCTCAAACGCCACTCCTGCGCACACCCAGCATCACAGCGCGTCAGCACTCCCAGACAGGAAGGCAAGCAGCATTGAGGGCATAATGACAAGAGTCACAGACACCTGCGCCAGCAGAACAGACAACGATTGAACGCGTCTACATGCGCCCTTCTAACTCTTGCTGCGACTTGGCATGATCAGGCTTCGATGTTGCATTCTGACGTACCCACAGCCCACAGAGCAGATGTTGCATATAGCATGGCATGTTCTTGCAGAGGCTCTTAAGAGATAGGAGTGTGTGCTGACCAGCGTCCTCCTCATTGTCCTCCTTCGCCTTGGCCTTGCCACTCTTGTCCTCTGGCAGGTCAACCGGCAGGTCCGCCTCCTCATCCGGCCTTATCGCCTGCAATCTCACCCACCCCTCAGGTGTAGCCCCTAGAGACCTTCGCTCTTGGAGTGTACATGTCACACCACCTTGCTGGACAGCAGACAGCAGTATCTGGCAGAGACTGCACTCTCAGCCCAAGCTGTTTGACTGGAGTGCTCAGCAGGTCAGCCAGTGTAGAGGCCTCCATACTGATCCGCGGCGCAGCACATTGGAGGCATAGGAGATGACAATGGCAAAGCTGCCCATGTGCACACAGATATGCGTGGTTTACAGCTACAGCAGCTGTTTTTAAGCCGCGTTCCCAGAGAGTACTTGGGCCTGTGATGTCAGAGGTGTGCACCTCCTGGCGGTGGGGTGGATTGTAGGGGATCAGGCTGGCGCCCACAACTATGACAGAGGCCCGGTCAATGGGCGGGAAGATGGGCAGGGCGGACCAGCCCTCCCGAAATAGCGTCAGCGCCTTCGCTGTCCCTGAGCTTCCCAATCGATACCTGCATCCCAGTATCCATGTCAGGCGACCGCGCATGAATGGTGCGCTTGGCAGTGCATTTAGGCTGCTCAGAGCTCCTGCAACCCTGTGAACCAGCGCGTAAAGCACTGCCTACAGCAGCAGGCAAGGGACATGGAAAGCACACAGGGAGCCGTGAGGGCTGCTTGAGCGTTGAAGGTGATTTCACCTGGAGAGGAGTAGAGACACGCTGGCGGTTCTCACTATGCTGAGAGCCGCAGACAAGACGGCAGCTATGAGCATCACTCCTGGCCACCTTCACACATGACAAGGCTTCCCTCAGGACAAAGCACCTGGCGCACTGCTAACTATGACACTTGCTTGGTACAAATGATAGATGATGCAATGACTCTGCACATGGCGGATATACAGGCCCATGTAGAGCTGCTAGGGCTCATTACCTTATGGCTGCCACCATGAGGTCAACCACTGCAGCGCACAGAACACCATCTCAGCTGATCAGCCTAGGCTACATCAAAAGCACCTCTTTGCATGTTTGCCAGGGACACTGCATATGCATGTAGGGCTCATCAGTCGTTGCAAGGCCTCACCAGCAAGTGAGAAAGCAATTGGAGCCATCTGCATGAAGACAATTCCCAGCTGTATGATCCCCTGCAAGAACAGGACACACTCCTTAAGTACATGTGGCACACCCTGGACATCATAAGGCCTGACAGTGCTGACAGTAGGTCAGAGTTGGACAATGCAGTCGTCTGCGCGGCTGCGCAATTAAACGATGCCAATGCTGCGAGCGGGGTATTCACCTGTATGCAGTATGCGAGCTGATTCTTTTCTGACTTTACAACCCGCTTGAAGGCAAGCGCCCCCAGGTAGATCAGGATGCCAAGGACAACAGAGTCCAGGACCCGAAAGCATCTGGCTAAGGTCATGCCCTTCATGTAGAGGTCATCTGTCGGGAGGAAGTCGCCGTTTAATATCTGCAGCAGCAACATCCTTTTTGAAGTCACATTTCTGGCCTGCAGCCTAAGGGATCTTGGTAGCAGCGCTTGAAGCTTGTGAGACCTGAGGAAAGGCAGCTTGCATGTCTCAGGATGACTTTCAAGGATTCACTGCTGACCAGGGTGGATTCAATTCTGTCTCAGTGTCTGCTTGCCTGCTTGGTCGCTGACAACACCACCGTCACGGTAGTGGCTGCAGCAATTCCCCACGCAGCGCCTCTCATGTTTCTGACTAGCTCCTCAAAGACCTGGAGCTGCTCCTTGTTGAAGTCGTAGCTCCCCACTATGCCATCCAGAGCTGACGTGGTGTCCTGATCAAGCTCCTCCTCCATGTCCTCCACCTGGCAGTCCAGATATGTCATCATAAGTCAGCTCTAATCAATACATGGAGCCTGTAGGGCATGCTGGATGGGATGGGGTGTGAAGTGCTGCCTAAAGCTGTCTGTCTGAAGTACATGGGGCTTCCTTGCACAAGTTGTGTCTGCTGCACTCACCATGTCTTCTATGTGCTCTCTGGCATCCTCCTTCATCTGCTCACCCTTCTCCGCCAAAGCATTGGGTCCCGTGTCACTTTTGTTTGCAGTCTCAGCCCTGCAGTAAGGCATCATCCGCTGAATCTGCGCCTTACAGGCCCCCTTAAGACCTACTCAGGAGAGCTCAAATGATCCAGCACATCAGCCAGCTTGTGATGCCATCTTTGACAACCTGAGAATGTGCTTTCTCTGTGGCCGACACTTCTGGATGTGCCATCTGCCAGCATTGCTGAGGACGTGGTGAGCTGGAATTAGGCTTCTTGGTCTCAAGTTTGGACACGAACGCTGGTGCTGACAACCCGTGGCACCTGAACGTAAGATATTGTTAGGAAGGGGGCACTCATAAATGGGACGAGACTTAGTTTAATGGTTGAACAGACAGAGAGTGGCATGCTGAGTCACCATCTGTTGACCGAGCGGTACTCTGTAAACCACTGCTCATCCCTTACAAGGTAGGTGGGTGGAACATCAAACAATCCACGGCAGAGAAGGCGACAGCTGCCTCCTTCCTGGCGAGACCTGACCAAAAAAATTTGAAGGGGGAGGCAGTGCTGCTTGTGAACGAGACAATGCCGGCCTCAAAGCGACTCTACGTCCTTCTCAATAGTATCGAATGCATGCAACCGTAAAAAGGCGTTGGTAGCGTGCGCCCAGACAGAACTGGGGCTTTGGTATGGCAGCTTCTCGAAAGTTGGCAGCTGCGTAAATCGGCTGGCTGCGATTGGTTCCGAGATCCAGAAAGCAATCGCTCATTTAGGGCTGTCGACACCAGCAGGAGCTGGTAAGAAGCAGTAGCAGTCTTTTCATCATTCATTTGGGGGTCAGCATGATGTCGCAACAGATGCTCAAGCAGCACAGCCCCGCGTCGCTGCTGGCGCCCAAAGTGCAGGTAGCGCGCGTTTTCACAACAGGCCACCGACATGTCAGGAGTGCCAGAGCTCTTGTGAAGCCTTGCAGGGCATCGAGAGAAGGGCCAACGGAGGACACGGCTGCCCTGTCGAGCGGTGGGCCGACCGCAGATCACCCAAAACACAATATGCAAGTGTGCAGAGATGCTTTTCATTTTGCGCCTGAGGTTGCTGCCCTGTACAGAAAGGACTTACGACAATCAGGAAAGGTGTTAAGGCATGCTCACGCCTACCAGTAGGCACTTCTTATCGTGCCTAAATGGCATGAATGACCACAGGTGCGTTGAATGCAGCCACAGCCACCCTGCTGGCAGCCTCGTTCGTGGCAGCCCTCCCAGCCCATGCCGTGACCTTGGAGGCCAATCCAGGCGCTCTCCCAACCGTGGTCGGAACTCCCACACCCAGTGGCAGTGCAGTTGTGGACCAGGCTGTGGGCACCGTCATTGATGCTGTGAAGGTACTCCCAACATGTGATGTGCCAGTGCATGATAGTACGTAAGTGCCACCTTGGTGCCAATCATGGGAAGAGCCAAACATGCTCTCCCACTAGCCTCTGTGGCCTGGCCATGCTGGTCAATTCCTTCTGGTGATGGCATATGACCACTGAGGGAACAGTAATTCCTATTGGCATGTACAGGTTGCTGGTGGAGCAGCTAAGACTGGGCTTGACTATGTGGGCATTGGACTTGGCTATGCGAAGCAGGTACATCCTCCCATCGATGCCCTCCCATGTTATCCCTGTGAAGGGCTCTCAGTATGAGAAGTGTTGCTGGCTTGGGGACAGCACCTCTACGCAGGACCTGAGATGTGGCCCGGTGCAGGCCTATGACAAGGCAGCCCCGGTGGTGAAGGAAGCCTCAGACACAGCCGCGCCCTACGTGAAGAAGGGCCTGGATGTTGCTACTGAAGTGGCTAAGCCAGTCATCAGAGCAGCTGGCCCCGTTGTCAAGGTCAGCTTTGACTGCTGTCCATGCTAAAAATGAGTTGCACGGATATAAATTTGACAGTTTTCTTTCCCTGGATGTGCCCCTTGACGATGGCACATTGCAAGTAGCTGCAGGAACAAGTCGGTGCAAGATCACATCCTCAACAGAAAAGGTCTAGGAGCAACGGGCAGCATGTTGAAGCAGTGACTCTGCAGGGAGGAGTGTCAGAGGTGCAAAACTTCCTGGGCAGGCAAGGGCTGAATGCGGGCAGCCTGGCTGATGATGTGAAAAAGGCATCTGGCACAGCCTCGGATGCTCTGACACAGGCCAAGCCCACAGTGGACAACACCCTCTTCACCCTGTCCAAGAGCAGCCCGGCCCTGCTGGCTGAGTATGCTCTGGGCGCTGTGGCCCTCTATTATCTGGTGAGCCCACAACCAGTGCAACTGTGCCTGCACAGCACTCAAGAGCGGACCTCTCTTCATGTAGCACACAGGGAGCATCTGTGAAGCCCTCTTTACAATGCAGACTCTTCCCATCCTTGTAGATGGCATCATGGCTGGGAGAAGCCTTGCCTGGAGTTACTAGTGATTGCGTTCCTGCAGGGTCCTGGCGTCATCAAGGCTGTGTTCGGCAGCTTCCGGGGATACGCAGGCAACATCAGCGCAGCTGGAGCTTTGGACGCTGTCAGCAATGACGGCAACACGCTCATCATTGACATCAGGCATGCTCTAGGCTCCCCACTAATTGCATGCCGCTCAGGTTGTTCTAGTCAACAAGAGGCAGCATTGGGCAGGCATGCTTGGCCTTGCTGCTTGTTCGAGACTTCAATTGGAATGACTCTGGATGTTGCCATAATCTGCCCACTAGCCACTGCATAGGCCTTTGCCTGCCGCAATGCGGCAACATTGAAGAGCCAGTAATCCTTGTATGAATTGACGTTAACCAAGTTTCTGACACCGATGCAGGACAGACAGAGAGAAGGAGACAGGCGGCGTGCCTGACATCCCCACGCCTGGGCGCCTGGTGGAGCTGGAGTACGCCTCCATCAGCGACCGAAAGATGCGCGGCCAGCTCAGAAACCCCGGCGAGATCGAGAAGACCGTGAGTACCTCTGCAAGCACACGCACCTACAGCTACTGCTTCACATGCTTCCAAGTGACATCACAGGCACAGTGGGATGATCTTAGAGATACTGTCGAGTAGGTCGAAGCACTGGCTGAGGAGGCGTGAAGGCTGGCATTGCTGCTCAGGTGACTGTGCTGTCCATTGCTGCCCTGAAGAAGGTCAGCAAGGGCACCAGGATCTTGCTGCTGGACCGAAACGGAGGCCAGTCCAAGACCATCGCAAAGGAACTCTCCAAGAGGGGCTTCAAGAAGGTGGTGGCCTTGCACCTCCTCAGCACTGCTCCTTTTTGGTATCACTTCACCAGCTCCATGAGTGTGACGTGAGAAAGCCGACAATGACATGATGGAAATGCTGGTGATTTCCAGGTGTATGTGATCAATGGAGGATTTGGAGGCTGGACATCCTCCAAGCTGCAGACCAAGGGCTCCTCCGCAGTACGCCCCTGGCTGACCTCTGATCAGGGCCCTACTACTCATCTGAGCAGAGATTGACCTAGCCAATGTTTTCTGTGACTTTGAGGAGACAGGGCTCAGCCCAACCAATGGTGTGTTGTGAGGGACTAGACACTAAGGCCAGGCCTAGTCGACATGGCCGACGCATGTTGACCAGACAAGAGACAGAGCCTTTCTACATCTGCTGTTCAGGTGTCAGCTGTGGAGGTGCTGGCCCCTGTCTTTGGCACCCAGAAGAGGGGATCAAACACCAGCAGAGTGAGCTCCTGCATATCTTCGTGCATCATATGGTCGAAAGGAGGCTCTTGCCTGTCATCACAACCTTGGCTCTTGCATGTCATCACAACCTAAGGTGTCTTATGGACACAGGGTAGCTCTTGCTTGCGGTCCTGTCCTGCTGACTATTATGATGTGCCTGCAGACTGGCCGTCTCAGCCTTCCAGGAGGGCGGTAGTTAGACCCTGGTGAGGACAGGGTGAATGCCGCAAGTGCCCAACGGCACTGCGCGAGAGCAGAGTGGGGTCATACATCCATATGTGCCTCTGGAGACTACATACTGTCGTGAGGGCTGCATCATGAAGATATCCGGCATGGGAAGGGAGCTGTAAGATCTGAGGATCTAGGATCTCTACGGTGTCAACTTAGCACAGAGGCTGAGTGGAAAATTGACTATTTTGGGAGATGACGAGAAGATGATCCATTGAAGGATTCCAGAATATGGACTGGGCTCCTATGCCGGCGCATGTTGCCTTAGAGTGCACTCAAGTTCAGAGCTCAGCAGACACTGTTCAGCAAGTTGGATTCTTCAGAGGGGGACCTGTGTGTGTGAAACATAGTACGAGCACAGATCAGTCAAAGATGGACCCTAGGTAAGTCCAGCAAGCACCCTGCATCACAGGATTGCATCACTTGGGCACGCACCGAAAGTAAAGCTTCGCTCTTGCGTCCAATGCCCACATACTGCTGGCAAATTTCAGGTCAGAGTGTGGCTCGCCAAGCCCTAGCATGCTGACTCACTCCATCATTTTCCGGAAGAGCCGTCCTCCATTCTTTGCCTGACTTCCGCTCCGCAGAGGCTGCTACTCTGCTGTCACGGCCGGCGACTTGACTATGGAGGGGGAAGAGTCCATCATCGTGCTGCTCTTCTGCGGCGTGGACGACGAGGTCAAGGACGTGCTTGGTGGAAGTCTGCTGCATGCTGCGTGTATAGCAGCGCTTCGAAGCGGGAACTTGAAGCAGTACTTACTGGTTGCGCAACCTCTGCCTGCTGGAGGAGGCAAAGGAGTGCAGCTACAGGTGAGTCATATATCAAGATGCCCTTCAGTGCATCATAAACATGCCTGGACGAGCTCGATGGGCAGTAGACAGCATAGAGTGTCATTGTATGCATTGCAGGTTGTCTATCGTCCAGGACCTTTTGACCTCCGTGCTTTCAGCCAAGCTTGCTCCAAACTTAAAGCTTCCTCGGAATACTCTGATGGGGACTTTTCAAACGAGATCGGTGAGTCCTCACACAGCGTATATGGTCAGCTGTACATCCTAAATTAGACTTGCACTCATTCCAGGTTGTACAAGGCAGCATAAGCATCAGTCAGAGGCCACATGTCTTACACCTGTACTAGGGGCACAGAGCAGTGTAAGACATTGTGTCCCTGCAGAACGAGCGCTTGTCTTGACTCTGAAGCTCCTCTGTGGTCACTTGGGGCTGGGACTGGACAGTTCTCCGCCTGCCATCATCCATGTCATGGGCAGGCCCCTGTATACCTGGACGCCTGACCTCAAAACCATCATCGAGGTATGCCCACAGCATTGCACGGCTCAACACCTCCAGATGTTGGTTTTGAGCTCCATCACCCTGCAGTGTCAAGTCCAGTGAGCCCCATAGCCCCTGCATGTGCAGTATGCAGCGAAGGAGGGGACTCGCGTCTTCTTCCACACCACTCGGGACCCGAGCAATGCAGTCACCCTCCCGGCCAACCTGCTGGAGTTTGGAGAGGGCATCCTCCCCCACGACAATGCCCACATTACTGCTGTCCCAGCAGGTGTGCCACCTGAGCTCCGTTGGCTTCGGCTCATGTGCGCATGATGTTGCAGCTTTGCAGCGTCATCAGATTTACTCTCACAGGGGCACAGCCTCTGCAGCAATCTATGCAAGGCAAGCATCTGCACCAGACAGGACAGCTGCTGTGCACTGATCTAGTGCATGCATGGAGGATCAGCTGAGGTACATGTCATGTGCGAAGGAGTGTGTCATGTGGCATGTGCAGACGCTGCAGCCATCCACGACCTGGTGCTGTCCTGGCTGTGGCCCCTGTGGACTCCCCCACCCATTCCCATGCAGCTGTACTTCCAGCCTGTCATTGGCCAGGGGATTGCACTGGCCTGCAGGGCCGTGGCAACCCTCCAGCCGATCATATGGGCCTCTCAGGCTGCGCTGACCTGCGCCTGCCATGGCCTGCCCACTGCGGCATGCAGTGCAGGTGATGGCCACCTGCCTCAGCATGCCACATGCGCAAGCATCTCTGAGCATCACACACTGGGAGGCAAGCCTGACAATGATCAGTACCTGACCCGACGTTCCAGAAATAGCAATTCTAGCGCTGCAGGCTGCCTCCATGTGTGATATGCAAACGCCCTATCAGTGCTCCCTGCAGAAGTAGGATCAGGGCCTGCCTGGCTCATGTCTTTGGCAGGCTGTGCTAGTCATGGCTAGCTGTGATGCTCACTGTGTTTCCCAGCACATGATGGTAGCAAAGGTCTTGGGTCTTGCAGGGACTCCTGGAGCAGCGCTGTGCCTAGTCACAGGTAGAGCCATGCCAACAGTTGACTGCACCACAGACAGCAGCTATGTCCGAATGTCAGACACATGCCTGCTCAGAGTCAGCAAGGATGCACCTAAGCTGCCAGGCTGCGCTGTCGTGCCGGACATGCGCTTCACTGTCCTGAGGCGGGCAAAGGTGAGAACCTCTTTTGACTCTGCCAGAGTGTACGAAGCTCCAGCCCATGACGCAAGCTGCTAAAGGGCTTCTCATGAAGAGAAACTGGGCAAGCTCGACTGGGAATGTGCATGGCAAGGTGTAGGGTCCTGCGTTGGGGGATTCCCTGTAATGCCTGTGAGTCTCTGAGGTGTCTGACCGGACCTTTTGCATTTCCCCTGCTGTCACAATGAGGTGCCTGCTTGCAGATGGATGACCTGCATGAGCCTCTGCTGCACGGCGTCAGCCATGCTTTGCTGCCAGAGCATGCTGATGGCCTGCCTGAGGAGAGCCTCCTCAGCGGCCTGGCTGAAGGGCTGTATGACGCTAATGAGGCGCTCATTGTCCAGGCGCTGTTCAACCTGGACACCCGCCTGGCCACCTCAGTGCCTGTCTTCTACGCATTGCTGCCAGCCGTCAACGAAAACTCAGCATGGCTTCTCGCAAGGCGGTATGCTCGTGTTCTTTGCCCTGCCCTGGAGGCGATGAGTCATTGCCATGGCGCCTAGTACATGAAGACACCTGCACCACAAATCTCTGCATCTTCACTCAGTAGTTAGTGTATATGTGGGAGTGAGCAGGGTGCGCATGCGGAAACGGTTGCCCGCATGCCTGGCAGATGGCAGGCCATGAATGGGATGCCAGATGCAGGGTGGCATGTGAGGAGGAGGTGCTGGCAGGGCCTCTGCATGCAGACAGCTCACCCGGGAGAGCCACTGAGGCAGCCAAGGCGGCTGCAGGGAAGCTCCTGGAGAGGGTTAAGTGCCCTGCGTTCTCTCCTCTGGACCTGCACAACGGCTTCCCCAGCACAGTCAAGGTGATGGCGCTTTGGCCTCACATGGGCTGCTGCGAAAACATGCAACACCATTGCAAGCCGCATGTAGCAGGAGCGGCATGGCCTTCCGGAAACACCTGGAAGGGACTTGCTGGGAATGTAAGAGGCACCTGTGCTTCGGCGCATGATATCACGCTCAATGCTAGGGTACATTGCATGACGCCACCTTCCATGCTCCTTATCATGCTGCTAGGGCCGTATGAGCACATAAGGAATACTCACATTCTATGTGGCTCGCAGCGGCTGCTGGACGCCAGCATTCCCTTGCCTCAGGAGCTCATGCAGGCGCAGAAGGGGCTGCCAAAGCAGGCTCAGCGCACACCGCTGCTGTCACGGCCGCGTGATGATGCAGCGCCGGAGCAGGAGAACTCTGTCGCAGGGCAGGCTGGCAGGGGTCCCGCAAAAGCAGCAAAGACCAGGCACCGCATGGCCATGCAGGACAGTGGTGAGCCTGTCTCTGTATCTCTGCAGCGTCTCTGTTCTGTGATAGCCCTCCCTGCTGACATGGCTCAGCCAGTATAGCAAGCAAGTTGTGCCGCTGCCATGAAGCTGAGAGCCTGCTAGTGTTGACGGGAAAGAGAATACTGGTGCGGGTAAGGTTGTTTGCCAAGAAGGGGGCCACAGCCACTCCCCGACAAACGGGGTATGTGACGAGAGTGAAGTAGCAAGACATGAAACTCCTGTGAAGCTCCAGCATGATGCCTACATTGTATGTGAGTATGCAGGGAGGTCTGGCTCTGCGGGAGCAGCAGCGCCCTCTGGAGGAGCCCCAAAGCCGGGCCCCAGGGCACGCCGGGCACAGCCCACCAGCCCCAAGCGCAAGGCAACTGCGCGCTTCCAGCAGCTGGACATCAATGCCCACAGTGGCGCAGGTGAGATTTGGCGACCTCGTCATAAGCAGCCCAAGTTTGCCAGGTCTGTAATTGCATTGCAACTGTTGCAAGCAGCGTTGTGGGCATCCACTATCAGAAGAGGCTGACATGCAGCTTTCGTCTCCTGATGCGTGATCATGATGTCTTTATGCAATGCTGAGGTCATATGCAGGTTACAATGCTTGACCTGGCTGCCCAGAGCATCATGCAGAAGAGATGTTGACCTGCAGGGGAGCAGGACGCCAAGAAGAAGAAACTCTGTCTACCATCCCTGAGATAGAGCGAGGACACACGCAGAAGGCGTCTCCTGCCAAATTTGTTTTCCAGCCTTGTGCGCTCCGACCATGAGCACACTCGGTGTCAGCGCTTACAGTACAAACACACATTGCAGCTGAGCTCTAACAATCAAGTAGACATGTACAGGCAGGCTGCAGAGGCGAAGTCTCGAACATCTCAGCCCATGTAATGTACAGGCACCCCTCCCATCTGCAGCACCGCAGTGCTCACTGAAAAGAAGCTTTGTTGTATTAGTACACTGGCCTGCTGCCAGAGAGGTTCACTGCTGTATAGGCGCGGCCTCAATAGCCTGAAGAGCCTTTCGCAGGCCAGCCTGCCTCTCCCTGAAATTGTCCTCTCCAATGACATGCTGCCCATCTGCATCCCCCCCTTGGCAGTGGCTGTGAAGATCCACCCAGGAGAAGCATCCATAGAAGCTGCTGTCCTGAGGCAGGACAAGAGGGTTGTCTAGTCTTCTGCAGCGCAGCTCCAGCACTGTGATGGGCTGCTGCTTTCTCCACTTCATACGCCTGCAGTGCGCATGTGTGGATCAGCCAGATGACTTTACCTGACTGCCCATGCAGATGTGAGCGCTCTTGGGCAAGCACATGCATGCCCCGGCCACAATTGTGCTTCCAGCGTCATTTCGTACTACAGACTGTAAGCCGCACATTTGCATACAATCGCAAGCATGTCGTGCTCATGTGGCATGTCTGGTTGACATCACGCGCAGCAGTTGGGTAGGGAGACTCTTTTGCAGGTATTGACCAGAGCAGACAGCAGGGACTGTGGACTTACTTCTCCAGAAAGTCATGACCCATCACATGGAAGTCCTGTAGCGCATCTACGACCCCGCCATGGCTCGTAAGCCAGGCACCAGTGAGGTCTGCTGCTAGGGAGAGCACAACCTCCTGGGCTGCCTTGGGATCAAAGGACAGCTCCTGCATAGCCACTGACACTAAAGAGTTGGCTGCAATCAGTCATACGTGTGATGGGGTCCTTCACGGAGCCCCATGCTCACTTGGCCGAGTAGCCAGAACAGCATGCAAGATGACTGTTGCGGGCTTGCCTTGTGGTATGCTTCCTCAGCATCCGGCTTCAGAAGACTGCCTTCCGAATGAAAGGATGTCGGAAACAGGTAGAAGGAGGAGGCCGGAGCCTTGAAGGGGCCCTCCCTGAGGCCACCCTTCCTAAGGAGGACGGTCTGTTTTCCATCACCTATGGCTGCTACAAGTGCTGCCCACTCCTTGAGTGCTATGCATGGAGTAGTAGCTGCTAGATCTGGGCCTATTACTGGCTCTGCATTCTTCAGCCCTCGTGGGGCCTGGATGGGCCTTTCTGGGCGGATGGGCCTAAATGGTGCCTGTCTGATGTGGAGATCTGCACAAGTCTTCAGGAGCATGACGCAGTCTGCCTCGAACACACCTTACAATTGAACATGCTTGTACTGGTGTAAGTTCGAGCGAGTAGGAAGCAACAGATTATACTAAAAAGCAATCATGTGGCAAGGTGCATGCTGTCGGGCAATGAATGGATCGAATGACTGCTCTTTGATGCACAGAAGCGCTTTCCTTTTGTGCATCGAGGAAAGCGTTTCAAAGAGCTTGCAAGTGGATCATTTGGGTCCTCGGGCACTACGGGAAGCTTCAGGGCAGGTTCCCTGCATGTCCTCATCTTGACAGACAGGGCGATGGTGACATCTGATCAGCCTGGTATGGCTGCAAGAGATGTACTGTGATGTGACTTGAGTGGATAATGTGCTGGCTGGGCTTGCAAACAAGAATTTGCCCAACATGCACATGCACATGGTCATATTTCCTACAGCTCCTGCGAGCACATCTACATGGCTGGGTGTGGAAATTGTGCATGCAAGCCATTATGGTGACGACAGCAAACATATGGAGTGCATAGCTTGTGTCCCTGCATGCAGAGGGTGTGGGCTGCCACTGTTCTGTTGGTCGGATAGCGTCGTTCACTGCCAGTGATTTACAATCCCTCCCACCTCTTCACAAACAAATTGCTTTTGCTCATGCATGCATTGATCCCCACTCCACCCCAACAGTTGTGCCTGTACTCCCTTCACCTAGCACGTGTGCGCATGCCTAGGACAGACACAGCTGTACATGTGCAGGTCACAATCTTAGAGAGCCTATGGCCTTACATGAGGCTGCCTGTGCTGCTGCGCGTCAATGCAAACCTGACCACCTGAGCTGCGCGCTATCTCTCTGCGTCACGGCAATGCAAATGAAGCATCGCTCGGCGGGAGACAGTACACTGTGCCAGAGCTGTCACATGGGACCCTGCTGTCAGCTGCACTTTGGGTTCTGAGAGCGCACACTCAGCTGCCGGTCTTGTTGTGAGGTTTGCTGGCAGCGTCTGAAGGCCGTTGCTGCGGTTTGTCATCCCACGGATCCGAGGCGTCACTGCGCGGGGACGGCTGCTCCTGGAGCTCATGCCAGGGCTGCCCGCTGCTGCCCAGATGGTCAATGGGCGGGCTGTAGGGCCTGGGCAGGGGCTGCGAAAGGGACCTCCTATGCCTATCTGGGGTCTCTGTTCCCTCCACCACCACCTGCATGAAGCAGAGGACTTTATCGATATTTCTGGCCAGACTGGGTGATGAAGTTAGTATGAACATTTTGCGACAGCAGCCAGCACAGCACACCGGGAATGCGTCAGAGACAGCTACCCGGGTTTAGATAAGGCTCAAGCAAGGCCTGCAGATCATGCTCAAAGAAGTGTCTGCTTGAGCAGGTGCTAGGAAAGCTGAGGGGGGACTCGCCTGTGGCTGCAATTTCTCTGCAGAGTCCGACATGCCGTCCGTCATGCTCTGCAGGGCCTCGTCATCCTTCATGGCCTCATCCGCCTTCTTCAGGGCGCGCCTGCAGGAGCAAGGCGCACTCACGGCACCGCTCACATCACAGCTGTTGTGCTTTTTCTGCTTCCCTTGCTGCAGTAAGCTGCTGCCTGGTTGGACGACAAAGTCAGAGAGAAGACAGAAGACTGTGGTATGAATGAGCTGGTGATTACCTGATGATGACAGTGGCCCAGATAGTTGTCAGGATCAGGCAGAAGGCGCTGATTCCGCCCAGAATGTACTCCAGCTTCCCATGTGGGCTCGCCTTGCCACTGACAATGGCGCTCACGTTTTCTGTCAGTGAGCCTGCAATGATTCAAAAGTCTGATCGTTCTGGTCTAGTCTGCCAACCTTAGAGTACTTTGGATGAGTGTGATCGCCGCTTGTTTGACACAGGAATGGTGATAAGCTGCAAATGCCAGGCTCACCGGTATATACGAAGAACGCGCACTCAGGTATTATCCCTGCAGACATTAGCCGCAGAGTGTCAGCAGACAGCCGCTGGCAAGCAGCATCTTTGTACAGTCTGGCATCCGGATCGTGCACTGGCAAGGCAAGGGGACAGGGCGTACCGAAGAAGGACACGATGGCAAAGGGCCAAAAGTGAATCTTGGTGGAGGCCATTGTGATGTTGAGGACATTGTATGGTATCAAAGGACTCAGCCGGCACAGCAGCAGCAGCTTCCATCCCTCGTCTTCCATTGCCCTGTCCACCTGTAAAGCAATGTTCACCCTCGGGCTCTAGACATTCAAGAAGCAATCTGAACACCACCGGCAAGGCATAGGTTTGACCAGAGATGGCAGCAGGGGCCCTGCATTACCTGATTGGCAAGAGCTTGGCGGAACAATGACTTTTAGATGAGCATGCCACAACAGGCTTCAGCAGTGTCTAAAGACTATCCAGCCAGAAAGTAATGCCAAGAGTGAGGATGGTGAAGGGACGCACCACATCCCACTTCCTGGACTTGCCGCGCAGCAGGCTGCTCACAAAGTCCCCTATCAGGTATCGCCCCAGGAGAAACGCCATGGACTGCCCTATGCCCCCTCCAATCCACACAGCCAGCAGCCCTTTCCAGAACCTGTGCGGCACTTGCACACTCTGTGAGACACTCAGCTGCCCTATTCCCCCTCCAATCCAGACAGCCAGCAGCCCTTTCCAGAACCTGTGTAGCACTTGCACGCTCTGTGAGGCACTCAGCTTTCTGCAGCCTTGGTCGTATGCTGATGGAAGGAGTCGGAGTATGCAAGAAGCCCATCATGCAGGAGGACGTGCCCATGCTATTAAGACTGTGGTGAGGCGCGGGGATTGGGCATACCCAAAGATGAAGCCAGCCCCTAAGATCAGCACGATGCCAGGCAGCAGCAAGGATACATTGGCAGTGTACATGGCCAGGAATATGGCCCAGCCCACCCAGTTATTCTGATTCTGGAACCACTCAAGCAGCTTGCCAAATATGCTCAGCCCCTGCACCAAGCATGAGGCTCAAGATGTGGCAGGGGTGATAGGAGTAGAACGTAGCAGACCAGAGCATGGCGAGGACATCACAAGGTTTGTCAGGAGGAGCAAATGCGCACCTTAACGCAGACGAGGATGATAAGGGTGATGAGGAACGCCAGAATGATGGCCTTCTCCCAGTGGTGTATACAGAATCCAAGCATCTGCCCTCTGAAGGACTCTCCAGAAGCCTGCTCGTCCTGGTCCTGCAAGCAGGTACTAGCGTTTTGTGCTGGCTCCACACTGGCTTACACTCCCGCTGATGCTTGATATGCGGGAGAACACGCACAGTGACGCAAAGGTAGCGCACCGCAGGAGGCTGTGATGGAAGATCGTCTGTCGCTGCTGCTCCTATAACATCTGGAGGTGAACACCTCTGTGGCTTCCTTGAGGCAGAGGGGACGCCCGCATCAGAAGAGCTATGTTCCGTCTCAGTATTGAGCATGGGGAGCGTCATGTCGTCTTGTGAGGTCTCGTCATGCGGCGCACTTGCTTGCACCATACTCACTTCCCCTGGGATGTTCGCGTCCTTCATACCGAGACTAGCTTCCCAGGCGTGGCCGTTTGACGGCCGTCATTGCCCTGAGGTGCCTTGCTTCAGCCCAAAAATGTCAACAAAAAAGGGTTCCTCTGCACGGTTCAAGGTCCTTGCCAGGGCGTCCTATGGGACGTCCCGTGCGTTAAGTCAATCAACAGGCCGAGCACGTCCACTGGATCAGTATACTAAGGCTCTGTGTGAGCGAGAAGTGCCTTCCGAACGTGTTGCGGGTACATCTCGAGCGCAGCTAACGGCCGGTTCGAGCTTCACGGGCAGGGGTGACATCATCATGGTCACCGCCACGTCGGATTACCTTCTGATTGTCTGCACACGGCCATCCAGCTGCACAGAGACACCAGAAGCCCATCATTTACTTATACATATTACGAAAATCGCGACTTATAAGTCAATCTTCACAACTGAACTGCGAGGGGCCGGCACCGACATCAGTGGCAGAGGTGTCATGCGTGCTTGAGTCTTCAGTATAATGCACTGCCTCGGGAATTCCTCCAAGAGCGGCACAGAGGTGTCCAGATTCGATAGCATATCCTCACGTTCATCAGCATTACCGCGGCTCCCCTCTCCACAAGGTAGAGGCTCTACTAGTGATGTCTGGATGCTCATGCCTTAGGTGTAGGCCTTCACGTCTCTTTTCCTTGCTCGAGCAAGCATATATCACTCGCAGGCAGTCACAGGTGCCTTTGCAGAAGGCCCAGACCAGTGCTCTGTGCCGCCCAGAACGCCTTGTGGCTACAGAGGCTCAGGCCTGGCCTCAAGCCTTCGAGGCACCTGCAACATGGAGGTACGGCTGTGCTTCACAGAAGAGAAGACTTTGCCACAACATAGGCAGCCCGGTTGAGGGGCAGATGTAGCAGTGACAGGAGAAGTAATGCTGTCATGCAGGTGCAGCAGCAGGGGGGCTCAGCAGCGGAATAAATATTGAGGAGTGGCCCGCATGGCTACTGCAGGCGGCTCTGCAGTACTTTGCGGTGCGCACCATGCCTCCACATGCTCCGACACAGTGTTTGCATGGGGCACACCCTGTCACCACCCGTGACACCCCGCTGTGGATTCCTTGAATCCAGCCTGTAGCTACATCGAAACATCATGCATTGGGGTGTAGACTGATTGCATGGTGGCTGTGCTGGCCTCTGTGGCTGCTAGACTCCCACGTGTATGCCCTGTGGCCGTACGCTACGGGTTGCCTCCTTTGTATCTGATTGTATGGATCGCATCACAGTCAGCCTGCTTCACACAAGGGGCCGCTCCCATGCAGCCAAGCTGACAGAGACGGCGTGCATGCAGGCAAGCACAGACACAGAACCTAGGCGAGACAAGGGGCAGCAGGCGCGCCAAGCAAGGCCACGCACGCCCGTCGGGCAGCAGGACGACAAGTTTGACTTTGGGAAGTTCCTCAGGGGAGACCTGCCCGGGAAGCTGGGCATGCTGCTAGTAAGCCTTCCTTGCATCCTCATCTAGGCTGAACAGGTCGTATTGCCACCCTGTACATACACTCAGCTGTAGCCTCTGGCAATTGCTTTTTAGCATGCAGCCTCTTGTAGCACTGAGATGTAGGTTGTTGGTCCAGCAAGCATGCCTCACCTGGGCGAGTGTTATGCAGCTGTCTGCATGAAAGCCACAGGGGTTTAGAGGGTGCGGCTGTATGCTGTCTTGGGCACACATGGGCAGGACATGTGGTATGGTGCGCAGGCGCTTGTGGTGTTCTCAAGGGTGGGGGTGTACATGCGGGTGCCCGGCGTTGATGCAGAGCGCTTTGCAGAAGCTGTGCAGAGCCAGGGCATCCTGGGGTACATTGACACCCTCTCTGGAGGTTCCATCTCCAGGGTTGGCATTTTCTCACTAGGTACAATTCCTACGTATAAGAACAGCTGGTTACGCCAGGATGTAAGCCTGCCTGAGTATGTATCCCGCGTGCTTGTGTTGGTCCCATCACTCCACAATCTATCTGCTCTGCATGTGTGGAGCTGAAGATACGCGCCCTGGCTGGAGTGTGAAGGCTATGTGCTGATGGAAGTGATGTCATGCAGGCATTGTGCCATACATCAATGCGTCCATCGTCCTGCAGCTGCTGGCCACTGCCTTCCCCTCCTTGAAAAAGCTGCAGCGTGAGGAGGGTCCGCAGGTATGACGCTTCACAGCTATAGACCCAATGCGCGTTATATGTGGATCCCATTTCAGCATATGAGGCTCCCAGATGCAATGCGCATCTCACATGTGTTGTGTTATAGCACGTGGGGGTCCTCATACCTTGCACCCGCATGGGCACTAGAGGTGGAGCCATGTCTGAATTACAAAATTTTGAGATATCTCTGTGGGTAGATGGGTAAAGCTTGACTTGCCTTTGTCAATTGCAGGGCAGGGCGCGGTTTCAGCTGTACCAGAAGCTGCTGGCGCTGGCAGCCGCGGTGGTGCAAGCTGTGGGGCAGCTCACATACATCCGGCCCTTTGTGGCTGACTGGGACGTCACCTGGCTGGCTGTCAACTCCCTGACCCTTGTTGCCGGGGCCATGGTCCTTGTCCATGTGAGTCCTTGCCACAAACCCGTATCAGAACATCTCCTCCTCTCGCGGTTGTAAGTGCTCATTCTGGCTGTCCATGCGCGCCCTTGCCACAAAGCTCCACAGAAAGATTCCATCTTATGGCTCTTACTGATGATGCTGGTTTTGGGTCTGTCTCTATCCCTGGACTGATGCTGTTGCGCCCTTGCTACAAAGCTCTATCAGGAGATATCTCTAGTGGCTGTAAGTGGTGATCCTCGTTTTGGCTTTGTCTCTGTCCCTGGAGAAATGCTGCCCAAAGGCGTCAAGGTGATGGATCCATGCAAAGATGTTGGAGACTGTAGAGGTGATGGGGCGTGGGGCTGATGTCTGTTGCTGCAATGCAGGTGGCCGACATGATCACCGAGCTGAAGATTGGCAATGGCACGTCCGTGCTCATTACAGCCAACATTGCCAGCGCCCTGCCAGCCAGCGTGGGCGCTGCTGTGCAGCAGGCGGCTGACAAGGACGCTTCGGCCCTGCCCATCTACGCACTGGCCTTTGGTCTGACAACCCTGGGAGTGGTGTATGTCCAAGAGGTACTGCACCCTTACTTTTTTCCTGCGTCCCTTACAGCCTTACAGTTCTGGTCTTGCCTGTACATGCAGAAATATGCAGATTGTGTGTGCAAAGGTGGTACAGTGACTCGGTGGGTGACTTCTGTGCCTGTGCAGGCTGAGCGGAAGATTCCGATGAACTATGCCAACCGATATCGCAATTCTGCACTGGCCCAGCAGTCCTATCTGCCCTTCAAGGCACGGAACTGACGCCTCTCAATGCTCAGATGCACTGATGTGATTTGAGCTCCCTTGTGCTTTCAGCATGCTGCTGGCAGCATGTGGGGCTCTCACTGTGAGGATTCATGCTCCCAGTGTGACCTCTCTTCCCTGCTGCAGGTGAACGCTACGGGTGTGATGCCCGTCATCTTTTCCACCACCCTCCTGTCCCTGCCAACAGGCTTGGCCAAGTATGCAGCCTGGCTGGAGCCTGTTGCTGTTGCCCTGGGACCCACAGGCCTCCTCTATCTCCCGGTGAGACATCATGTCAGATCAGATCACGTCTCATCCCTCCCAGCCAGATCAGGGATGATCCGATGTTTGACCCCAAATTGATGGGGTCATCTGATGCAAACATGTATGTCAGCCAAAGCTACCTTGTGTCATGCTGCATCAGGAATGCGGCATGTGGTGGGACTCAGCATCTTGCAGACTCTTTGTGTGTTGCTTTTATCTTGTGGAGGGCCATATGGGAGGAAGGCTGATAGGAGGGTGAGGGTGTGTCGATCAGGGGTGGCATCTGTGCAGGTCAATGTCATGCTCATTGTCCTTTTCAACTGCTTCCACACGATCCTGCAACTGGACCTGAAGAACAGATGGCTGTGCAGGTCAATGTGACGCTCATCGTCCTGTTCAACTACTACTACACGTTCCTGCAACTGGACCCCAAGGACATGGCCGACCAGCTGAAGCGCGCCGGGGGCGCCATCCCAGCGGTCCGCCCAGGGCGCGCCACGGCGGACTACATCACTAAGACCCTCAACCGCATGTCCATTCTGGGCAGCGCGTTCCTGGGCGCCCTGGCTGCCGCCCCTCCCCTGGTCGAGGCTGTCACAGGGCTTCAGGTCAAGCTGCCTGCCATCTTTGTTGTCAGCTGCACATCTGCAAGATGTGTGATGCTGTCTGCTGTCTGCGGCCTGTCCCCGGCCTCACATGGCATGGGTGTGCAACGTTTTGCACAGTGGACCACATGCACTGTGTGATGCCGGCTCAGGCTTGCAGGGGTGCATGCGCTGTGATACCGATGTAACTCTGCTCGTGGCAAGAGCAGCCTGTAATGCCAATGTCTGAGAGTGGTGTGTGCATGGTTGCAGGCGTTCAGAGGCTTTGCCGGCACCAGTATTCTTATCCTGGTGGGTGTGGCGACGGACACAGCCCGCCGCGTGAAGGCTGAGCAGGCCATGCAGCGCTACAAGGACTATGACCGCCTGTATGATGATATGTGAGAGTTGGGTGATGTTACCATGCCAGCTTCTGCAAGCAGGCATTCACAGAAGTATGACTTTCCATGGTCATGAGGGCACCCCTCAGTCCTCAGCAGCTACGACGCTCTACCAAGAATTGCATCAAGTTTATGTTCAGCCGAGCTAAGTGGCATGCTGATGAATATCTTGCTAGCAGCCCTAGCCTTGCGTTGCGGTTACCAGAAGCCAGTGCTCAGGAAGGGCATGAATTGCCACAAACTGTAAATTATACTTCGAAAGGATCTGAAAGTTCATCAGAACTTATGTGAGAAGAGTTGTCTGAGTTGCATATTCACATGTCTGCCAAATCGTACTTGGGCTAGTGTCAGTTGTGCGTACAAGCAGCAACCCCGATGTCTCACCGCATCGAGTGCTTAGACCTTTCAATTTACACCAGTCATTCAGATGATGTCCGCTGCCCGCGTTCGCTTGCCGAAGACTGTCTCACAGTCGATTTGCAGCGTCAAGGACGCAAAACCGACAGTGCCATTGCGCGGAGTCCGACGGGTGCGACCCTTGCGTAGCTCCGTGGATCTATATACAGGTGATCCGTAACGCTCACTCAATTAGCTGCCGGAGGCCGTGCGGGTACTGCTGCTGGTAGACCGCCGGATCGTCGGCCCGTACCCAAGGTTTCAGAGGCTGGAGGGGCAGGCATTATAACGCGGAGGTTGTACCATCTGGCAGCAGGATGACGAACTGGGGCTTGTATGTAGATTACAAAGACGTCATCGGAGGAGGAATTATTCATGTTTGGGTTACAAACCCCAGCGGGGGGCCCGCGGTCCCCCTTCTACGAACTGGCGAACTCCACACCAGCGCAAGATCTTCCAGCATCGCCCGACAGCAAGCTGCCTCGTGGCCGGTAAAGCGCACTTTGGTACTGTGAGTTGTTTGAGGGGCAACACAAGCAAGCCGTCATCCGGATAGTCACACGTATCTAGGGCGATGGGGAACTCATCTCGCAGTCACCACCTTCTGAAGCACTCGCTCCCAGAGGTCGATGTGCTGCACCATTTCGGCAGCACTGAGCCCAAGGAGGTCTCCAGAGAGATCAACAAGCTGGGACAGCGTGACCTACAGGTAAGTGGAGACGGGCAAGATTCGCTGCGGAGTTCGACGTCACCAACTCCGTCCAAGCTTTGCTAACACGATGGCCCCTTCGCGCAGGCCAAGTTCCGGGCGGTATATGGGACGCAAACGTACTCGAATAACAACTGCTGGCTGCGTCGCAAGCTCATGGAAGGTAAGAGGACACGGCCCGGCACGTCTGATCGGAAGCTCCTCGCAACTATCTGCGGATCAGATGCCTGTCCTGGGCCTGATCCGGCCCCACTATGGCGCCTGGATGCCTATAGCATCTCGATACCTGGATGTAAGTCTGAATTAGCTGGCGCCTGCGCTTGCATTGGATGCAGAGAGCGCGCGAGCTTCCTAGGATGTTCGGCATGATTGTCGGGTCTAGGGCTTATACTGATCTTTGAGCTGCCCTTGCAGCTGCTGGACTGCAGACACCGAAAGCTTCTTCCCGCGGGAGACCCGCAGTGAAGCAGGGACGCGCACCATCGCCAGGCAGTGTCTCTCAGTCGGAGGGCCCAAGCATGTCTCGCAGCTGCAGCATGGCCTCGCAACAAGCTTCCGACCGTCTTTCAGCTCCAGAATGCAACGTGATCAGGCGGACCAAAAGGCACGGATCATCCTTCTGTGAAACCCTGCAGCGCGTGCTATATATGACTGACGTCCATACCAGAGGCCCTATTGCAAAGGGGCCACTTGCAGATGAATTCATATATCCCACACAGCTCATAGCAGGCCGATTCAGCTCGTCTGCTGGGCGCAGCAAGGACTGACACCTCAGCCATCACATTCGCCCAGCTCCTGCAAATCACAAACGGCGCCTCTCTAGGGAATCTTCGACGGGATAACGACCATGTGGCGATATTCTGGTGTCTTTGTGCAGGCCCCACAAGCCCAAGCAGTACGAGGACATGCTGATCTCTGCTCAGCTGCCAGGGCACCAGGTGGCCTCTGATGATGAGGACTGTCGTCTTGCCAAGATCCGTGCCACAGACAGCGAGATGTCTTACAGGTCAGAGCTACCCCTGTGCATTTCCTTTGCACCCCTCACAAGCATCAGCAGTGTGGCAACAGCTGATTTCTCTCAGGGGATCTCCAGCTCACATGCTGCAATGCACCTGCAGGGATGACATCCTGCAAGGCCAAGGCCAAGGCTCAGAGCTGGTGTGGAGCAAGAGCACCACCCACAGCTTTACTGCCAGCCACTTGATCGCACCCTCCACCTCATGGACTGGCGCCCTGGCGCCTCCCACGCCTGAGAAGCTGCCCTTCCGGACAGCCATTCCTGCCCTCCTGGCCACCAGGCAGGGCAGCACAGCCTCCAAGCTCCTGGGGCCCCAAGAGGTCAGTCCTCGCACCTTTCTGAGCTTGCTTCAGGCGCCTCATCAAGCTTGCTCATGCTCACAAGCATGGACCTGGCTGAGAGATGCAGCCTGGACAATGCTGGCACGAAGTCACATCATACTTGGTGATTGCAGCATGAGTCTGGCAGTCAAGTGCAGCCTACATGATGCCGGCATGACTCGTCGCGTCAGATCCGGTGTGATGTGGATCGGTGCGCATGTGCAGGTGCTGGGTGACTACCACAGCAACCTACCTGCCTGGGCAGATCTGCCCTCCAATGACCGCTCCTCATCCCAAGACCTTGATGAAGTCTCATTCCAGGTAGCCTGCACTTACAGACAGATCCTGCAGTCCCTCAGGCATATCTTCTTAAACACGTAGTCTATGCACTGGCAATCTGTCACATTGATCATCGTCTCCTATCGAAGGTTTAGGATAAATCAGATGTCAGAGATCATGGGCTGATCACCAGCATTGCATGGCACAGGTGCCGGAGATGTACAACGGTGGGAACGACATGGTGGCTCCGGTCATGCCCTCAGCCGCTGCGGCCATGCCAGTGTCCGAGGTGCTGATTGCGCCGCCCACGCCAGAGCGCCTGATGGCTGCAGCGCGCCCCTCTGCCGCGCACCTTCTGCGTGACATCCCCAGCATGCCCATCATGAACAGCCTCCTCACCAAGCCCTCCGACCCTCAGAAGGTACCAAAGCTCCCATGTAGTGCTGCTACCTTCACCTATCGGGTGACGCAATATTTGCGCCCTGTGTTGTGTGAGCTCATGATGATGGCAGTCCCAATGCCCAGCCAGTAGCAGCAGCAGCCGCAGCGCCTGAGAAAGGCAATCTGTTTAGCTTGCCCCGCCTCCTAGAGCACGCATTGCTAGACTTGGCTGGTCTTGAGACGATGAAGAACTTGCAATGTGCAGGTCTCTGGCGTGATGTTCGACTTCTTCTCAGCCCCGCCGCCCTCGGTGACGCTGCCGGACCTGCTGCCGACTGCGCCGCCGAACTTTGAGCGCCGCACGGAGTTCCCGATGGTGAGCAGCGCCGACATGAGCGAGTGCTCCGAGATCTCCGAGCTGGACGTCCTCCTGGAGGGCATCAGCAGCAACGGCATGACGCAGGAGTTCGACGCCTGGCTCAAGGACATGCCCTGCCCCGACCTCGGCCCCTGCGAGCTGTGAGCGCTCGGGACCACCAAGGCCGAGCGCCATCCTGCGATGGCGCTTGTCGGGTCATCATGTGGGCACCGGCCTGCCCAAGGCGGCGCCCAAACTGGGCACTGGGCAGGGTCATGCAGCGCAGGGCTGAGACGTGCCCTGTCTAGGAGGAGAATGGGGGCAAAGCTGGGAAACGCCTGGAGAAAGGCTTTTGAGCAGACACTATTGGAAAATCAGTTGAAGGCAGGCCTCCTGCTTCAGGGACACTGCAATCTGTGAGATGTCCTTTCAGGCCGCGCTCTGTGCTGCAGCTGCTGCTGCGCATCTCAACGCCATACTTCTGGGTATTCATCATGAAGGTGCACTTTCTCGAGTCCGTGAGAGCATTCGGCCTTGGCAGCTGCCGGCCCCGCCTCTTTTGGTAAGGTCAGCCGCATCCTGATACGCCAGCGCATTTCACGAGCGTGCATCTCCTCAGTACTGGGATCCCTACATCGTCAAATCCAGCTGCCGGGATTCTTTGAGGGCCGCATGGCATTTCCCGCTGAGAAAGCGACCCACGATGGGGTTTACAAAAGGGCCAAAATGCAATTTTAGCGCAAGAGTCAGGGCGCAGCACAGGATCACCACAAAGGGAGGGCATCACGTCACGGCTCAGGAGTTTTCCAAAGTTGGACAATGAGGGACGAGTATATAGTAAGTCGTGTATACATACTGCAATACAAAAGGGCCTGCATAGTGCCTGGTACCATGGCCTCTCAGCAGTGCCAGAAGGTGTGAGAAAAGGTGGCAGTGAAGCCCATGTCTACTACACAACGAAACCAGATATTCAGCCATTCAAAATGAGGCAGCAACACAATTAATTTGCAGTTCCCTGTGATGTCATGCCGGATGTCTTGCATTCTGCGCGGCCCAGCTGACAACGGGGTCCCCATGCAAGGCTTTGCCCTCATGGGTTGACTTCAAAGGGATATCTAGCAGCGGCGCAGGTGTGCCTGCTGTGTTTCTACACAGGTTCTTCTAGCATGCATTTCGTTCAGGCCTGGGGAGCATCCTGTGCAGAGGCCCAGAGGTGTCTGGCAAGAGGTCAGCTATGAGTGTTCAGCAACGGCCGATTGTGCGCAATCCTCGGGAGCTGACCAGCTGTCTTGGCTGCCCCAGACCTGTGCAATAAGGATCACTGCATATTCATGAACCTCACCTGGGATTACTCATTTGGGGCTTTCTTGCGTAAGGAGGGCAGAGCAGTGTGGCCTTGTGTCTGGGGGACCTTGATCAACGCTGTGATTGCTGACACGCCAGTGCGCAGTGGCCTGATGCTGAGTGAGCAGCGCCATGCACAGAGCAGCGCTGCTGCGCTGCTGGCGTGGCAGCATGAGCAATTTTCGGGTCAGTCCCTGTCCTAAACGCGTCTTGAGCGCATGCACTCTGAGTACAACAGCAGTAGGAAAAAGTAGGGGTGTTCTTCTGGAAGTTGTCTCTTTTTGAGTTCAGCCAGACTGCCAGTGTTTCAGCTGCTCCGTTTGAAACAGGCATGCCTCTTGTGGCATGCTTCAGTGTTGTCCTCTCTGGACGCGATGTTTGATTGGGAGCAGCACCACTGCAACATACAAAATTTCATCAGAGGGCCCTGACGCTGGAAGTCAGGGAGAGGGCGCATCACGGGACTTGAATAAGACCTTGGCACGTCATGCTTCCAGGAAGTATCCATGATGTCAGGTCGAGTCGCATCTCCTTGTAGAGTGTGCGCCAAATAATGACAGGCCTGTCAGATAGGCCTTGTTCAGTATAGTGGGGAGGAGGCTATGTAAAGCTTTAGTGGGAACCACCCAAGAAAGATGGCATCTGTCACGCCCCCATGCTTTCAGAATGAAATGCATTCAGCTCTCAGCAAGACATCCTGCCTTGTGACAGTCACCGATAAATCCAGCAACTCCAGCAAATGTGGCTCATACATGCTGCATATGATGCATATCAATGTGGATATATACATGATGAGTGCAACCTTTGGCACAATGGTGTGCAGTTAGCCATAAATACGGGCCAGGGTCTCGACCTGGTGTGATGGCTCACTTCAGCAGAGTCACTCTCGAGGCTTGCACCTCCTGACAGTTCCCACCTGACTTAAGCTGGTGTGAAAGAAGCTCTGACTTGCAGCCCAAATCTCCTTGTTTGTACTTTATGGTCTTACAATTTGGGCCACAGGGCAGGTGGGCCCACGGCGTTACATCAGGGCGCGGATCACTCGTGCACCTCGTATATCAGCACCCTAATTCACGCCTCGAGAGTGCATTGAAGACAATTGTCTCATCATCTGCTGCTGTTACTTGCCGAGCGCAGCCATGGCCGCGATTGCGAGAGATGACGAGGCGGAGATCCGCGAATGCTGTGAGTGCCTGCTTCTTGCTCTCATGTCGAAACAGGTGTTACTGCAAGCTACAATTAGTAAATGTAATACATTGGTCTCATCCTGCAGCAAATTGCGGAGAGACGAGGGACCTGTTGAAGTGCAGTCGCTGCCAGAGCGCCTGGTTCTGCTCTGTAAAGTGCCAAAAGGTGAGGAGGCATTTTTCTATATGTATTTCTCACCGTTTCAGCTGCAATTGGCAGTAAACATTGGGGATTGAGTTTCTATCCCAAAGATGCTGCATTGATAGCTGATTCTGGCATATGCGCCCGATGCAGGCTTACTGGCCATTCCACAAGGCAATCTGCTACCGCAACGAGTTTGCAGACGCCACACAGGCCTCAGAGCCAAAGTTTGCGCGGTGGATGAGGAAGCATCAGAAGCTGGCAGTGCTGAAAGACGATGAGGTCGACAGGCTTGAGCGCGCCTCAGTAGCAACCACAGGTACTGCTCCTGGCATACTTTTCAACGAGTCACGCCAAGACACAACCACGACTGCATGACAGATGGCGCCTGTGAGTGCTGACTGAATAGGCTGTCAGTGTGGCAGCTCGCAGCACGCCATGGTCTTGCATGCAAGTGATGTATGTGCACATGTGCAGGACCTTCACGAAATGAGGTCATGGATTCTATGTACAACAGGATACTGCCGAAGCCCAAAGGTGACGAAGCTGCGCAACTATGCCAATTGAGCACTCCGGACGCTCTTGCTATCTTTGTCCAGACACCAGTGCAACAGATCACAACAGATCGAATCAGATCACATCACATCTTTTTCAGCCACACCAGGCTGATCAGATGTTTGTCCCTCAGAGGATGGGTGCAATCTATGCAAGCACGCATTGAACGGCTGCCCGAGCGGAACACATGACAGAGGTCCGTGGGTCTGCAGGTCCCACATTCACAGCAGAGGAGATGATTGCTATGCGCAAGAAAGCAGATGAGGAAGAGCTACAGGTTTACCTCTCCATTCCCAACCTCTCCATGCGACGCTCTCCTCTATGCAGGTTAGCGTTTCAGCAAGACCGGCCACCTGCACAGGCTACTTTTACTGGGCTATTGGCGAAAGTGTAGCGGGCCGTCATGGCTCATTCACATAAGCTATAATCTACTCACAGCTGCAGCAGGGTTCGATCAGTGCTTTCTGCAGACTGAGGGGGGGGACGCTGTCTGTCCAAGCTGCAGCCTCACGCAGAGGTGTGCAATGACTGTGTGCAGGCCAGACTGGCGTGCAGCAGGGCGCGGGCATGGGAGGAGATCACCTTGCCAGAAGACATGGGCATGGACTGCGGCCACTACAAGTGGTACCAGAACCAGTCCTTTGTGGAGCTAGCATTTCCCCTGCCTGAGCACACGCAGCCAAAGGAGGTGAGGAGCAGTGCTCATGTCGCTCGCCTTTTAACACATCCTGGCCAGTCTCCCTGCTGTGAAGCGCAACATCTCACCCTCTGGGAGAACTCCTGCTCATACCCATGCCTGCAGAGAGCCTCGGTGAGCGTCTGCGATGCCCCTGCAGATGCAGAGGTAAGGCATACAGGTGGCCTCTGTCCTGCCTGAACATGCCAGCATGCCTGCACATGCTGCTGTGCATGCGGTGAGCCTTGCATGCATGCTGCGCAGGTGCAGGTTGTCCTGGCGCCCAGCGCCATTGAGGTGAGGATGGGGATGCGGACGCCTCTCAAGGGCCAGCTGTTTGCGGACATCAAGGTGGAGGAGAGCACCTGGTACGTGCAGGACAGCCTGCTGTCCGTCCAGCTGCTGAAGCGCAACCGCAGGGGCCACTACGCCAACGGCAGCAACAACGCTGGGACCTTCTGGAAGTCGGTAGGGCCACAAGGCATCAACTTTTACCTGCCCTCTCCAGTTGCAATAGAGCATGCATGGCACTTTCCAAGAGTCATGTCTATCCCTCAGCAGGCTCAAGTGAGTCTGGCAATGAGCTCATCATGAGTGAAGGATACAGGGTACAGACTTCCTGATGGGAGCTAGCTTGAGCACATGTGATTGGTGCCTGTACACCTACTCAGCACACCAGCGTAGCATGTCAATCTTTTCCTGTGTCTTTGTTACTTGTGACGTCCCTCATGCGGCTCAAGGGACAGATTTTTCAAATTGTTCAAGCCAGACACTTCTGTCCAGGTATTGAGGAAAGCACCTGAGAAGGAGCAGCTGCAGCTGGAGTACCCGCCATCCGCATACTACAACTCCTACATGGAGCCCGAAGCCATGCCTGCGCACCGGATGCTGACTGGGAAGGCAAAGCGCACCCGGTCTTCCACCGCAAGGCAATGATATCCTAGGATTATGAGCGAAGGCGCGTGCGGCGCTGTGGTGAGATGTATGGCCATGGTGTGCATGATTCGGGAAGTGCAATAGCGTTGATGTCAGCACGTTTGCGCTTCGCATGGCACAAATATACACTCAGTGCAGATTACAGCCTCGCTTGCGGCAACATTCCTTACAAGTTGCCAAAAGCATCGCTTAGTTTGAGCAACGTACACTACTAGTACAGTTGCCTGTAGTACAAATGGCTGTGAGACGCTACGCAATTTGTACACGGCGAGCACTTGACACCGCATTGCCTTGAACTCGTGACCTCAATTGGACAAATTCCTCAATACTTTGCAAATGGCAGCTACACACTGTTGGATAACTAGCTGCCTGCTGTGGGAGCATGTTTACCGTGGTCCAGAAACCTGGGCCACCTAAGTATTGTCAGTCAGTGTACACCTGCAGGGCTACCAATCAAATCCCTGAGCTGAGACCTTCTCACACTATTGAAGAGCCCTGCAGAAGCCCCTGTATTCATATGACTTATCTCTCACGGAGCACATCATGTGGAGCATGACCGATAGCACATCAGACTTATGGACTCTTCCTCATCACCACCACTGTGCATCTCTCATGACCTACACACTGCGTCTTAATCACACAATACCACTGCGCAGCGATGAAAGCACAAACCCCAAGAGGCACTTATTGTGGTCATGGCCTTTGGTGGGAAAACAAGGGCAGCATATTTATTCTGTCGTGCTTGAGCGACGCTCCAGTCATGCTGGGTCTGCCATCTACAGCGCTCGGTACTTCTCACCCGTTCGTTCAACATCTGTTTGCATGGAGCTGCCCTCACTGCCGCTCTCATCAACTCAAGACCGCCCAACAGCAAGACACGACTGTTGAGGCAATAGCGCTGATTGCCCTCATGACCAGACTTGACACTGTGTCTCAGTGGCTGCCAGCACTGGAGCCGGTGCCGAAAAAGGCCAGGATGAAGACACCAACAAGGATGACGGCCACAGAGGCGACAAAAATCAGGATGCTGATCCAGCCTGGCATCTGCACAGCACACATGTGTCAGAAATATATCTCCTTACTCCCGTGATCAATACCAGTCCGGCCTTCATCCGGTCCGCAATAGCAGTCTGGCCATATCTCACCATACACCGCACACACCTGCCGCCACCAGCCGATGCAGCAAACTCACAACCCATGCGACTGTCATGCTCTCCGAAGCCCACCATGAGCAGGCTACTGTATCACAGCACAGTCTCATCCTGGAAGCTCTGGAGTGTGCAAGGTGTGCTGCAGGGATGTCCCTCACCTCCTTGTAGTACAGGAGAGCCCACGTGGAGGAAACCACCAGCTGGCACTGGACCAGCGGCCAGCCCAGACTCAACCCACAGTACTGCACAGAGACACACAACCATCAGCCATATCCTCTGGTTTGCAAAGGTTTGGCTGCTGCTCCATGCGCACAGCAGACATCCAATCCTCAGTTCATGTGCACGGCGGATATTGTGGGATCCATGCGCACAGCAATATGTTGATTGCTGACGCAGACACCCAGGAATGTGCTATGCGTGGTAGAGGCTAGCCAAGGGGAGGCTTTTCTTTGATGTGAGGGAAGGCTGCTTTGGCACAGGTGGGATGTGGGTGGGCGTAGACATACCTGGACTGCATAGATGCTAAGAAAATTGCCGATGCTCCAGAGGAGGCCTGTGAGGCAGGCGGGCCCGGAAGCTACCCGCACCTGCAGGCTCGGCAGCTTCCGCCTGAATGCGGCCAGCAGCCCAAAGAAGCACACTGCCGCGCTGCATGTCACCTGCAGAAGTATCTCACCTTCATTGCCTGGCTCATCAGCGCATAGCGAGCACATCTTACAACCCCAGGATGCGCCTCTCCTTGGCATGCAGGCTCAGGCCCACAAATGTCACATTGCAGTGCCCCCAAGCTCTTGAGAGTGTGATGACAGCATTGGACACTACGTTGCTAGAAGCTGATGCATGGCGAGGTGTATAAACTGGCTGGATTCAGGGCGTATGACGGGGAGGAGAGCCTTACAATGGCCACGCCAATGCCAAAGCTGAGGATGTAGACAATGCCCTTGACCTCCTTCTGGGCATACTTAAATGGCACTGCAGACGCACAGCATCCTTGCATGCATCTCAGGCTTTGCTGTTCGGGAAAGACTCCCAATGACATGAATAGGCAGAACAAAAAGGGCAGTCCAGAGGACAATAGTGATGCACAGGCTGAGATGTGGCAGACATTGCCTGCATCTGATGCCTTCAGATACTTTAGGAGGTTTACCACTCAGAGATCCATTCAACAGGCCGATGAAACATGCCAGCCCGACGCCGATTAGGTAGTCCCACTTCCCCTTCTGGTTGACTGCTGCAGCTCCAGGAACTGTCTTGTCTACAATCACGCCATTCTCCTCGTCCTGGACAAAGCCCAATGACTGTGAGAGTGACTTGCACATGATTGGCTGCCACTGGTGTTGCAGACTATGGTCAGTGATTGTGACCCTAGAGTCAGAGATCATTATTCCAACTCCTGAGCTCTGTTGCTGCTGGGCAATACGCCGCTCTGTGGGTATACTGCTCCGGCCACATGGCACAGCAGAGACTACTCCGGCACCAGGCAATGTAGCAGGATGCACTGATGCGCAGTCTCAATTAGCCGGGGCGTACCTCGGGTTGCCGGTAGCCGTTGACGGCGCCGGTGGCAGCATGGCTAAGCCCATTCTGCTCAGCGGCGCTGTCCTTGACGAGCCCATTCGTCGCGGCGTCCTTGCGCTTCCTGATGTCGTCCCGGTGCACGCTGCTGACCGAGCTGGAAGGCTCGGTGATGAAGGGCGTGTCCACAACCTTCGCCACGCAGGCCTCCACCTTGGCTGCCTCCACTGCGGCGGCCTCGCTGGTGGGCGCCAGCTTCTTGGCCATGCTTAGGGCCCTCTGGGCAGCGTAGCCCAGCCCGGCAAAGCCCACGGCCATCAGCAGCAGGCCTGCACATGAACGAGCACCTTCTCAGCAAACTAGAGTGGCAGCAGCAAGCTTCACAAAGCTGCCTTGCGATGCTGATGAACCAACACAGCCATCATCAGCAGGCCTGCAGAGGGCCGAGCACCTTCCTCAGCGTAACACATTGGCAGCAGCAAGCTCTGCGAAGCAGGCTTGCAATGCTACTTTGACCAAGGCCCGCCAGGTGTCCCATGGCTAGTTGGTCTGCAGCCCTGCCATGCATGCTCTTGTGCAGGATGACTCAGGCCTGGGGATCGTTGAGGCTGAGTTGCGGATGGTGTGAGAGGAGGTGACTTACCCACAATGGCCATGGGAAGACTCTTGATGTCCTCGTGGAAGATGAAAGCTGCGCAGCAATGCTTGCCTTAGCTTCAGAGTAAGCAGAAGCCTCCCTCAGGATAGCCCCAAAGGATCTCGACACTGGAAGGCAAGGTAGATGACAGTACCTCCCCAGATGAAGGCCACAAAGATGCTGAGAGCACTGTAGGTGGTCTGTGCAATTCCGAGCCCACACTGCAGAGCATACAAGAGGGATGTGAGTCCAAAAGCCTCCCTGCACCTTCAGTATAGCATATTCTGTCCCAACATAGAGGCAGGTCCTATGCGTGATTGTGAGAACATACCTTCTGAATAGCCATGATGGCACAAACTCCATTCAATACCTGCAGGTAAGTGCCCATGAGTGGATGTTCTGGTGTCTTAAAAAGGTAATCGGGAGAGGCAGATGTTGGCAGCAGTAAATGCTGTCAAGTTTAGAGCCTCAATATGTGGCATGATAAATAGGCCCTCCTCACCCATATTGCTGCTCCAACCTGCAATGCATGCAAAGGCCTTAGCACTGCTGCTGGAGTCCAATACACATGCTCACATGCATTGAGTGGAGTATGAGAGGTGCGAGACGGCTGGAGCTGAAGATCCTTACCGTGCCCCACCACGTGAAGATGAACCTATTCCATGCCAGGACGATAAAGCTGGTGGCGAAGCACACTGAGCTCTTGTATATCTGATAGCAGAATGGATGCACCTGCAGGCACAATGCTGTACCCTCAGATATCACCCTGGGACCCCTCGCAGAGAATTTCTGTAGAGCGCAGAGCTGTACCGCCCTCTGCTCTTTGAGCTGTGCACCAAGCAGATACAATAGGGATGCTCACCTTGGCATCCATGATTTGCTTACATTTGATGGGCACCCCTGCACACGTGACAATCACACTTGGTACAGTAAGTTCGGTGGTTGCTACCTGTCACTTAGGCCTGAAGGGCGACAGCTCCAGTCCCTGTGCGGATGTGTTTAAGGGACTCACCAAAGCTACCAAAAGATACTGCAGACCCAATGCCGGCAAGGATGCCATAGATGAAGGTTATCATTGTCTGTGTTGCGTCTAGGGTCTTATGTCAAGCACACGCTGCAGGCTGGTAAGGCTTCAGGCTCAGGCTCGGACCTCATATGCGCGATCGAGCATCCAATCAAGCATACGAGAAGTGCTGTTCTGCTCTGCTATGAGTATATCTCTGAAAATTCAAGCAGTACTAGCATAATTCTCTCACAATTCGACAGCACCTACACATCCACACTAGTGCTGTATCGCCCCTTGTATTAATTCTATGGTCGTCAGATACAATATCATGTCTAGTACGCTGCTTGTGCCCATCGTATGTGGGACTCCCCCTGCATCTGCAGGGTTGCCTGATCAGACTCGCAGTGCAGGGAAAGCGTTCTCCTAAGACACAACCATTTGGCCTTTGGAAGGAGTTCTTGCCACTCTTGGAGCCATAATATATCGGAAAGGAGGATCGCAGGGCTAGGGGGGCACCACAGGGTGGCACATTCCCAGCTTCGCCCTTGGATCAGCACCACCCAGGTGCGACAGAAACACCTCATTAGATCCTGTTCCCATAGGGTGAAACACGCGTGTGGATATGATGGTTACAGTAAAAGGTTTGAGCTCCTGATGCGGCTCACTGTGCTGCTTCTTTTCCCTGTCGTCCATGCTGCCAAGGCCTGAATGTGTCACACCCCGGATGTACAGCACAGATTTGCTTACGATCCGTCGCAAAGGCACAAACAATCCATCGAGTACTCTGCTCCTCAACAAGCTCAAGGGACACTGCAGTGAGACACCGCATGTCCCAATCATGTTGGAGCCATACATCAAGATGGCATAGGGCATGCTGGCGATGGGACTGGTAGCTGCACGGGGACACTCAGCGGAGGGGCTATGATACCAAACCGACTCTGATCCACACGCTGTCCGTGAGATGTGCACACGTTTTCCGGGAGTGCAGCATGGGTCAGGTGCTCATTCCCGCATGCAGGCAGAGACAGCAGAAGGAGGCCTGTGAAGGGACTCAGCGAGCGCTCTGAGTGCTGCTGCGTTGATTGCATCTTTCTCTCATAATGTCAGCAGCCCATGCTGACCCTCATGAGACATCCTCTCTGAGCAAAGAGCGCGTCAAGGTTGGCGTCATTGGAGGTGAGCTGCAGGATCCTCCCATGACAGTCAGCATGCCATACCTTACTGTGTCACAGGCCACACCACATCACCGTGCTGCTGAACTAGCTTTGCTCCTCCTCAAGTGGCTTGCATTTAGCACTCCCCAAGGACAGCAGGCATTACAAGAAGTGCTTGCCGCTGATGTCATTCTAACAACACTTTGAGGGTCTCTGTAAGTTGCCTTGCGGCGCCTATGCTATGGCAGGATTGGGCTGTCCTGATCAGGCAATGCCATGCAGGGGGCGCGTGGGGCACTGCGCTGGCCATCCATGCATCAGCGCGGCACGAGACGGTGGTGTATGCACGTGAGACAGATGTGGTGGAAGCCATCAATGACCCTGCTGTCCGAGAAAACACCACCTTCCTGAAGGTAGGACTCTCCTGGCCTGATTCACTCCTATGGGGTCCCCCCATCTGCAGATCATGTCCGCAGTCGAGTGAGTGCAGGATTCCAAGCGCTGAGCTTGATTTATTGCAATGTGATCAGCCCGTAAGCGGGCTCTCCGTTGTGATGCTTTGCTTGGCTTGTCCTCTGTCTCTGTGCTTGCATAACGGTGGCCTCAAGTACGACTCGATATGCCAGTCATGGGGTTGTGTTTCTTTGCCCACCCTCTGTATGTACCAGAGCACCAAGGCAAGATGCAGACAAAAGACAAATGGTCAAGTTGTGCAGGGTCACAAGGTGCCGGAGGGGCTGAGGGCCACAGGCAGCATGGCAGAAGCGGTGGAGCATGCAGAGGTCATCCTCATGGTGGTGCCCACCCAGTTTGTGGCCCGCACCATGACCGACCTGGCCAAGCTTCTGAAGCCCAACCAGGTGCGCTCGCCCTTGTATGCAGCTCTTGCTCAACTCTTCTCTAGCAGCCCTGCTCCCATCGTCACCTAGCTGTCGGTGTGTATTCAGGGAAGACCTGCTACTCTCGTGCTGGCGTCCGTAAGGTTGTCCCTGCACTCTGCTAGTGATGTCATGGCAGGCGAGTGCGCATCTGATGAGGCGTGACTGTGTTGCAGATAGTGGTGTCCTGCACCAAGGGCATCTCGGTGGACTCCCTGGAGACGGTGAACCAGATCTTGACGCGGGTGCTGCCGGAGGCTCTGCACAGCCGCCTGGCCTACCTCAGCGGCCCCAGCTTTGCCGCAGAGGTCAGTGCTTGTCTTCGCAATCCAGAGCAGCTTGTGACACATGGCTATAAGTACGGTGCAGGGCTGGAACTCTTTCTACCATGCAGCCGCACCGGACAAAAGCGGCTGCATGGCTCGATGACTTTATTCATGGATCCTGCAGGGTGTGATGATCTGACAATCAGTGTGCTCCTGGGAACTATTATTGCTGGCAATGATTCAAAGCTTCTCAGGCAGATGTATCGTGCAGGTGGCAAAGGGGATCCCAACAGCAGTCACCATTGCCAGCAAGGAGGACGAGGTTGCAGCGAGGGTACAGGACCTGCTGTCCACCAACCGCTTCCGCTGCTACCGCACCACTGACGTCCAAGGTATACAATACTTATGCAAGTCTCTCCCTTGTGCCGTCACAGAGCTGCGTCTCAATGCGATCATGAACTATGGCCATGCACCTATCATGAAGTGTCTATTGGGTGTGGGGTGCTCAAGTAATGCCCTGCTTTGAGTGGGATTGCTTCTGTTCACTGTCGATAGGGAGTAAGGCATGCAGCTACCCAGGAGTCCACTTCTACGGTGACGTGAGGTGATAAGATCGATGCTGGCATGCCAGGGGTGGAGCTGGGGGGTGCCCTGAAGAATGTGCTGGCGATCGGGTGCGGCATCAGCGACGGCCTGGGCTTCGGCTGCAACGGGCGGGCCGCGCTGATCACGCGGGGCCTCAGCGAGATGACGCGCCTGGCGGTGGCGCTGGGGGCGCACCCGCTCACCATGCAGGGCCTGGCCGGCATGGGCGACCTCGTCCTCACCTGCACAGGTGCCCCTGTAGACCCTGCACACCTGTCCTGGCAGGAGTGTTTCAGCATGTGCAAGACACGGGGAATGCAATCTCATGTGCATTGAGCACAGCTATTGTTTGTCACCTTGCCTCCGCTGGCAATATCTGCATGCTGTTGCACTTGAAGCAGCTGTATGTGCTGTGTAGAATCTCTTGCAGAACCTGGCAAATATGTGACAACATTGCACCAGGTTGAGCACGGGCTCTTCTGTGCACACAGCTGAGTGATCTGAGCTTGACTGCATGTAAGCTTTGCAAGCGTGGCCAACAACATATTTATTTGCCTGCCTTTGCAGGCGATCTGAGCCGGAATCGCACCGTGGGCGTCCGTCTAGGGAAGGGCGAGAACCTGAAGGATATCATAGACAGCATGAAGGCTGTTGCAGAGGGCGTGCTGACCTCCCAGTCGGCTCACCAGCTTGCCAAGTAAGTCGGAGTTCCCCTTAAGGGCACCTATGCTCTTCAGGAGCCAGAGAACACAATGTATATGAACTCAGATTATTATACTATGCTCAGCCTGCATTTTACGGAAGCCAGCAGCTGCTGTCGTGGCATCAGTGCCACACCGGGATGATTTTGAAGGCTGCTTGGGATGCTCACAATGTGAGATTTGATGGTGCTGCACAGGAAGCTGGGCGTGTCTGCGCCGATCATGGACGGCATCTACAGAGTGATCCACGAGGGGGCAGATGCGCGCAATATTGTGAGCGAGGTCATGTGCCGGCCGCTGACAGCTGAGGTCGACCCTTCCATTCTGCAGGCTGCTGCACGGCCTGCTTAAGAGCTTCTTCAACTGGGCGACGTGTGCAACTATGTGCATACAGAAGTAGAGTCAGCTCAGGTGTTCTGTTACTTACAAGCAAAGTTTGAGGCCATCAGAGAACCTTCAGATCAGATCTGCACATAGTAGCTGATGGGAGAGAGATACTGTAGAGCAATCACAGATGTTACAGGCGAAAGCAGTACATCTCCGAGTACATCTGATTTACATGAGGACAGAGCTCAGACTGTGCTAAGCATTCAGCAGCATGGAGTAGCAGCAAGATTCAAGCAGCTTTGTGTAAAAGCTTACAAGCACAAGCATGCGCAACAACTAGGCAACACACTCTGCCCTCCTCTGGACATGTGTGTACCCGGACCCTGTGATATGTCCCTCAATTCAAGCATATTCACATACGCCTCTGATCTCATGCAGCTGCCTCTCTACAGTGCATCAGATGTGCAAACACTCGTTCAGAGCCTTCATAGTAGACTCCTTCAGGGCTGCTTCCTTGCCAAAGATATCCTGCTCCACCTGCTCCACAATGCTGGCAACGGCCTTGAAGTAATGCCTTGTGAAGGCCACCAGTGACAGCTCGGTAAAGCTGTGCCAGGCCTCTTTTGCGCCTTTCTCCCCATGATCTGCACAGCAGTGTGCAGCTTCAGGTATTCCTGCCAGGTTGGCAAGAGCACGTGCAACGCAGAAGGAGAGCACTGCCACCGTCAGACATGACTGGAAGCTTGCTTGAGGTATGAAGACCAATCCAAGTGGCACCCAAATGCCTATTAAGTTGATTATGAAGCCACCATGAACTTGCCTGCTGCATTGTCCGTAGTCCCATTCATTGTCACATCTTCTGATGCTCCATTTTCATCGTCAGGCTCTTCAGCCTTTACCAACAACTCCTTGAAGCGAGTGAAAGCCAGGAGCAGGACCTCTCGCTGCTGCTGTAGCGCTTCCACCTTATCCTGCTGACTTTGCTCGACCTGCACAAGGGCCTTCCCTTGGAAAGCCGATCAAGCGCTGCATTTCCCCGGCATATCTGGGTAGCGCTTATGACAGCAGCATGATTTTTTGGGTGCTGGCTACCACTGTTCTTGGCCAGTTCGTCATATCTGAATATGCTATGGAGATATGTGCAAGATTTGTACTGCACTGCCACTGGTGTCCGACATGGGTAGCTGATTTGGCCTGCTCACAGAACAACCATGTATTTAGGCTCACGACATACAGGAAAATCCGCGCAGAGCAGCACCTGCTGCTGGGCCTCAGTCACAGCAGCACTGGCAGCCGCCTCGTTCTGCGCAATGCCATCTGCGTAATCTGCCGACACAGCTTCCGAGTCACCCATGCTGGCCACCAGGTTGGCCGCCTCTCGAGCGTGCGCCTCTGCTGCCTGCAGGTGCTGCTGCGCTGCCTCCACGTCCTCCTCAGCATCCTGCACAGGCAGCAGTGCACGTCAGCATGCTTAACATGAGCGCCAAATGCTGCAATGTATGGTCGTCCTCTCCAGGCAGCTCATGGGCTGTGTAAAAGTGCCTGACCAATCAGCTGGCATGACGTGCCCGAGCCTTCCTCAGGCTAGAGCCCCTCACCCCAGCTGACTGATCAGGACTGCATGCTAGGAGTCACATGTCTGTGTGTGCAATGGCTGCCCCTCCGATTATCCACCATGCAGCCAGCACAATTATACACAGGCAGTGCACTGATGCCTTTCCAGTCATGGAAGCCTGGAGACCTCGGAGCTCAGAAAGCCATACCTGAGCACGTGCGAGCATCTTGTCGACAGCATTGTAGAAAACCTCCCAGGCGAGGCCGGTGGCCAGCTCATCGTCCAGCTGGCGCACGCCACGGCTGTCGAACACCCAGTTCACGATGGCGGTGCCGCTGACCAGGCGCAGCGCCATCAGCCGGTCTATGGCCTGCGCCGCCTTCTGTGGCGCTGTCTTCCACACCTCTGCGGCCACCGCCACCATGGCGACCTCCCCCTACACCAACCAATCCTCGCCTTCAGTACCCGCGTCAGCTTGCTGCAGCAAAAGTCCCCATAGGAGAGAGAATTCTGCATGTCTCTCTCCCTCTCCCTGTGAGCGGTACACAGGGCACAAGAGTGATGACAGTGCAACCATTGAAAACTTTTCCTCGTGCAGAAGAGAGTGCCCAGTCATCTGCCCTCTCTGCACAAGCAGCGCATCAGTGCTATCAAGAAGAAGCAAACAGCTCGCAAGATGTCATGCAGAGGGTGCCGAATAGTACCCCCAGCATACCTGGGGCCCGGTCTGCGCCAGCAGCGTCTGCAGGACCTGGCAGTAGCGCTCCAGGGCGGTGATCATGTGGGTGAAGGACTTGGCGCCCGCGACCAGCAGCGCGCGCAGCACCATGCGCAGCACGCCCTGGCTGCCCCCCAGCTCCGCCTCCAGATTCTGCTCCGCCACCCAGGCCAGGATGCCCTCGCTCATCACCTTGTGCTTCACCTGTTGCAGACATACTGTAGCTGATCAGGAGGGTCCACAGTCATGTAGCTTGCCCATTGCAGACCACAAATGTCCCTTCACTTATTCATGAAATGCATGTAGCTAAAGGGAGACACTTGAGTGGTGACCCTCAACGTCAGAGCTTCGCACGAGACGTGCAAGGTGCTGCATGCCAGCTACACCCAGAGAGGAGCTCCAGCATGCTGTGCAGTGATGGCCTGGCTCACCATGGTCAGCATCTCATGCGCGCGCTTGGTGGGCGCGTCCCGCTCATCTGCAGCAGCGCCGTCAGCAGCGGCGTCGCCGCCGTCCTGGGCAGCCGCGGGCTCGGGCGGCCCGGGAATGGGCTGCACCTCGGGCGCAGGGGGCAGCAGGTCGTGGAAGGTGGCCGGCACCACGCTCTTGATGCGCGACCAGTAGGACAGCCGGATCAGGTTCGACAGCGTCTCTATCACAAACCTCCTGCGTTTTGTGCAACAAGGCATGTCACTGCAGTTCACGCAATTACTAAGACACGCAGCTCATGCTGAGTGTGAAAGGTGAGGGGGACTACAGACACACAGAGCGTTGACAATAGCATACACTATGAGCGCACACACGGCGTGCAGCCACCCTATACGCGTCTCAGGTCTTTAGACTGCTGCCACTTGCGGCATTCCTGCAACAGCGCTGCAAGCAGCGGGAAAGGGATCAATTGTCAGGGGGCGGCACCTCTGGCTGTCGTGGGCAGGGGCGGTCAGGACGTGCTTCCACTTGTCCCAGGGCCACATGAAGTCAAAGTTGGAGAGGTGGTAGGCCAGCCAGCGGCTGAGGCGCGAGCGCAGCAGCGGGTCCATCACGTCCATGCGCGCAAAGGACTCCCGCACGCAGGCGCTCATGCCTCGCGGGAATGTCTGCATCAGCTTGCACACATCCACCTGCAAACAATCGATAGCGCCTCAGGCTCTTGTCGGGCTGCATCTACAGGTAGTGAGGCTAGCTAGCAGTACTGTCTGACCATCCAGGCAGTGCAGTGGGCCTTCCAGAATCAGAACCACACGGTGCGGCAGATGTCAAGCGAAGAGCTGCAGTAAAGATGCTCTGACCCCATTGTCTACCAAGGGTTGATTGCAAGTGAGCGACCTGACAGCAAGGAACGAGCACAGCACAAGCGGTGTGGTGTAGAGGGCGCACCATGAGGGTGGAGTATGCCAGTGGCTTGAGAGGCGGCTGAGGGACGCACAGCATCTGGGCAAACAGCATCTCCGCCAACAGCGCCTCATGCTTGTTTGGCAGCGGCAGCCCTGCAGCACCATAACAGAGCCCCTCAGCAAAATCTCCAGGGCAGAATGCGGTAGCCTGTTTAGCTTCTGTACATAGCCCTGTGGTCCAAGGCAGCCCATGCCATTCTGCATATGGCGCATCACCACTGCTGAAGTTTGGCTGGCAGGACTGAACGCTAGGCCTTACACAACACGCAATTGGGGCCGCACAGGCTCCTCCAGCTCTGGGTACCAAGCCTGACGTGTGTTGGCACCCAGAGCAGGAATGTCAGGCGGGCCAATTGGATGCTGTGCAGAGCAGGCGAGCGGGGACAAGAGGCGCAAGGGGCTCAATGCCATTGTACGCTGCATCACCATGGGTGACGTAGTGTTGCTACACGTGATCAGTACAATAACTCACAGCCTGAATTGAGACTACACTGTACCTCCTGCTCCTGGGTGCCAAGCCTGACACAACTCGACATGCAGAGCCAAGAAGTCTAAGACGCTCAATTGCATGCTGTGCAAAGCAAGTGCGCGTTATCAAAGGGCACGGGGGCTCACTGGCCAGGCGCTGGGCGCACTGCACGCGGTCGCCCTCGAAGAAGGTCATGGTGTCCAGGATGTACTCCTCCGCCACCAGGCGCTCCATCTGGGGCTTCCCGTGCGAGGTGTGCTCCAGTGGCAGCAGCCGGATGATCCCGCGCGGCGGGAACGCTTCCAGGACCGCAGCTGCTGCCTGTAAGGTCGATGCATCGATTCATCCGTCCATGTGTATAATCATGTACCGATCGCTGGTTTCCAATGTGTAGATCAGCCACGTTGCAGCACTCAATGTATATCAGCCCTCCAGCCTACCATATCTTGGAATCACCACCATGTGTATGAAAGCCGTCCACTCTGCAAAAATTCTTTGGCGTAGTTTATCCATGGGTGCACATTTCTCAGATCCACCTCCCCAAATGATCTTATGGCCGCCAATGCTACCAGAGGTGGAACCATGCAGAGAAGAACAGAGTGAGGGTGCTCTAGAGAGTAGAGGTCTGCATGTGGACAACCGTAAGGCAGTGGCTGCAAGGAGGAGCTACCTCTGAGGCTGAGAGGCTGCTGTCGACAGGAGGCTGCTTTGGGGCTTGCAGGGCAGGTAGGTCGTGGGATTGCCCCGTGGCCAGCTGTGCCTCAAAGGCTGTCGCAAACTCCATGATGCTCTCAACCTTCCAAGCTGCTTCAGCCTTCAGCTCCTGAACGGCTTCCCAGACCTGCATGCATAATCACATACGTTGGGGAACAACACTACTCGCGGAAATTAAGCCACTGCTCCCAAGGCTGCACAAGTCTGGGACTCCTGCAGCAGTGTAACATGATGACGGGTATGAATTAGGATGCGCCTTGCAGCATGTTGCGTGCAGACTTCGATGCTGCCAGCCGTGAGGTCTGATTGGTCTAGACCTGCATGGCATGCCAGGGCAGCGGAGTGGCCTGTGAGAGCCTGGCAGGTGTAGATTCCAGCACAATGCTCTACGGTGATCCATGAAGGCGAATAGAATGCTTGCCTGACCAAGGAAGCTGGCACCCCCACTGTCACTCTGCGCTGGTACGCCGCCCTCACCCTCTGCAGCCATGAAAGGCCTCAGGGCACTCTGCTGCGAGCGTGGTCTCACGCTCATGTACTCCTTCACCTGTGCGCCAGCAGCTATGCCGGTCATACACCAAAAAAAGACTCCATAATGTTTCAAGCCAGCTACAGGAGCACAGCTGTCGTTTATGTGCACTGGGAAGCTCTGCTGCAGCTCGCGCTGGTCCAATCACTGCCGTCCACGAGGGTCACACGACAGCTGAGTCTTGTCAGGTGTATGATGGCGCGATCTAGAAAGGCCATTCACATAGCAAGGTGGGCGCTCTGGATTACTGCGCTAGGTGTTGCAGAAAGGGATGCAGTGAGTCGAACAGCAGAGCGGGGGAGCACAAACCTTGGAGAAGAGGCGGTCCAGCTCAGCAGGCGCGCTCTGCGCCAGATCAGGCCCGCCCCACGGCAGAGCCATGAGCGCTGAATACACCAGGAAGTCGGTGTATGGCTGCCACCTGCGCCCCTGGTCTTCACTACCACCTGCGACACAGCTCTCCTGCCTTACTTATCAGCACTGAATGCCGTCGCAGGAGAAAGGGAATATAGCACATTCTCCCTTCCTCTTATGCATTTGTACATGCGCTGTCAAGACCAAGGAGACTAGTACAGATTCCTCTTCTCAGGACACACAGGGTCTCATCTTCACACATGGGCAGGGTACAGCTGTTCACATGGCAGGTGTTGGCAGCAAGTGATAAGGGAGGATGATCGTGTGCACCAGAAGAGCACCCATGTATACCAGACTGACATCAGTGAACATGGAGACCCACCGGCTTTGGCAGCTTCAAGAGCTGCATCTACAATCCCACAGAGGCTGTTGAGGACAGAGGAGGGGTGGAGGACGTTTGCAGGCACGAGGGCGGCAAAGAAGCGCAGCAGCAGGCGCGGGGCATTCCTGTCGGCTGAGGCCAGCGCCCGGTCAAAGCGCCCGGCAGCCAGCTCCAGCATCTTCCCGACAAAGCTGCTGTCATCTGCATTGAGCAGGCCTGCACGAGTGCATGCTCTGTCAAGTTTCAAGTTTCAAGCTTCTTGCGTTCGGCATTGTTCCTTACACTGTCATGCTGTCGTGCCTTTGGTGGCCTGCATGGAGAGCATGCTCCAATATGTCCACCTGCCTGCATCTAGCAACGTACAGCATGCACACAGAGCTATGCCAACATAGACCAGGCTCAGAGCCTAAGTGTCTTGTACGTTTCATGCACATACTGCTATGCGGCGTTCAGGTCTCTGGCTTACCCACAAGGGTAGCATACATCGGTGTTTTGGGAGATAACTCCAGCGCACAGTCCAGAATAGTCTCCCTGACCTGCAGGAAGCACCAGGTTGTCGGAAAGGCCATACTTGTGGAGGGTGACATCCATGTATCAGAGCTTGACTTGTGATAGCTCACCAAATCTGCACGCCCATGCTGCACATCTCTTCTCAGCAGCCTGTACTGGTCGTCGATGTCTTCCTGGATTGCCTTGGCGGTGGCATCTTGGCCCTGCATGGACAATGTGGGGGTGAACACCTCATTCAGGGCCATCTCAGCTCAAGCAGCTTAAGCATCGCCGACGCACTGGCTTGGCATCTCCAAGTCGGAAAATGGACGCAAGCAGGCGGCTGGCGTCGTCTCTGGGCTCATCTAGGTCCTCCCTTTTGCGCTTGTGCTGACCAGATTGGGGCCGCTCTCCCTGATGTTGCCGGCCGTACTGCGGGTAGCTGCTTCTCCTGTTTCCTCTTTCTCCGTTCTGATTGTTGTATCGGCTTCTGTCCCCCATGATACTGATTTCTGGATCGGTCGATCACAGGTCTGGTACTCTGGACATATTGCAGGATGCGTGTCTCAGCCCACACGTGTGATTTTAGACCTGCCGGATATACGCATCTCCTTCATGTGATCCGTGCGAGGACTGGCTTGAGGTCGATGGCACACACCATCAAGAGCCCACCTTACTAAGCGATGACTCCCACGTTGTGCAGGCCAGGGCTAGCACTGACGAGCAAGCGGCTTTATGAAAGGGCGCCAGCAGACTTCGGAACACCCTATGTAGCCCCACATATACGACTCTGGTCAAACAGGAGCAGCAACAGGCCAGAGTGTACGTCCAAGGTTTATTGAGCCCATCATGGACGATATAGATGCTCTAGAGATCGATGAAGATGAGTACTCGATACACAGCCTGTCAAGTAAGCGCATCAAGACCGCAACGCCTGCGTCCCTGGTCCCTGAGGGCTGGCCAGCTCTGCACAATGCCAGCAACATGGTAGGAGCAGCAAGGATGGCTCAGTCTCCTATGGCAGGAAGCTCTGCACAGCAGTATCGCATTGTCCCACAGCACGTCTCACATGCACAGAAAAGTCCGCTTTCGCCAGCCAGACGAGGGCTGTCAGACAACAACAGGCCGCAACAACCCCAGCGTGAATGCTCTCTGACCTCACATAGACCTCCATTCATGCGAGCCGAATGGGGACAAGTCTCCACATCCTTTGCAAGACTGGGAGTGCCTCAGCCATTCTTGCCCCCTTCTCAGGCGACAATGCTGGGACCTCAAGTTGCAGCTACCAACAATAAAGGTGGGCAGGAATGCCGCTTGCCCAAGACCGGTCTCCACAGGCCCTTCCTCATGCAATTCAGATACTGGATGTAATCATTCTACCTTATGTCCATGCATGCTCGCGCTCTTCCGCCTGAGTGCAGTGTCATGCGCAGACGTCCAAGACCACAGCCTGCCAGGCCCAGCAGGTGATCTGAAGCAGCAGATGATGCGTGGACAATCGATCTCAGCACAGCCTGCGTTGCGGGAGTCCTTGCCAGCTTGCGCGCAGCGCTTTGCACTTCACCGGGAGGTGTTCAGCTCAGTAAGGTGGCAAAGCGCGCTGGAAGCCGCAGGTGCGGACAGGCCCTCTGCTATCCAAGCTGTTCATGCGGTGCAGCTTGAGCCTTGGTTTCCCTCACGCCAAGATTGTGCTGAATGACCTATCAATCCATGTTCCCAGAGCAGGCCCGGCTTGTCTCTGTGATTGATTCTGCGCAACATGTATTGAGACAGTCGCTGGCACTATCCTTATGCTCTGCAGCGGTACAAGATAGGCGTGTTTGCTCTGCAGGTGCACTTATACGTGGCACCTGCTCGCTGAATGCCATCCTTGACAGCAAGGAGAGCTGCGTCCTGAAGAGGGCAATGGCCGCGTGGGTGACAGACCTGTCAGTGGTCAATGATGGGACCGGCTATGCTCTCCTTAAGGTGAGCTACAGAGTGGCTGACCCGTCAATGATCAGGCCTTCCTAGACATGCTAGAAGGTCCTTCTTCATCTGTCACTCCTGCTCAAAGCCTGCACGGGTGCGCAGCTGCCATGCGGGTGTGCTGCGTGCAGGACCCCACATGTCTGTGTGGCAGTGAGGCTGCCATTGACCGGAAGCTGTTAGGCGAGCGCAGAGTGCTGGAGGAGGGCTCCCTCGTGGTCCTTGAGCAGGTGCGCTGAAGCAGCTCTTGTGGTGGAGCTCGATTTACTAGAGGAATGGCAGCACCAGCAAATTAAATGGCGCCTGGATTCTGCCCAGGTAGGGGAGGTGCTAGGCTGAATTCCTCAGCTTTACGCCGCGCGATGCGTTTCCTGAAGAGCAGGTGTCGTGCAGTTCAGGATAGCAATGCTTCAGGGCTCGCCAGTCATCCTGCTCCTTGCAGAAGATGTCGCCAGGGTGCAGAACTCCTTCTGCTCGCACTGACATTTTGGTCAAGGTTGCCTGTTCCTCATGCTCGAGGCTATGCATATGGTCACATATGAAGTTACCCATGAGGTTGGACACTTTGCATCATGTGCATGTAGGATTAGCCGCTGATTGCATTGTTGTGCCATGCAGTGCCTATAAGACGCATGGCCATACCTGCATACGCTGGCTGCACAGCCCCTGGTGGAGTTATCTCACAGTATACCAAAAGTGGACTCAACTGTTTTCTGTCAAAGTGCTTACATCACTTTCAGCATAGCATCTTTGGCTGCACAGCCGGCTTTGAGGCTGACGCCAGCATCAAAACAAGCAGCAGTTCAGCTGTAGATAGAGGTAGATCTTGCATTGTGTAGGTGGAACTCAGCGCTTGCTAAGGCCCACGTAAGTACTTTCCAGTAACAAGAGACCTCACAAGCAGAGCATTCTGCCTTTACACAAAATGACCATTAAAAGATCAGATGGGTAATGCAGACACCACAATCAAAAGGCTGTCCTCAGCTGAACCCAGCATTGATGCTGGCAAGCTCAATACAAAGATTGAGGTAGCCCAGTCTAAAATGGCTACCTGACCACAAATTCGGGAGCACGACTGGTGCTGCCCCTGACGTACAATCTCACTGCAAGCTCTGCATCATGGCCAGCAGTCTCCTCACTGGCAGGAGATGATCACTCTGCGTGCTGAGGACAGGAAAGTTGGCCAGGGCTCGTCCGGCTGCAGCATGACAAAGTCACCCTCGCCGTCCTCATACACCAGCCTTAACTGCAGCCCCTCTGGAAGCGACTGCCCATAGTCTTCCCTCAGGCCATCCCACAGCGCCCTGCACACCGTCAGCCAGCATTGTCAGCAAGCTTTCCAGAGAGTGCTGACTTTGTCACAGCGAGTCTGCCAAGAATGCCCATGTATCCAGAACCTGCTGTCTGGACAGACCTGCATGCCCTCCTGAATGCACCAGCATATAGGCTGGCTGTGCGCCAGCTCAAGCGCTGCATTGGGTACTTGCCAATCCTAAGGAGCACCATCTGTATGATCAGCGAGAAGGAGGGGCCTTTTGTAGTGACTTGCTCCGTGAGTCTGCAGTGATGAGGCTGTCATGGGAACAAAGTCACCTGTAGCTGTCAAATTGTTGCAGGTCAATCTGGCCCAGCTGCTGGCTTGCGCTCGACCCCTCTCCCAGATACTCGACAGGCGCCAGCTGCGATGGCTGTGAGTCTGCAGTCACAGGCTTGGCATCGGCCAAAGCCTGCTCCTCCTGATCCTCCCCACCTAGCATGGGCTCACTCGTCAGCAACATGCATAAGGCCAATGCTTCTTGTATGATGTACTATAGAGAATCCTCGTGCTGGATACTTGACAACACATGGCAATTTTCTCATGCTTCACAAGAGACAGCTACACATACAACAAGGCCAAGCTTCACCTTGCATCTCAGCTTGGTCAGCCAGCTGCTGCTGCTGCTGCTGCGGGTGAGGGATGTCAGGACTGCGCTCCAGGCTGCTGGCATCAGAGCCCTTCTGCCGGCTGGCTTCCTCCGCACAACCATGAGCATCCCCTGTTCATAGCACCAAGATCATTTCATTCATATCATTTCAGTCCTAGCATACTGTGGTGCTTTGCAAAGCTGCGCAGGGCAGACCATGGTGAGGTGCAGGTAAGGGGTATTCTCAAGCAGCAGAAAAGCTGCAGAGGGTAGAGACCAACGCTGACCTGGTGCTGACTGGATGGGGGGTGGGGCGCCGTTGCTGGCATCCTGTGGCTCTTGCAGCTGTGCCCTCCAGCCATCAATGCGATCCTCTGCCTTGTCCTGGGCTTCAGCCACCCTGCTGTCTGCTGCCTCCTTAGCTTGTGCAAGGGCTTTCTTGAGCTCACGCTTGGATGCTGGTTCCAGCTGGGCTTTCTGGCTAGCCCGCTGCCCAGTCTTCTGCCCGCTCTGCCCTAGCTGCCCAGCCCGCTTTCCATCTGGGCCTGGCCCATTTTGGGCAGGCTGCTCCAAAGCAGATCCCGCTGATTGCTTGGCGCCCATCTCCGGAGCTTGCTGCCTCTCTGGCGGTCCCTTCTGAGCCTTCTGCTTTGGCTGCCTAGGGCCGGACTCTGATCCTGACTTCCCAGCTGCCCTTTCCTTTGTGCTGGCCTTCTTCTGCTCTGGAGCTGTAGCTGCCCTCATCGGTGCTGCTGAGGAGTCTACAGGGTCTATTGTTAACTGCTTGATCTCAGACTCAGGCTGCTGGATCCTGTCAAGATTGGCCAATCCACCCTTCTCCTCCTCTGGCGGGCCTGCATCAATACATCTACAGCAGTTTCAAAGAGACAAGAAGAGACTTCATGTTTCCTGAACCTGACCAACAGGATGTCCTTGCTCAGAGGAATGAGGTGGATTATGATGACCGACATCTGTGCCCACCTGCACTTGCATCCTGCAAAGCTGCGCCCATGAGAACGGGATCCCTGCTCTGATCAGCCATGCTGTGAGGGGCCTCAACTGCTTGCTCAGGCTTTGCGACAGCCACATGCTGTCTCTGCTGAGCTTGAGCTACAGCATCTTCTGAGGGCATGCTGGGCCCTGGAGCAGCAGCTTTGGCTTCTGCACCTGTAGCCCTGCTCAGCACCGCTGCAGCCGCCTTTGGTGCTGGCAGCTTGCCTGATGCGTCTGCCCTCTTGGGCGAGAGGGCTTCCTGCATGCTGCTGTGCGCCTTGCTCGCCGCCTTGTATGTCGCTGCAGCGTCTTGCATGGCCGCAACCCTGCCAGGCCCAAGCGCACCAGGACTCGCTGGCTTTGCTGCTGGCTGCTCAGGAGCCAGCCCTGGCCCAGAGCTGCCTGCAGGGGCTTGTGCAGCAACTGACTGCTGGACTTCAGGAACCTCTTCATTGTGTGCCCCAGATGATGTTTCTGCTTTGACGCCTGCCTGTACAGCACCTCCCGCTGTGCTGCTCGGGGCCTCAGGTAGTGCTGAGGGCGCATTGCTAAGTAGAGCTGCTATGGACAGTTCTGGCACCTTTGGGTGGGGCACAGCTACTGGAGAGACAGCTGCTGTGTCAAGCTGCTGCTTGCTGTCAGCCTTTCCCTCTCCCTCTAATACATACTCTGTGTGCCTGCTATGGTGCTTGCTGGAGCTGCCAATGTCTTCCTTGTCAGGTGCCTTCACAGCTTCTGAGGAATTCTGCTTCCTCCACTCCTTTGTGACGCTGTGGGGAGCTGATAACTGGGGCTTGGCTCCCAAGGGCTCTGCTGCTGTGCTCTTGGTTCCCGCTGTGTCAGCAGCTGACTGAGGCCGCACAGCTGGCGCACTCTCCTGAGCCTTCTTCTCATTCTCGTAAACGCTGATCCACTTCGCCTTCAAGCTCTTGAAACCACCTGCGCAAAGCATGTCACTGTACACACTAATTGGTCTCCAGGCTCAACAAGCTGTCTGCTCTTCCTTGGATGCACCACAACAGCAGGGAGTGCATCCAAAGCACCGCATCCTGGGAAGGAGGGCCTGTCCTGGTGCAGGAAGGGGGCTAGAAAAGGATCTAGACAGTAGTAGGCTACCTGGCAAGGGAGCAGCAGGTTCAGCTGGCTCTGAGGCGCTCTGGGGCTTCTTTTCAAAGTCATCTCTGCTCCGTTTGGCTCCTCCCTGTTATGACGAGAGGCACTGATGAGCAACTGCTGTATGTTTTTCGTCCATGTGCCTGGACAACATGCAATTAGAACAATATCTCCATGTCTGCACTCACCCGTCCTCCTCTGCCCCGTCTTCCTGACCCCCTTCCAGACATCGTGATGGTCTCAACTGTGCTTTGCTGGGCGAGGCGCAATTGATCTGGTACGGCGTGCACGATGCTGAATATAGTATAGCGTACTCCTGCCCCACACACCTCCCACAGCAGGTGGTTGCTTCACGTCAGGAGAAACCTGTACATGCCAGCCCATGCTGCAGCAATAAGACTGGCTTTACAGACCTCATGGAAGAGTCCTACTGACCTATCAGGCTGCGATAGACGATCTTTAAATGTTCAAAAGGTCGCCGCAGTTCGATCTAAAGTACGCTGCGTGCATAGCTACATGCAACTTCCTTGATGCCATCTGAGCAGGAAGCAATTGCCGCGCTTCTGGGCACCGGTGCTTGCCAGGACTAGATCCAGACGACTGCGTGTAAGCATGGACTGATCATCGGCTTCGCCCCTGGCATTTGCTGTGAAGTTTGCACATATGGGCACGAGCTGGGCAGCGATGACGAAGCATGTGCAGCATGATTCGGAGTTGAGAAGATTGGCACCGTCTTAAGGTTGCTGGGGTGAGGGTGGGCCCCTTCGGTTACTTTGCATCATGTCGATCCTCAAGGAGTTCTTCACGCCTAAGCAGGAGCCCGGGCCACCTCTGAGCGTCGTGCTGCATCCGTTCTACCCGCAATCCCTGCTCCTCCCGGGCTATGAGCCCCTTACAATACCTTTTGATCAGATCCTAGGCATCTTTTTCGGGGCTACTGCCATCGTCTTCATTGCTGTATGGCTTTTGTCAGGTGCGTCGGTGTCAATCAATACAGGTTGAAATTGTTTGATGGCAGCCCATAGCGATTACAGTGCATATCAGTGCGTTCAGACGACATCATTCAATTGAAGTGCAGGAAGAGCTGCGCACTTCGGCATAGGAGACCGATTGACAGTGACATGGCTGATCATCACAGGCATCATTCACATGCTGGTAGAAGGTGAAACCCCCACACCTGGCTGCATACAAGCACACTCACAGAGAGACCAGCAATTATGCCTTCTCCATCCTATTGTGTTGAGCAACCACATCTCCTGACAGCTGCATTCCATGCAGGTGCTGTAGTGCTGAATGCGGACTTCTATAAGAGCACAAGTAAAAACATCCTGTTTGAAATCTGTGAGTTCTTTGGGACCAAGCCCTCTCAGTAGAACCAAGGATTGTCTTGGGAATGCACTCACAGTCGCAGCAAATCTGCCATGTACTGCAATCCCTGAGCGACATGTAGCATCAGGCTTGTCTCACCATCTGTTATAAGACGGCCTGGCTGAAAGTGCGGTGCAACACTGCAGGGAAGGAGTATGGCAAGGCAGACTCGCGCTACATCACACGCGATAGCTTTGTGATCAACATGGAGGCGTTCACTGCATTTGTCGTTGGGCCCATGTGCTTCTGGGCGGTGGCGGGCATGGTGCATCAGAAGCCCTGGAGGCACCTGCTCGCGCTCCTAGTCAGCGTCTGCCAGCTGTACGGCGACGTGCTGTACTTTGCCACAACAGGGTCAGAAGGTGTGCACCTTCCTTAGCTTCAGTGTATCCCAGCTCATAAAACTGGAGGGTAGCAGATGAGGCAGAGCTGTTCTCTGCACAGCTTTGGCCACACTTATGATATGGGGGGTGGGGGTGCTTTGGATTACTGTGACCATCATTTGTGCATGTCTGGTATTGAGGGTCTCTCAGTCACCCACTGGACAGGGGATTATGCACCATGGCAAGATGGTTTGGCTCTGCAGGATGGATTCACTCACGGCCAGAGCCACTGTACTTTTGGTTCTACTTTGTAGTCATCAATGGAATATGGGTGGTGATCCCGGGAATCATTGCCATCGCCTCTTCTGCCAAGCTCTGCCGAGCAGTGGCTGCGCAGGACAGGTGACTTTGTGGCACCGCACCAAATGTGCTACAGGCGCATGAGGCACCCCTTGTCATCTGTCTGCACCCTCTTGAAGATGCTCCTGCTCATGGGGATGTGCACGCGCTTCCGGAGAGCACCAATTGCAAGGTCCTCCTGATCGTTCCACTTTGTGTGCAGGACATCGTGGCCTGCAAAACATGTGAAGTCTGCATAGTTTGGGATTAGGAACAGGGCAAGAGGGATGCAAGTGATTTGAGCTAGCCTGGTAGCCCCCCGCTGCAGTGTACAGCTCAGACGAGAAGGAGTAGTTCACTCTGAGTAAGGCCAGTGTCGACTGAGCGGGCGCACGATGTGTACATGCATGTCAGGCATTGCTGACCAATGCTGGTTGTTGTCTTAGCAGGATGCTTGGTGTAAGTCATACCTCGCCCCAAGCGGAAGAAAGTGCTCTGTAGCTACATTCTAGAAAACTTCTAAGAGGGCAGTTTTGGCAATTGGCTTGAAGCATGCAGAGTCAGGAGGGATCTAGATTGAGGATTCTCCAAGACATCTCAGACTTTGTGGTGATTTTCTGCTGCCGGAAGCAGATGCCCCTCTTCCTGACCAGTGTGCAACAGCCACATACATCATGCTTCAGATCTTCTGGACGTCTTCAACGTCAAAGAAGTCATGCATAGGTCACGTTCAGAGCGACTGGAGTCCTGTCATAATGGTCTGCAAATGCTGAACAGCTCTGCAAGGTAGCCCGAATGCGCAGCCCAGCCCGCATAATGGCCCAGGGGCATAACGGGGGCAAATGTGCAGCTTGCGAAGCTGCCTATCACAAGCTGGAAGCTGTGCTGTCAGCACCTCCTTATTTTGTCGCAGTGTACCCCCTTTTTACAGTGTGATGCATATTTAGGAACCTTGCTGTTACACGACTCATTGAACGGGGAGAAAGAGGCACTGGGCCGACATGTATTCACGTACCAATCACGTCGTAGTCCAGCCTGCTCTCATGAGGACCCCCTGTCAGCAGGATGTCATCGGATCTGGTTTCGCTTTCTCTTCGAAGCTTGTATCCCATAGCAGAACAGGGAAAGGCGCACCCCAGCCTAGGCAATGGCCACATAGCAACGTTACGCATAGGGCTTCCATGGCAGCCATCAGTGCAGCTGGTGATGGTGCAGAAGCTGAAAAAGATAGCTCAGCTCAGTCTGAAGTATCACAGATGTCTGCTTCGAAGGGAAGCAAGCACTCAGCAGCCCAGAGTGTCAGCAAGGCCAGGGCAAAGGTCTCAGACAAGTTGAGAGCTGCTGTCAAGCAGGTAGACAAGCAGGTGCACGAGGTGATTGCTGTCCCTGTGGCGCACAACGTCGCCCTAGCACCACACGTGCATGAGCATCCAGGTGAGAACACCTACATTCTTCCCTCCTCCACCGCTTGCAAATCTTTCTTGAGATGTGTCGGGATCCCCCTCGGATGAAGGATGTGAAGAGACATTTTAGAATCAAAATGTACTGGTATGCAGTGATGATGGTGTCCAAGCCTTTGCCGCGCTGCCTCCTCATTCATACAGGGGGCACCCTAGGAATGGTAAGATTCTGCCCCCCAAAGCCCTTCTGTTACCTTGCACGTACGTAGCTCTCATGGCGTCTTGCAGGATTGCGGCAATGCTGAGGCCGAGCCATCTTATTCCCTCAGCAGTGTTGCGCTCAGGGATGAGTTGCGCTGGTATGCTCTGGAAGAGAATGGCGGTCACTGAGCATCATCTTGAGAGGGTGAGTTGCATGCTGCAGGATCCCAGCGCAAGCTATGAGCCTGACGCTCTGGACGGCCACATCCATCTGAAGCGCGGCACAGGAGGAACCTTCTCTCCCGCAGCTGCTCTGAGGCCTGGTCAGCTCCTGCCTGTCACTCCCGAGACGATAGCGTTTTAGGCTCCCTCCCGGGTGTTGCTTGCGTCCTGCAACACAATCTGCACCTGTGCACTCCATCATGCGTGTCAGAGCAGCTCGGGTGGGCTCCTTTTGGGCGACTTTGCTAAACCATGGGATCAGGTTGACTCTCTGCAGTCTGTGGATGAATCTCCACGATGCAGTGTCTGACGTCTGTGAGATGCCGTGTGTGCTTTTAAAGTTGACCTGATTGATGCATGGTCTCAGGATGATTCTGTGCACTCTTTCGATGGACCTGCACGATGCAGTGTTTAAAGGCGGTGCGATGTTGCACAGGCACGATGCTGGATCAGCTGCTGTTTGCCGTGCCGGAGCTGAGAGCCTTTGCAAACCTGAAGCTGGTGAATTTTCTGTAATTTCTAGATGGACCTACTCAATGCATTGATCGATGTCTGTGGGATACTGCGCAGGCACGATGCTGGACCAGCTGCTGTTTGCCGTGCCGGAGCTGAGAGCCTTTGCAAACCTGAAGCTGGTGGACTCTCTGTGATTTTCAGATGGACCTACTCAATGCACGGATTGATGTCTGTGGGATACTGCGCAGGCACGATGCTGGACCAGCTGCTGTTTGCCGTGCCGGAGCTGAGAGCCTTTGCAAACCTGAAGCTGGTGGACTCTCTGTGATTTTCAGATGGACCTACTCAATGCACGGATTGATGTCTGTGGGATACTGCGCAGGCACGATGCTGGACCAGCTGCTGTTTGCCGTGCCGGAGCTGCGAGCCTTTGCAAACCTGAAGCTGGAGATCCCCTTCAACGTGGACTCCTCGCGTGTGGGGCCGGCAGAGTGGGTGAAGCTGGCCCGGCTCATCCACGACAACCGGGAGAACTACGACGCCTTCCTGATCGTGCACGGCACGGACACCATGGCCTACACTGCTGCGGCGCTCTCCTTCATGCTGGCTGGCTTCAGGAAGCCCATCGTCCTGACAGGTAGGCCACAGTGCTACCTGTCCTATTCTCCTTGCTGGATGGGCTGTTTGGCAAGCAGTTTCCTGACTTCCTGACGGCACCTCGTGCTCCAGGATCCAGCGAGGTCTGACCAGTGGCATGCTGTAGAGAGGATAGGACAGCTTCCTTGCTGATGTGTCCCGCCCGATACATCTGCTCACCATTAACTGGCTAGGTCTGCTTACGAGTTAGTTCTGGGAGCTGCAAGAACAGGGATACAGAGCTCTAGGTGAGTGTGTGTGGACCGGCGCCTGATGAATGCAATGACATCACATCTTTGCCAGCCCACCGTGAAGCATACCAGCTCACACAAGGTACTCCTCTTTGCTTAGCAACAGTGCTGGGCGCATGCGCAGGGTCGCAGCTGCCGCTGGCCATGCCGCGCTCGGACGCGCGGCAGAACCTGATCGACTCCCTCACCTGCGCCACCGCCTTCTTCACGCCCCCGCACGTGCTGCTGCAGGAGGTGGCCATCTGCTTCGGCGGCCGCCTCATGCGCGGCAATTGCGCACAGAAGGCGCGCACCCGCGCCCACTCCTGACATGCCAGTACCTGTGTGAGAGAGGGCTTGGCTGCTTTTGTGAGCAGTCTCGTGGAGGATGTGCCTGAATGGCAGCCCTGCCAAAGAGGGCTGTGTGGAGTACCTGTGTGGCTGTGCCATGAGTGAATAACGGTGGTATACCTACTCTGCGAGAGAATACAGCAGCAGTGCATGGAATCACTGCAGATCTTGACAATACGCCTGTTGTAGAAGGTGAACAGGGCATGTTGGTGCAGGTGCATAGCAACAGCTACAGGGCATTTGACAGTATCAATCACCCACCCCTGGCCATCCTGGGTGTTGAGGTGGACTGGAACACTTCACAAATGCTGAAGGTGAACAGATCATGTTGCACACTGATCCCCTTTCCCTTCATCCAGACATCCAGACTTGCAAGGCTGCCCTGTGCCCTACTTGTTGGCCATGTCTCCGACGTAGCATACGGGTACCCTGCCGGCAGTTGCATTTGCTCTTGTTGTCATGCCGAGGGCCAGCAGCATGCAGGTGAATGGAGTGTACAGGCCGCGCTTCAAGCTGGACCCAAGGTAGGATTTACAAGTTATGCAGGAAATCTTGAGAATGTGGAGTCACAGCAGGCTATGCGCTTGCATCATAAGCCTGATGAAGTCAATGGCAAGCATGTCTACGCAGGGTCATAAGGGTACCGGTCATACCAGGATTGGACCCTCGCACAGCCTATGGGAATCTTGCAGAGCGCGATGTTAAGGGCATTGTACTGGAGGCCTTCGGAGTGGGCAACATGCCCGACCTGCCCAAGTTTGGGTGGCTGCCATGGCTGAAAGCCACCATCAAAGAGGTGATGCTTTTCAAGTTGCTGCATGCATCGAACATACAGCTGTGCTGCGGACTTTAGCATGCGCCCCTTGGAATGAATGTAGAGGCTGAGAAGCGAGCGGTAGCTGTGAGGTAGTGACGTTTCCCCGTGCTAGAATTCACAGCTCAACAGTTGATGGGCAGAGCAGACCAGCTTCATGGGCACATGCAGGGGGTGATGCTTTTTCAGTTGCTGCATGCATCGAACACACAGCTGTGCTGCGGACTTTAGCCATCACAGCTCAACATTTAATGGGCAGAGCAGACCGGCTTCATGGGCACATGCAGGGGGTGAAGGTGTACCTGAGCAGCCAATGCACAAGTGGGGATCTGCAGCCGAGCTGTACCGAGCTGGTAGCGCTGCTCTCGAGATGGGCGTAGAAGGGGGGCCCCAGATGACACCTGAGGTACACACCCTAGACCTTCCTCTGTCTCTCTGCAGAAGGGGGCCCGCAGATGACACCTGAGGTACACACCCTAGACCTTCCTCTGTCTCTCTGCACTCTCTCAAGCACAGTGAGCCTGTACTTGTCAAGCTTTTGCACAACCACATGTGCATCTTCCCAGGATCGCAAGTTGCTGGATTGCCTTCATTCACAAGGACCACTGCAACACAATTTTGAGCAACATATAGTACATTGATCTCACCATAAGACAGAGGTTTTGTAGCAACAGATGTCTGTTCTTGGGATGAACGAATGGAAGCACATCCAGGTTGTCGCTCCCCCTATCAGTTCCGCAAACATCAGTCTGCGCCTGACAGACTGATGGTCTGTAGAACATATCAGGAAAGGGTATGTCATTGCAAGGCTTAGGTAGTTCAGGCGTGATGGGCAATCTGAGGTGGGTTGAGCTGCTGTGTAGGCTGCTGTGGTGAAGATGATGTTCTGTCTGGCGTACCCTGACATACCAATGGGCGTGGCTATCGCGGGCGAGATGTGATGTCGAGGAGCTGAGAGGGAAGGTTACTATGTAACCGCAGCCTAAGTTGGCTCTTGCCTCGAGGCTTTCGTCAGGTATTGTTCTTGTCCGACTACGCTAACCATTCAGTCTTGAGACAGAGACACAAAGCAGACACTCAAGCTCTGCTCAATGGCGCATGTGCGGTGTCTAGAGTGGTTGCAGCACTGTGCATCGCATGCGATCGCAAGATCAGGCTCTCGGTCGCTGCAGTGTCCTCCCGTGCAGGAGCGTACGCAACAACATGTCCCAGGAGCGTCAGTGAAGCTGAGAATAACGCAACACTCCGTGCAGATCAGCACGTCTTTCCTCCTTCTCGTGCCACGGCCGAAGGTTCGACTCGGTCTAAGGAGACTGGGCAACCGACCCAAGCTCATGAAGACCATCGCCGTGGTAGCGGCCTTCCTACTGACTGCTAGTGCCCAAAGCCTGGAGGTACGCAGCTGCGAGATGACCCTCTCGCTCAACAACATCACTCAACCTTGGACGTATCGCGGGTTTTTCGAGGCATATGACGGTGTGCGGAGGATCTGCCTGTGTCAAACCGTGCAGCGTCTTGCCAGTTTGCATCTTCATGAGCTCTTGCTGCCCGGGATCATGAGCCTGATAGGGTAGGTCACACCGTGCATGGCATGGCAGGGCGAACTTGAGAATGCACTCCTCCCAGCCCTCCTTCAAGGCAATGTGCCCGGTCTTGCAGCAGCCCTTGCAAGCAACAATAGCAGCACATCACTGAGCCCATTGCTCAACATGGCACAGCTAGCGCCAGCCCCCGCACCCGCCTTGGATGACATCAGCCTCCCCATCACCCTCCCACCTGCCATGGTGAGATACAGCCCTCACCATCTCTGACTCTTGAAATGCAGATACACATTGCCTCCTGAAACAACCAATTAAAGTGCCTCCTCTTTGCGCCTGGCACCTGGGATGATCTATTCTTCACAAGTGTAGAGCGTGTAAGAGTGTCCTTCAGGGACTGAAGCTGTTATCACCATGCAGGTGCCCATCGTAGCGCCAGCTGCCGCTATTTGGCCATTGGCGCCGATGGCAGCCCCGGCCACCGATGCGTTCACGAGGCCGCCAGTGACTGGCGCGCCCCTGAGCGTCACAGCTGAGCTGGCGCCCGGCACAGTGGCGGTCATCACCCCGCCAACCTATGGCAACGCAACTCTGCCCGGGGAGCTGCCCATGCCGCAGCTGCTCACCTCATTTGTAGCACCATACTTAGGTACAAGCCCTGATTATCTCGGTCACGCTCTGGTGCGAGCAGATCTTGTAAGGTTACATAGGTGGGACGTGACTTGAAACAACCCATCACTCCTTGAGATGCTTCCATTGGTCTCCCATGCCTGCTTGTGGGAACTATGCATTTGGCAAAGCGCCTGCATCTGAGCTGCTCAGCAGAGGGCATGACAATGCATCCTGCCCATGCGCAGCGAGCCTTCCAGGGCACAGGATACACCTCCTGGGCAGCAGCACGTTCCTGCCGCGCCTGCCAGCGCCGCTGCAGTACAGCAACGTCCAGGGCGGAATTGTGGTCGTCCTCAGCAGCAACGCCAGCGCAGACGCGGCCTCGCCTGTGCCTTTCCAGGCAACCGTGCTGGGCATTACGCCCTCCTATACCGCGCTCGCCGCCTCGCCTGCGCTGTCGCCAGCTCCCGCCAACTTCACGCCGCCTGGCCTGCCGGGCCTCAACCTTACCTACCATGGTGATGCCCTAAGCTGACCTACAGGCTAGAGAGAGTTGAATGATCAGGCTCATTCAATTACATGTAGTGCACTTAGCAGAAACAGTTGATACTGCTGTTTGCATGCCGACGCGAGAGGCGGCCCAGGTTGTATTGCAGAGCTGAGGGCAGCCAGTGTATGCACAGTGAGACTGAACTCTGCTCTCTGTGCAGCCCTGGCGCCAGGCACGCCCCTCGCGGCTGTCCCCGTCAACTTTGAGTTTGCACAGCTGGCGCCCGGCGTGCTGGCAATAGTCAGCCAGATGGACCAGCAGTACATCACCTCGCCACCGGTCACAGAGGCCAGCCCTGCTACGCCTCAAAGTGAGGGTCATCCCCTCACACCCATAAATGAGCGTACAGCATGGCTACATCAAGGCATGTGCATGCAGAATGTGCAAGCCCAAGCATTCTGCGCTTAATCATCATGGCATCTGTCAATCAGCTGTGAGAAGCGATTACAGCACTTCAACTGCATGCCCCAGGCATCAGGGTACAGTATTGCTTGCATAACATGCTGCCATGCTGACCTTTTCACATTGGAGATGTGTGCAGGATCCGCATCCACAGCGCAGGACTTGGTCTCCAGCCTGACGCCTGATGAGGTGGCAGCGCTCCCCTCAGTGCCTGAGGGCCTCCAGATCATTCTGCTGCCCGCCAACCTGAGCCTGGCAGGCCTGCCAGCATCCATGGCCATCCCGGCCAGCTTCACTGTCCCGCAGCAGCTGCAGAGCTACAGCTACATCCTGACAGCGGCCTCAGACGCCCTTCCAGCGCTGCCAGCTGGCTTCAATGCATCCTCGCCGTCCCCTGGTAAGCTTCTGTGCTTGCAGCAGCCGCTTGCCCAGACGCCTGCTTTGAGGCATGCAGGGACTTTTCTGGGTCACTCCAGTGCCTTGGACAGGCCTTGTAAGTATTGAGAATCCCTATGCAAGTTGTGCTTGGAATAATCATCCTGCGCATCTCCCAGAGCCCAAACGCGGAAGATCAGTCCTTTTATCAAGCTGCTCCCGGCATACACATATTGCCACCCACAGCCATGGCCACCAGTGCACTGACTCAGTCATGACATGCAGGCATCACAATCATCTATGCCGAGCAAGCTGCGCCTCCGCCGGCAGCGGCGCCTGCAGGGCCCCCCGCTGCGTCCGTGCTGGCGCTGCCCCTGAGCGCGGTTATGGAGGGCCCCTTCGTGCTGAGCGCCGCAGCGCCGCTCGCCACCGGCTTTGATGCCCCGCCCTACCTGCAGGACTTCCGGCTCTCGCAACTCCCTGCAGGCTCCCTGCTGCCCATTGTGAGCGCACCTGCCCTCACTTGGCTATTGAGACCCCTGCTATGCAATGTGTTGCTGTATGTCTAACAGCCACACAGGCCGATTTGGTAGCATGCCAGTGAGTGTACTCAAATGACGCGAGATGTGTGATAGCTCTTTGTTGGTATGATGCATAGCATGTCTTTGTTGGGGATGCTGTATGCACAGCTGTTGTCCGGCGGAGTGACGGTGTCAGCTGGTGTGCAGGTCCCTGCAGGGTTCACAGTACTGCCCATCTACCCTGGCCTCACAGCAATAGTGCAGGCCAACAGCACCCTGCTTCCCAACAGCGCAATCTCACCTGCCCTAGCAAACAGCTCGGTCCTAGACGGCCCTCTCCCAGAGGCGCTGCTGAACAACATGCCATCCTTCAGCACTCCTGCTGGCTCCCTAATTACAGGCGTGCCAGTGACAGTCAATGCAACTCAGGTCCTCGCCAGCAGCAACAGCACTCTCTACATAGGGCCCACCGATTGTCTGCCGCCCAATGAGACCTACTTTGTGCAGCCAGTGCAGCCCATGATCGAAGAGATGTTTCCAGGTTTTGGGGTCGAGGGGATCTTGGGCAGTATCCTTGGTTTGGCTGTCTGAGCTGCTACGGCTGTAGGTTGCCAGTATGTGCCATGCAGCAGATGCTACAACTCTCTGATCCAAAACTTACATGACCTTTAACGGAAGATGCTGGGAAGCTGAGTTTGACGAGATGTAATGTGCAAGAGGACCATATGGCCCGTGCAAAGTGACTTCATGAGCAGGCAAGGCCGTACGTCTGCATGCACATGTGCATGTACATAGCTGCAGGGCTATCATGTTGTACCCAAGCTCCAACACCAATGCGCATATATGCCAAAACCCAGCTTAAATGTTGCTCTGGCCTGATGTCTCTCAGCTTCCCCATATGTTTCATGTGAGTATTCCATCCTTCAGCAATACTGGATGCTCTTGTATCCCACTCGCGCACACCAGCAGCACACTTGACAGCACCTTGATATACATGCATTTCGCTCATGCTGGCACATGCCTAACGTTCCGGACAGCGCCACACTGCGGCTCTGCACAACTTCGAGGCAGCCCATGATGTCATCATGCAACTAAGTCTGAGATCGGTGTCCTGTTCATTGCTTTAACAGCCAGGCGGGCCTCCTTGCGCATGCTTGGTGGCAACGCATCACAGTGCCTGATCTGCTTAAGCAGGTCCATCGTCCTGCATAGCAGATGCTGACATCAGGGCATCCATGTTGCGCACAATCCGTCTTAGCAGAAGTAGCAGCGAGGAGGCCCGTGCAAAGCTGATTGCAGGTGCCTCGAGCACTGCTAGTGGGCATGCAGTCTTTCAACCTCTCAAACCGCCCACAAGAGACAGTCTTGGTATGCAAGATGAAAAGCTTGCCTGTTGAGGAGGCGCGCGATGTCTCCGTCATCCAAATTGCAGTCTTCCGTCACCTGGTCCCACGAGCTGCCACCTGTCCAGGCCTCCACCACACCTGTCATGCACAGCAATGCATTGTGGTTGTCTTCCCTTGCCTGCAGTCTCACCAACCTACTGAAGACAGTAGACTCTGCAGAGCATCACTGAGCTTTACTATCGCATGTGTATGACGTGCAAGCCTGCTTAGGGCTGAGATGTAGGGGCGCTGCTGTAACCTTCTGTCCCTAGATCTTCCTGGTCCACAACTAGGAAACATGAAGGCTCAGAGGAAGAGTAGCTCACCAGACAGGCGCAGGTCCACATTGAGGGGCTGGAAGACCTCGGCCTGCAGCTGCAGGTTGTACAGGCGCTCGCGGTCCTCCTCCAGGGCCTCGATGGCGTCGCAGACCGGCTGCGAGGGCTCGTAGGCCGCCGAGATGGACGGCCGCGAGGCGCTTTCCGCTGCTATGAGCGCGCTGGCGACCCCAGCCAGCTGCGACGACGCCAAGTCCTGCATGGCAGCAGCATTGTCAGCTGCACGCAGCAGCCATGAAGGCAGCAGTCAAGTATCATTGACTTCCCATGTCACATTAGCATCACGCTCCCAGACATGGCATGAGACGGGCAGATTTGGTTTCATATGAATGGCAATCCCTCAACCACGGGCGGGTACAAGTAGCGCGCACACCAGCAGGTGACAAGAGACAGGGATCGTACCTGCAGTGCTGCGTGCGTGAGTGCAGTGGCCAGCCACAGCTCATTCTCCCCGCTGATCTGGCGCGCCACCTCGCCCAGCGGAGTGGCCTGCATGCAGCGGTAGCAGTCAGACAACCAACGCTTTGAAAGCCTGCCCAGGCTGACATGTCGTCTCAGAGACGGGCAACACCTGAGGGTCCTGGCGCATGCATGAGAGCGTGAAGCCAGCCTCCCCTACCCGGAAGGTGCCCGCTTCCAGGGCGCCAGCTGCCACCAGGACTGAAGCCACCGCCTGGAACTCGCGCCAGCTGCTGGTAACCTGCACGTCCAGCGCCTCGCGCATGGCCTGCGCCCGCCGCTCATGCGCCACCGCCTGCGCACACCCTTACACCCCCGTCAACACTGAACCGCCTCACCCTCACCTCCCTCCTGTCTGTGGGAGCGTTGCACAACGGTAAGCTTGCTGGCCTCTCGCACGCCTCTCCTCTGAGAGAGGCTTCATGATGCCATCACAGCGCTGTGGGCAGCGCTGTGTCATGTGGATGCTCAAGCTGTGCTCTTCATGCCAGGCCGCCTGAATGCAGGCTACCTTCGGCCGGTCCATGATAAACGTGTATCTCGAATTGAAAGGGCAGGCACCTTGGCTCTGAGGCGCATGTCCTGGCGCACAGACTGGCGCATGCCCATGGCGCTCTTGCTCTTGTCGGCTTCCTTCCTGGCAGCGGCCACCCTGGAGTCGCAGCTGTCCAGGGCATCCTCGGTCTCCGGGCTGATCTCCACTGACGCAATGTATTGCGGCTGAGCTATCCGCGCGGCCAGCACCGCAGTGGTGGGTGTACCTGGGACCGCATACTTATTGATTGTTGGGTTATTCAAAGCCTGCCTTCTCTTGTTTGCATCAAGCTCCCACAACAGCTCACGGCATACAATGCGCTGAGTCCCATCACATGCAGCACACACCTGGGGCCCAGTAGGCGCCTCCCTTGCCAGCATTCCACATGCGTGCTGAGTCAGCAGCCGCCGTGATGGTGGAAGCTGCTGGGCCGCCCTCTCCCGCGAGTTCGCCCTCCATGATGCCTGAGATCTGCTCGGCCCTGACCTGTAGCAGCCTGCGTGTGCATGGCAAGGTATCTCAGGTTCCGGCCGTGCAAGCTTGGGGGTGGTTGTGGACTGAAAGGCAACGGCTGTAGCCCTGGACACCATCCTTATACTGCTGCAGGAAATCTCACAAAGCCCATTCAATCCGCAAACAGCAGGGTCTGATTCAAATATGCACCAGCATACCTGTTGTCTGAGCTGAGGCAGAGGTATCTGCTCTGGTCATCTTCCAGGGCGAGCTCTGGGACTGCTAGGGAGCCTACTTCAGCCACTAAGAGGGCAGGCAAGGGCTGCTCCATGTCTATCCGGTCTGCTGACAGATCCAGTCCCACTGTCCTCGGAAGCCCAAGGGTATCCTGCAGTAAACATCCCCCTCTTGACATCTTGCGCCTATTCGTGCGTGCATGGAAGACATTCCTCTGTACATAGCCAGCCCTCCCCCGTACATGGCAAAGTTGATTCGGGCGTCATGAAGCAGGCATGCCTTGAGTCAGATAAAGGGACCCTCGCACGAGACAGCTCATGGCCGCCCTCCACATGTAAGAAGCTTTGTAGCTTTCTAACAAAGTCATTGAAAATTGTTCCCGTGCCCAGCCACATGGAAGCATTACCTTTCTTGCAATATCCTGTCCAGACCTCGGGCTACACAAAGCTTCCATGATGCCGGTGCATGCACAAACTGCAGGCATGCACGGGCTATGCTCAAGGCAGTTGTGGCAACATGGCTGGGAGCATACCAGAGCCTTTGCGGCCAGCTTGGCTCTCTCCTCCACAGCCTGCTGCGTCAGGAGGCGCAGCGCGCGCGTCTCCTCCCGCAGCCTCCCCACCGCCTTCTCGTGCCTGCACCACCCATCCCTTTCATATCCTTCTCTACAGCATCACACCTCAGTGCTGTTCTAAGGCTGCAGTGCTCCGCAGACAGATTTCTCCCCTCAAGACAATGCAAGCATAGCTTGCCAGTAGGGCGTACCCTTTCTCTTAAATCAGTTGGTTTGAGAGGGGCTGCGGCCGGGTGCTTCACATGGAAGAAAGGTCTGCTAGGGGCCAGACTGGTGCAAACCAGAATTTACACGTTTGGAGGATGCTTGGATTGGCAAGGCACCTGCTCATGACATCACCCTCGGAGACATGGTCGGCCTCAGCCTCGTCAGCTTCGGCAGACAGAGAAGCAGCCCGCTCCTCCAGCAGCCTAATCTCCTCCAGGGACTTCGCCATCCCCTTGGTACCTGCACCATGTCGTGCAGCTGTGCACAATCCCCCAGAGGCTCTCTCAGCTGAGGTTTTTTTTGCCATGGTAAGGACAGCAATGGTACAGGGAAGCCCTAGGCCATGTGCTGCACACTGATGACCAGGGCACATGAGCAGCGCAGCCACAGCGTGCAGCGGACGAGTGGCATGCACAGTGCTTGATGCTGATCTGCAGCATGCTGCACTGAACGTCTCACGTGCCCTGCCACCTTAATCAACTGCCTGGTGTATGCACAACCTCAAGCAGATACATTGCATACCATCTTAGCACGTGCACAACAGTAAGGACACAGCTGCACGCACCGAGGTAATTGTTAAAGGAGCGCTGCACAAAGGCGCGCGCCTCGTCCATGCTGCGCGTGTGCAGCAGGTTGAGCACCATGCCGAAGCCGCTACTGAACTGGCTCTGCAGCGCCTCAGGGCCCCGCGCAATGATGCCCTGCGCATCTGTGGGGTCCTCGAAGCGGCTCTGCAGCACCACGCAGTACCCTGCAACACCACACGCAATGGTACAGTTTCCTAAGAGCCAGTCCAACAGAGCACTGAACGTGGCAGTGATTGGATGTGCAGCCTTGTGCTTTGAGCAGTCGAGTGCTAGCTTCGCTCAACACTAACTCACTGCCTTCTGAGCCGAGCTGATGTGTCAGGGCCAGAGGCTCCACAGTACAAGACATCGTGAGGTGGGCGTGTGAACGCAATCTGTACGTGTTAAGTACAGGAAGGGTTGGCGGTATCTGCCATGAACCATGGTCCTGACAGCAGAGATGGCTGACCCCTGCAGGTGAGGCACATGGGGACACACCCTGAGTGTCGAAGCCGCGGCGGCCGGCGCGGCCAGCCATCTGCAGCAGCTCGTTGTGGGTGAGCATGGTGATGCCGCGGTCACGGCGCCGGGATAGCGCGCCGATGACGGTCGAGCGCGCCGGCATGTTGATGCCCGCCGCCAGCGTCTCCGTTGCAAACACTACCTTCAGCACACCTGCATGCAGTACCCGCACTCAAAACGGGAAAGGGCTGTGATGATCCATGTCCGCAGAGGACGCATGTGCTGAAGGTCATGGCTGTCCTTCATCAAACGATGCTGTTGTGGCAGAAGAGAATGCAGGCAATACTTAAGAGTCAACAGAGCAGGTGTACGACTGAGGTACATGGCAGCCGACACTGCCTACTCTGGGCAGCATGCGCTGTAAAGGCACCATAATGCAAGCTTGCACCTGCAGTCTGGCAGGAGGACAATTGAAAACATGAAAGGCATGTACCTTGCTGGAACAGGCCCTCTACCAGACCTTTCCACCCTGGCAGCAAGCCGGCATGATGAGAAGCGAGTCCGTTCAGGAGTGGTCCCACCAGGCTCTCCTTCACTGCCTCGGGCTGCTCACGCCTGCATCAGTTAGCACACACTCCAGACCCCACATGTCCAGCACTGCAACGTCTACAGGAGTCGATGGGGTGGTGGACAAGCACGCCTGCATGCATCTGGCACACACTTCCAAGCTCATGTGTGCAGTACCTCGAGCTTTCAATGGGGATTCCAAGGTAAGAACAAGCGCCTACCTGAGCTTTTCAACCTCGGCTTGGATGAGCATCCGCTCCTGGGGGCTCGTGAGGCCCAGGGCATCATCCGCAGCCAGCCTGGCAGCGTTCTCGTCACATGCCACCCTGCTGAAGATGAAGAAGATGGCCGGCAGCATCTGCTCCCTGTGCATGGTCCTGATGGCATCCGAGGTCTTGGGCACCCGCTGCCACCTGGGTTTGTCGAATGGATACTGCGGCTCCCCTCTCCTCTCATCTCTGCAGCAACCGAGGTCATCAGCAAAGTGCTGCAAAGGCCAGCGCACATCTGCCGCCCATGCACCATCATGCTGACAGGGTGATGCTCACGGTAGCTCTGCACCTGCACCTCAGCCTGGGCATTGAGCTGGCCAATCTGCATATGTAGACACCAATTGCAACTTGCAAGTGCAACCCTTCTGTGCAGAACAGAAGAGCGAGTGACTGCTGCATGACTGGGTGTGGAAGGCGTACTGGAGCTGTGCGCTTTTCAGCTTGTCGAAGCGGCCCCAGTCCACGCCCAGGTACTTCTCGCTGGGAGGCGGCTGCAGCTGAGGATTGAGAGCCCGGCCCTTCTTGGCCAGCAGGGGCAGCAGCCGGGCCTGATCCTCACGCTGGTAGCAGAACTGCCAAGACAGGGGCACTGGCCTAAACTTGGTCACCACCGTCTCGCACTGCCCGTGCACCTGCGCAGATGCTGAGATTCAGTGTGCATCAGGAAACTGGCTATTTCCTGCACCTCAGTAGTGCAGAGGCGTACCCTGGGGGCTTGCTGCATCAGAAGCCCGGGCTTTTCCTGCACCCCAGAAGGGCAGGGGCGTAAACTGAGGCTTTGCTGCATGACTATGTGCCTGACTGAGCAGATCGGGCAAAGCACCAAGCCAGACGCTGCTCTGCTTCGACCCCTCACAGCATGGAGTCTCTCACCTCATGGATCCAGCCGCCCAGAGCATCTGCGTTGGCGACGGTGGCTGACATGGCGCACAGCTGGATGTGCTTGGGGCAGTTGATGATGACCTCTTCCCAGACAGACCCCCGCGAAGGGTCCCCCAGGTAGTGCACCTCATCCAGCACCACCAAGCCCACATCTGCCAGACGAGTCTGTGCCTGTGATACGCCTGCACAAAAGTAGTCTCGCTCAGATGAGCAATCTGGTCCCGTGTCGGATTGACTTCCGCCCGGTGGTAGTATGCTGTCATAGTATGTGCAGTGTGAGTGCAGTATGCTGTCGCAACATGTGCCCAGCTGTCTGCATGTCATGCTGGGTGCTTCCGACACTCTCATGAGCGCCTACGTGTGCAGCAGGACAGGAAGATAGAGGCTTGCCTTCTGTCCCAGGTTCTGTCCTGTACATGATGTTCCGCAGAATCTCTGTCGTCATGACAACGATGTCCCTGTCCACATTCAGGGTGGCATCCCCCGTCTGCAGCCCGACACGGTCGCTCCCAAAACGCAGGCGCATCTCGTACAGCTTCTGGTTGCTCAGCGCCTTTAAGGGTGTGGTGTAGATGACCCTCTGACCCCTGCTCACAAGCAGGGCGCTCTCAGCACAGCAGCTCATCTTTTCTCACAAACTGACAGTTGCCAGCACGCAACTCCACACCTGGACAGTACAGTGACAGGAGGATAAAAGAATGCTGCTATGCCATCACAAGTGGCTGTTTCGGCCTCTTTGAGGATTGGGGGGTCTAAGTTCTGGATTTCTTGTATGTATACTGCCCAGGGATACCTGGCAATGACAGCAAGTGTGGCTGCCTCAGCTATGATCGTCTTTCCAGCGCCTGTGGGAGCGCTGACCACCACTGAGGACCCATTCAGCAGAATGTCAATCGCCTGTTCCTGAAATCTGTCCAGCTCAAAGGGCAGCACCCCTATGATGTCCTGCAGGGAGATATCTGTCTTGCCTGAGCTCACCAGATCAAGCACCTGCAGATGCACAATTTGCATTGGCAGTGTTTACAAGACATCTGCCCTCCCAGCCTCTCATTTAAATTGTGAAGGCACAAAAGGGTGCAGTGGTGCGGGTCACCCCAAAAAGTTTCGACAGGGAGTCGCAGAAATGCTTTGAGGGCAAGACGCACCCTTGTGTCCAGTATAGCAGGCTCTGGCGCATCACGTCGGTCTTCCTCATCACTGTCAGCCTCCAATCTCGGGCTGCCTTGCAGTGAAGCTGCACTGGTGAGCGGCGCAGCTTCATCCTCTCTGAGCACAGCCGCACTGCCAGTGCTGGCGCTGCAGGAATGCTTTCTGAGGCACTTTCCTCCACCAGCAGATGCTGGCTGAACTCTGTAGGGTCCCTGGCCATTGCTGCTGAGTATGCTGAGCCAGCGATGAGGCCTCAGTGGACCTGAGCCTGATGCCACAGATCTCAACCTTGGATTGAGGCAGGAGCTGCTGCAGCCGCAGTGTCGCGGAGTGGACATCTGCAGCGCCCGGATGGACGACAGCAGGCGGGCTGCTCGATGCGTGGTTGCTGCTTTCTTGGTTCCTGGGCCAATGTCTTCTGTGCTCTACAGGGTGTCATGACGCATACTTGTTCCCTCCAATTCGTGTCCTTGCGTCTACTTGACCTCTCTTACAGTTATAGTATGCCATTCGATAGGCCGAACATTCGTCCACTTCCTTGGCGCAAGTCTTGACGTCCTTGTGGTGCACCTGCAAGGGAAGTACAGGCTTTGTATCTCAAGGTCGTTCCTGCGTGACATGTGGGTGAAAAGCTAATGATCAGCCGTACCTTTACACAATCACTCTCACGCAGGCAGGTCACAAATCGTTCAAGGACATTGTGGCATGCCTCTGTCATGGATCGCTTTTGCGCGGAGCGCTATCAGAGATTGGTACCAGCAGTCTGCCAAATAGTAACACTTTCAGTCATAGCAATCAGTGCATCACTTGAGTTGGTGTCAACATCATCAGGACACCGGCCTGACCTGCGTGGAAGGATTGATGACGTGAGCGGCAGGTGCTATTGATTGAGAAATGGGGAATTGAGCGAGGGAGGGGTTCAGATATGACCAGAAAGGGCATGTACTCCATCCTGCCTGGGGATGGAGGGCAGCATTGGCGGGATGAGGCACTATGTATACCATCCCACCTGCACCTGCCAGCAAACACCGCTGCTGAATCTGGTCCACATTTGGTGCTTCCAGCACTACAGTCAGGATGGCACGGAGCTAAGGATGCATCATATGTGCACTTCTTAGGCCACCTGTCTGATGTACAGTATATGTACAGCAGCATTATGAGGCTAAGTGGCTTCATCAGTCCTGAGATTGGATTTTCCAAGCACCACTAAGGTCAAAGAGCTCCCGTCAAGGGAGCATTGGAAGAAGCTCAGCGCACACTCACGAGAGCGCAAGCTGTGATGCAACAAGGTGCGCTCAAATGCGCTCTGTGGTAATGCAGACCCATGAGCGTCTATGGCATATTGCAGCCTGACACCAACTGAACAGTCCTGACCGGTTTACACCTCACTGCAACGCAGTATGCTACAGCTGGTTATCAGAGCTCAGTCGCAACATGATTCTGCTACTGCAGAGGCGCCTGCTTGCTATACCCTCTTGGTGGGCCTGCTGGCATCTCTCCTCGCAAAGAACTCTGTAGCAGCCTTCAGCTGTGTGGCTGCTTGCACTGCATCGCACTCCTGTGCATCTGCATGATTTAGCCCCTCACAGGTCTGCTCCCTCTCAAGCTCCCAGTCGGCCTGGGACATCAGGTCTGGCCACCACGGATATGTCATGCACTGCAATGGCTTCACATCATGGACCGAGCACAGGCCATCCTTCAAGAAGATGCAGTCCTGCAGACACCAATCACGATAGGGCTCTCAGAAGACAAATCCATGTGCTTGGGCATGTGCCTGCATGAAGTGGTCTGGGGCATTCAACCCATGGCATGGCATCTAGTACACTCACAAAGGTGGAAGAGATTGTACCTGGGTGGGGTTCCTGTTGCTCCTCAAGAGCCAGAAGCCCGGCTTCCGGGAGTATGATTTTGTGTATCTGGACAGAAAGACTTCTGTCTGAATGTTCAAGCGACCAGCGAGCCGAGCTAAGTCTGTGGCATCGATCCACACTTCACCCGGACCAGTGCAGCACTTCCCGCACTCAGTGCAGCTGAAGTGTTTTCCTTTGACTTGATCAATGTAAGCTTGCTCTGGGGCGGGCGCTGCAGCGCTTTTGTGGGATGAAGCACTGCAAATGGAGGACCTTAGTCTCTGAGGTATTGGTCGTACTCTACAGGAGTGTATCCAAGAATGACCAGCACAGCGTTGCATAGATGCTTTGATGGAGCGTTGTGTGCACTTGAGGGAAATTGCTGCTGCTGTACGGCTCTCGAAAGGCTTCTCACGATCGAACTTTATGTACGGGATTACTCATGGGTGAGCTGATGAGGAGGTCCTCAATGCGTTCCAGCTTCCTATCCAGTATCTCACGGAAGAACTGCGCTGTGGAGGTCTCCTAGAAGATGTTGAGCACGCCTTGTTCAGGCTCAGATGCCAGACAAGGTCAGGGGCATTTTCCTCTAGTATCCTACCAAGCCATGCTGATCCATGTCCCGAGGCCATAGCGTCCTACCTCGTTCTGTGGCATGCAATGACTGTAGATGATGGTCCTGCACCACCTGCGATCTGTAGCTCCCACTACACACGGTCAAAGGCTCTGACAGATTTCAAGTTTGCTGGGGTGCTGCCCTTCTGTATCCTCCATGGAGAGAGCTACGTGTTTTTGGGAGCGGAACCCGTGCGGACTGGACCAAGCGGCCGCTTGTGGAAGACGATGTGTACGTCCTTCAACTCTGCGAGGAAGAAGTCCAATGATGCTAGTAAAGCCATTACACTCAGCACACTGGCAGACTCAGGCTGGCATGTCGAGGGCTGCTTGTGGGTGCTCTTTGTGCCTCACGTTGGTGACGGCCTGCCAGGAAGCGTGAGTGTTGGGACTTGCATACAGGGAGGGATTTTGGAGGGTCCAGGGAGAGCATAGATGTGGATGCAGAGGCCACAGCTGCCCGGGAGTTTGCAGAGGAGACGCTGGGGGTGTTTGCATCCATGACGGTGGACGCTGGGGCGGTGGCGCTGAGCTCTGCCGCCGTGGCGCAGCAGCTGAGGGGCAGAACACATGTGCTGGAGATCAGGCGGCCTCTGAAACAGGTACATAGGCCTAAGGATCACCACGTTTCACATCCTCCTGGCAGGAATTGTGATGCACTGTTTGCATTGCAGGTCACATATCAGACCCTCGTCCATTGCATTTTAGGGCATGAGCGCCGCAGGCGGTAACCCCAGCAATGTCCGGTGTGCATCACCTGAGTAGAGAATTGGACTGCGCAGGGGTACTACAGCATGTTCATCACAATGCTGCCCCACCTGGATCCCATGATGTTCTACCTGGCGACCCAGCAGAATGCGCAGACTCAGGCCGTTGCAGGCGCTGAGAAGACCGCTGTTGCATGGTGTGTTTATCCAGCCTCAGCATGCCAGATCACACACTCACAATTAGGTTCCTGCGCTGCATGTTCAATGTCGCAATTTTTGCATGTCGTGCCTGTGAACAGCTGGGCTTTGGTGCTCATGGTGTCTGGATAGATGTGCAGGGTGAAGCTTGAGGATCTAATCAAGGTCACTGCGCCACGGCTGGGGCGCTACTTCTTAAGAGCGACAGTGACTGTGAGCGGGCCCCCCGAAGAGAAGAGGCCCGTCCTCAGAGGCTACCGCTGCATGCAGCTGCACCCTTGCTTTGCCAGCACCATCCGCGCAGCTCAGGCAAGCTGCTCCTTGGAATTTCAGATGCATACATGCATGCTCCAGGTGTTCATGACTCCATGAGACCAAAGCATGTGGGTGGAATGCGTGTACAATCACCTTGCACAAGGATTACTGTGGCAATGCTTGCTTTCAGGCATTTCCCTGATTGAGGCTTGCGAAAATCCGGGCACTGACCAGGCGCTCTGAACACTTTTACGTGTCATATGCGCAGGCTGCTGGGTTACCTGAGCTGATTGACAAGGCCAAGACTGAGTGCCTAGAGCTTAAACTTCCAAGACCCGTCAACAACTTCAAGCATAGCCAGCCAGCAAACCTGACATCGTTGCAGGTAGGAAATGTCTGCATGCATAATCTGAGACTGTAGCTCATACCTACTGAAAGCACCGCCCTGCAGTTTTGTGGTCATAGACACAGCTGCTGTCATGTTACCAGATGTGCATGTCACCAGCTGACTTGTCCAAGTTGTGGAGTGCCTTTGTGAAATCCTACTGGAAAGGCAGGCTCACCATTAGTACTCACCTGGACTCTCTTAACTTAGTGTGTCCTCTGTGCTGCGTCACAGGCTGATCATCATGTGGAGCTTGCCTGCAAGGAAGGCAGTGTCAGAAGTGCAGCAGGGGAGCCCAGAAGCATAGGCGCCTTCAGGCTGGCAAGAGCATCCCTTGATGAGCCTCAGCCTAGCACAGTCATCCCACCTGATGGCTGCAGAGCAGCAGATGCGCATAGCAATAGCGAGGTTGAGTTGCAGCAAGAGCTGCCTTGTTCAGCCAGCAGAACAGCCGACGACAGGGATATGACCATGACAAACATAGCCAAGGAGGGACATAGCGCCTTCCCAAGAGCTTTGGAGACTAGAGGGTCAGCTGACCTGCAGGGTGAGCAGCATACCCCAGCAGAGCTTGGCAGGGTGCTGGTAGAGAGAGCAGCTCAAGAACAGAACGCTCAGTGTGAAGCGGAGCCTTCACAGCAGCCATGTGCAGACCCCGGTGACTTGGCAAAAGTCTGCCGTGTAGCTTCACACGCTGCATGTGCACCTGAGCTTGACATGTCGCCCGCATGGCGGCGAGCGATGCAGTGCCTCTCTGAGACCGGCCTCAGCGTTTTCTGCCCTTCCAAGAGGCAACGCCTGTCGGCAAAGCGCTGAGCCAGAAGCACATGCTTCTGCCCCAGTGGTGCAGATTGCCCTTGTGCTGATTGCATGCTTGCTTGATGAGAGGGTGTTGAGTCGTGCCAGAGGCCTAACAGAGAGCCATGCAAGACAGTGGTGGAGCATGACAATAACCAATGTCTGGTATCGTTCCCAAGGCCAGTCGAGGACTATTAAACAGTTGAGAGCTTGACAGACAGTCGTTGCCGTGTGCAATCTTGGGATTGATACTGCTGTATGATGCTGGTGTACAATAGGCTGTATGTAATGGTAGTACGTCAGTGTAGCATATTGTAGACATCTGCTGCGGCAGCCGTTGGGTGTGTACTCACATCCAGCTAGGAGGTACCGTTACAATAGAAGTGGCATCTACAACAACCATGCCAATACCTCAGGCAGATCTGCAAGCTGCAAGCTAATTATAAGTAAGACAAAGAAGCAATTGCTCAAGCCAGCACACAATTGTATCGACAGGATTTGCCGGTTAAAAAATAACATATGAGCATATGCATTACTAATAGTATAGGTGAGCACAAGCAGCTGCTTGTGTGCTGCAATGTTGCGCCACAGCGCTGAGCGCTCAACCTCAAGAATGCATGTTCTCTTGAGTTACCACATGACCCCTAAGCCAAACTGCCCAATGTGGCAGTGGCAGCACAGTTGCTGGTTGGAGTTCCCTGCGTTGGCACCAGCTATGCTGTTGCATGGGCTCTGGATTGACCGGATCTGTCAGTTGGTGCATGCTAATATGCATGCTGACGGGCAGATGGCGAGAGAACTGCTGCAGCTCTGATAATGCTGCAGGCTTCCGTTCCCTACAGCTCAACATGCACCTATGAAGGCCAACTCATGTCTCACCGCCTGCTGCCCTTGAAAGAGGAAAGCCGTCTGGCCTGTGTATGTTCAAAGAGATGCGAACTTAAATCTAGTGTCGTGCTGCAAGCAGCCCATCCAGGACAGCAGTAATCGCAGCTCCTCCCGCATGACCGGCTGCGGCTGATGGATGGGGTACTTCCCATCCTGTGTGACATTGCCTGACAGCAAGAGGGACTGCCGACTGAACAGGAAGAACCCCAGCTCCTGAGCCATTCCATACGCTACCTGTGCAATGGCACTGAAACATAAAGGTTTGCACATGGATTCACTAGATTGCTACTCATCTCAAGAGCCACAAGCCATACTAGAAAGCAGAGCAGAGCCAGCAAATCCAATGCATTGCACCTCTGACGCATGACAGCACATTTACACATGCTGAGGGCAAAGGGACTGGCAAAAGCGTGCAGGTTGGGGACAAGCCGAATGCCTTGCCTGGTTGATGGAGCTGACACAGGTCAGGGTTGAGACATTTGAGGTTCTGCCAATCCCGGTTGCAGATTCCTGGGAGAAGGGCGTCGTATCCACCATCACCACTGTTGTGTTCAGCTGCAGAAAAGGCAACCGCGACATCAACATCAAGCTCAGACTACTCCCTGACACCGCATGCATGAGAGAATCTGACATTGTCATCGTGCTCAGACTGACTGATGAGCTGATATTCAATAAAGTGACACGAGAGCTTCCACCCTGCAAGTTTCAGAGTGTATAGGGAGCAGGAAGGAGCTCCGTGGATCTGGTGTGACGTGATGTGAGAGCACAGAAGGCTGCCTGGGAGGCTGCCTAGGAGATCAGTGCAGCCTCAAAATACCCAAGGGGGGTGAGTCGAGGTGGCAGCGCACCAGGCGGAGGTGCTGGTAGTAGCGCTGCATCTCCAAGCCGTGATGCTGGTACTCTGCGGGGTAGTGCAGGCAGTCGTGGGCGCCCGGGCTGGTGATGAGGATGTCCGGAGTCCTCCTGGCCAGGAAGCCGTTGAACAGCTGGCGGTCATAGTCCTGCAGCAAGCCCCATGCTCAGCAGCTTGTATGCTGCCAAGCAGGGCTGCTATAGCATAGCGCACCTAAGCCGGGATGGAACCGGGGGAGGAAAAACTGGCGGAAAGGGTAGAGAATGACATCTCATCGACACAAGGTGCCGTGCGGAATAGGATCCAGACAACCAGATGGCCTCATCAGGCAAGGCCCTGATTCAAAGAGGACACATTGCCATGTCCTCAAGACTGCATAGGCAAAGCTGCATCCTACACCAAGGGTGATATGCCTTGGTGATGACATTGGGGTCTGGAGGCATGGCGTGGGGTGACTCACCTCATACATGAAGTGCTTCCAGTCATATGTAATGGTAAAGTTGCTGCACAGAACACTGCAGTGTGAACTGATTGCAGGAGGCCCAAGACAAGCTGTCCAGATTGTTCCGCGTTTGCTCTGTGGAAGTGCTAAAACTCTGCTTGCACTTCATGGTTGCACCCATGCTAAGCAGGCAAATGCATGCGAATCTGTTTTGGTATTTGTGCTGGCCCCATTGCTGTTGTGAATTGCTCACCTCCCGAGCCTGCTGCTGATGTAGTGGCTCGTGCAGGTCTGCTGATTCAAGTAGCAAGGCGTCAGGTCGTAGGGTGGTGGCACATAGTTGCAGCGGTTGGGCTGCGGGATGGTGCAGGTGTGTGGTGGTGCGCCTGCACTTGAGCTGTCCTCTCCTGGGTACGAGAGGGACTGCAGTCCACGCATGAATGCTCAGTTGCCTCTCAGCCTCACACTATCTTGCAGATGAGCTTGCAGGCGGGACTTCGACATGTGAGGCAATTCGGCCCCTACCAAGGAAGCTTCCACATGCTCATGACATTCCGTATAACATGCATGGCACGCAGAGCTGGCAGTGCGAAGGGATCGCTGCGCTGCTATCGTGACTAATACTCGAGAAGCGGGCACTACCTGAGGCTCATCAAGATAGCCGAGCAGCGCTTCGTGAAGCTGCATGGTAGTGCTGTCTCCCAGCATGTACAGCCATTTCCCTGTCAAGTCTAGCTGGAGAATTGCTGCGGTGTCTAGGAACACAGCTTGCCAGGAGGGAAAGACGCATGTCGCGCACGACGTGGGATACGACGATCCTATGCTCGAGTGATTGCCTTGGAACTGTGAAACATCGCAGGCCTGCTTTTGTTGGGCCTCTGCAAGCTCCCCCAAGGTGCACGAACTGAGGAGCGCTAGCAATACTAAAGAGCGCAAATATGTACGCCGATGAGATTGCGATCTGCTTAGATGCGGCTTTTTGCAGTTCATCAAGACGCTACATCTGTTCAAGGGGCCTGCTACCCCGCAATCGTAAGGGAACACTGTAGCTAGCAGTTTCCGACACCGGCCTCAGGTGACTGCTCGGCACGCTCAGACGTGAGGAGCCTGATGCACGGTCAAAGGACCGTCCTTTGGTGTGTATGGAAGAACGAAATCCCGCGAGCACGAACCATGAGCAAAGTAGTGTGGCCGCGTCTGTGACTAACAACCCAGATGATGTGCCCATTGGCCAAATTCCGAAAGCTAGCAGCAACAGCCGAAATCCTCCCGAGCGGATGTCAAAGTGAACATGGTACTGCAGTGCTTCTCTACGGACTATCCAGGTGCAGGTACCTTGACACCTGGCATTCGAAGAGCATGTCGTAGTATCCAGACTTCTAGGAAGGCGTGGCCACAGCAGTGTGTATCATCATCTTTGCAAGCAGGGGGTGGGAACGCCTGTGCATTACACAGCACCATAAGTGCTACAGGATCTATCCAGATACAGAAGTCGTGCGCGGCTGCCATTGCTGCAGCTGCGTTGGTTTTGCTCCACCCATTTACAGCTGCTGCACAGGTCTGTCCTATCTGCGTCCGGTATTGGTGTCCTGCGTGTGATCAATCGGAGACATTAGCGAATGATTGTAAAGTGACTGCTGCAAATCCTCTGTGCAGACTCTGCACAGTGTACCAACACAGCCACAAGGAGAACACCATCCATCTTCCAAAGCAGTGACCTTGGCTCATGGCCAGGCTCAAGCAGTCAATCCAGTAGCCTCCACAGCTGGGCTCTTTGGCTTTCAGAGTCCAGAGGATGATGGTGACACTGCTGGACCATTCGCTGTACAAGGCCTGACCAGGCAAGCGTCCCACACAAAGGGCGCTTCTACACTCTGAATACCTGCTCTGTTGCAGTCTACCACACTTGCATCACCATGCGCTAAGCCTTTCCTCCCCACCACTGCAGACCTGGTTGTTGCAGCCACACGGCTAGCCCACTCGTCACTCAAGCGTTTCGCATGAGCATTGTGTCAGGGCAGCATTGCTGATTGCAGGAAGAAGTATATCATAGAGCGCAAGGATGGAGAGAAGGTTGTGGCCAGGAAGCAGGGCATCACGACCAGCACCTGCCTCACAGCCAGACCCTTGATAGGGGACCAGTCCTCCTCAGCACCGTCTCAGACATGCAAGCAGGTGATTTGTTGCACCGCAACACATACCTCCCCTTCTGTTCTGCTGCCGCTGCCAACACCTGAACAGCGTGCCCAAGCATCATGTGTTATCTTCTTTCTTGCTTCTCTAGACTTGCGTTTGATTTGGCAAGCAGGCTCTCACCATCCAGGGTCATCCGGCTTGGTGCGCCCACATGATGACTGCTTCAAATAGTCAGCGTGTTGGTGAGCGTTCATGGGCTCAGAGAGGCGTGCTCAATTTACAGCCAGAAGCGAAGACTGTGGATCAGGCATGTGCAAGGACATGTCATTCTGTGAGTGTCCATGGGCGCAGAGTGGCGTGCTCAATGTGCAGGCAGAAGCGAAGACTGTGGATCAGGCATGTGCGAGCTCATGCCAGGAAGCCTGCAGGAGCAGCATCTCAGAGTTCACAGAGGCGCGCCAGAAGTTCTCGGGATTTGTGTCGCAGCCGCAGGAGAGGGACAAGATCACGCGAGCATGCACGCGGCGGTGTGTCTATGAGTGCAAGAAGCCAGCAGACGGATATGTGTTTGAAGTCAATACCAGAAGATGAAAGGATCAGCCATGACAAGTCATGTATACGAAGCGCTTCCAGCACTGAAAGGATCACAGCGCAATGCAGGATCTCTTTTTCCCTGCCGACACATGCCTTGTGCAATCAGATGTGCAGCTGTCTAGGTGTACTGCTTACAACTCAGAGGAGCAACATGTCTTGATAAATCATACAACAGCCTTGTCTTTCCCATACGCTCATTCACTCCAAGGTACAGCCCTACAACTTGCCCGCTCAATGCTTGCCATGACCCACAGTTGTATCTCAAGGGCCGCCAGGGGCTGGGCCGCCCATCTTCCTCAGAGCTCGGTCCTTCCTGTGGTGGTTGGCGATGGCTGCTTTGTGCTTGTCCTTGTGCGCATGGCTGCCTCGCCCTGCAGAAGGCGCTCTGCCGGGCACCCCTCCCCTGCCCCTGCAACAACCGGAAAGCAATTGCCAACGATCCAGAGAGTGTCACCATCCAGGCAAACACAGGTCGTCTTGCCTGAGATGCGTTGGGCAATGGCCTTATAGTGACTATTGGGATTTGACAGAGTGGAAAGGACGCGAGATGTGACACCCAATTATCTCGTGAACACAATGCCACATTGTGCGCTATGACAGTGTCCACATACCCAGCGTCGCACATGCGCTCATGCTGCTCGGTAAGCTGAGGGGCATGGATGTCTGGCAGGGCACTGCAAACGAAAGGCATGTGCAGGCAAAGTTGTTGCCCAGCCCTGTGCAGCAGTGTTGCTCACCTGCCATTCTGCTGGGGCCCGCTGGGAGCTCTGTCTTCGCCGCCCTGCTGTGGGGGCGCAGGGCCTGGAGAGGGTGCCTGTGAGGGTGTGTTCTGTGGGGCGCCACCCCTGCTGCTTGACTGCTCTGCTGCTGCTGCTGCTGGAACATTGCCTCCCTGCATGACCACCACCACTATAATTTGTTCCACATTTTCGTGCTCTTGTTCAAGCCAGGCACAGTAGGTACTGGTTCAGCTCTACTTGTCATGGGAAGACCAGTGCATGCCTGACTGACAATGCTCTTGTCTCAGCATTGTCTTGCGTTGGCTCAGGAACATTGCCAGCTGCGACTGGCTTTGTAGAGGGGCAGCAGAGTCTGCGCACAACCCTAGAGGCCATGCATTTGACAAGCTGCTTCTTTACAACCTTGAGAGGCACAATATGTCTAATGTAACACAGGGATTTGCGCGCCTCACCCTGCCAAGCCCGTGAATAGCGTCTGCAGCCGCCTTGGCAGCTTTTTGGGCCGCCTGGGCGCCCTGTGTGCTACTGTACTCCACAGCGCCTGGTTTGGCGTAGTTGTAGAAGCGGCCCTCATGCACCCACACCTTGTTCACCTGCAGATGCCAGATAATTCTTTGACCTCCTCTCCAGCCACACATCTTATTTCAGGCCCAGCGCACGGGAATACACCAGCATCATCATGTCTAAGCTCAACTCTGAAGGCTCTCCTTGGCCGCCACTGCTGAGCCTCAGTTTTCACAGCAGCCCTGCGGCATCTGTCATCAGCATGCCATGACGCTGTCACTCAAAGCACCAGGCAAAGCTTTCTAAAGTTTCCTGAAATCTCATTGCGGACCAGCCCTCAGCACTCCAGGCTTACCTTGGGTTTGGGCAGCCGAGCTCCAGGCGGCCGCTGCTGCCCTGCCCAGGGCTCGGGCTCTGCGGGCACAGGCGCTGCGCTGCGGCTTAGCGCCTTCTCTGCATCGTCCCCTGCTCGCAGCATCACGCTCTTCAGTCTTTCTTCCACGTGGTTACACGGCATGCGTTGCAGTGTTGTCTAGAGCTCTCTTGATGACAAACCTGGGCATGGAAGTGTATGTATGTCACCAACAATGTAGCAGGTTCAAGAACGTGTGGCACACATGACGTAGTTTACCTTCGACATCAGCCACGCCGTCTGCAGAGGGCCCGCCCAAGTCATCATAGGAGTCATCGTACTCATCATCGTACTCGTCGTACTGCGCCTGCTGCGCATGTGCTTTGATGGCTGCCCTGTCTGCCGCTCCTGCTCTGTCCAAGAAGCGGGACACCCCCTGTGAGCAATCACGCCGTCAGATTGGTACTACACCCTATGGAGCACATCACCTTGAGTGCAAACACACATGCCCACCACCTCAAGAGAGCCTAACAGACCTTCTACTATTGCCAAATAGCAGTGGATTTGGAATCTTTCCCACGCCTTGATCGGGTTGTCATCAGCACAACCTCTGTTCCCTACAGATCCAGGTGATGTCCTTGAGGCCTCTCTACACAAAGGCAAGGTGTGACAAGAGTGCCTGGAGGCAGACCTTGTGCACAGGCTTGCTGGACGAGGAGTGCTGTTGACCGGGAGCTGCTGAGGATGCTCGGGGCTTTGGTGGCTCAGCCTCCTCCCTGAGACTGAGACTCTGCCAAGACAGCTGGGACAAAGACGCTGATGGCTCCTCACCTGGACATCATGCCAATCTGGTCAAACACACCTCTATGTTAGGCAACACGTAGACAGCATGCCACCCTCCAAGATGAGAGTCCAGCTGCACCACACTGAAGGACGCAGGTCAATGTGAGATGTGCCACCGGAACCAAGCACAGGCCAACATTCAGTACATTCAACACAACTTGGCACAGCTTGCAATCACACCTTCAGTCGCGTGCTTTCCTTTGCCCCTGGAGGTCTGGGTAGGGGCCCGCAGGGGCATGCTAGGGTCTAGGCTGCTGAGCTGGGGGGGCAGGGAGCCCTCCAGCAGCGCATTGATGACCCTTTCGGGCTTCTGCCCAAAGGCTGAGAGGCACTCTGCCAGGAAGCCGTCCCCATAGTCTGGGAAGAGCTCCTTGATGGCTGAGATCCTGGAGGCCTGCTCAGCACCTGCAGAAATTTTTTCTGTCCGCCCTGCACACGACAGTCTGCAGATCTGCAAAGGCTCTTCGGGGCGTTGACAGGGCTGCAGGCCAGAGTCCCTGAACAAAGTCTTCATTCCAGACACCATGCTGCGAGTGCTAAGAGCAGGTTGATAGTGCAGCAGGCTATTGCGTAAAGCCTCTGGCATTGTGGCTATTCAGCAAGACCCGTTCATATCTTCACCAGATGGGAATACGATGACTGACCTGAGGTGCTGGGTGGGTGCTGCGCATCGCCATTGGAAAGAGTCCTGCTGCCTGCCGAGGTGCCCAGTAGGGCCAGAAGGTAGTCATGCTGGACAGAGTCCAGAAGGACATATCGCTGCACGCAAACGCACTGTCACTCGTCAAAGTAGCTAATCCCTGCCGACAATGTCCTCACTCATACCTGCTACTTGATATTTGACTGGCAATGTGATTGCACTTCAGTGGGCCATCCAAGCCAGACGCATCTGCAGTGTAAATCGACACTTGTCTGGAGGTGTAAAGGCGCGCCGCACCTGGGTGACGGCTGCAGAGATGCTCTGGCCAAGCCCGAAGCGCTGCTCCAGGCAGGCCAGCATGCTGCTGGCGCCCGCGCCGTCGCGCTCGCTAATCTCTGTGAGGGCGCCCGCGAGCAGCTCCCCTCTGGCTGCAGGGCTCTGCGGCAGGATGCTCTTCCAGGCGGCTGCTGCGGTCGGGGGCATCTGCAGGCTGCTGCTCAGGCAGGCGTTGCTCACGAGGAGGTGCGCCAGGTGCTGCAGCTTCCTTCTGAGCCCGTCCAAGCGCTTGCGGAGCTGCATGCCAAATCACTTTTTCTGGGAAGGTTGAGAATCTCAGGGCATAAAGTGAGTGTTCCTGAAGCTCAGGCAAAGCCCGTACACAAGGCAGATGAGCCAGCTCAGCTGTTTTGCTGATTGTGCTAAGGATAGCCTGAGCCTGGAGAAGGCGCGCTGACAATGGACTCCCTGACATCCCCGGCAGCTGTGCTACTGGCCTGGAGGCTGCAGGCAGAGCTGTGGCTTGCAATGGCACACTAGCATCCCGCAGGCCTGAGCCATCAGCGCCACTCTGGACCGCTGCCTCATGCATGGGCATGCGGCAGGCGGTCCAAATTAGCGCATCCGTAGACAGGCCCACTGGTAGCTGATGCTCTGCTGCAAGCCATGGCTCCGCCAGTGATGCAGAGGGAAGAGGAGTCGCACCTTCAGCGTCTCTGCAGGAGAAGCTCCAGACATGCTGGCATGGACCTGGGGAAGGAGGCTGTCATGCACGGATGCCAGCTGCACCGCCATGGCGCCCTTGCTCTGCATGAGGAGGGCCCCGCCGGGAGGGAATGCCTCAATGAAGGCTGCCAGCGTCTCCGTGACATCCTCCCAGTACATCACTCCATCTGCCATGCACATGCACCCCCTCAACATTCAATTCGACCAAGGCTATGTGCAGGGGCTGTGTCATGCTGTGCATGTGTCCGGCGTCCTGTGCTGTAGCAGAACAGGCACTATTCGGAGCTGTGAGTCACCTGTGAGGCTCTGGAGGATGGCTGTGTTCCCAGAGGCCAGCTCAGATGAGGCCTGCTGCAAAGCTGTCGCGACATCTGTGAAGTTGCTTAGGAGCATGGGCGCCATCTGAGCTGTATCTCTGCCGTACAGCGGCTGCAGCCCAAATGCCTGCATGGGCACAATGTCCTGCCGGTCACCTCAGAGCTTGATTGGTGCTCCCAGATGTGTATCACGGCTCCAGTATTCCCAGTCTCGTTATAATTACAAATGCTCCCTGGGAAGATATTGTGCTGTCGGGGTCCGAGGTTTGCACTGAACAAAGGATCAGAAATTGACAGGAGCGGTTCCCTGTTCAGTGCTGCCCTTGAGCCTGGTCAGCACAAGTCCTCCATGGGCTGGCATGAGAGTCTATGCGTCACAATGGAGTTCACCTTCTGCATAAGCTGCTGCACGAGCTCTGGGTTGTCGCGCCCATATAGCACCGCAATGTCCAGAAGCTTTGGCACGTCCAGGAGCCATTTCTCGTACAGCAGAGCTGCCTGCTCGTCCCTTCCAGGCCCTCCAGCCTCTACCGTCACCCTGCCGTCAATAGAGTAAGGCTTCAGCAGCCGGCGCTGGTGAATGGGTAAAGACAGGGCACTGTGAAGATGCAGCATGAAGGGGCAGGTGCGAGATGCATGTGAGCGCCTTACATCCGCATGAACACCATGAAGACGCGTCTGTGTAGCTCCTGGAGCAGATCAGAGCTGGCTGAGTTCTCTGTGATGGCCTCATCATGTATTCTCCTGCAAGGTGAGCACTGGGATGTGGGCTGCATGAGTATTCATCAGACGACACCCAAGTCGTGGCATGTCTTCTATTAGAAGCATTTGCGATGGCTTCAGGAGGGCTCAAAGGCCACAGGTCACATACTTTGGCTGAGATCCGAAGCACTTACCGGGCGTACTGCAAGTATGAGCTGAGGCATTGATGCAGACTGCTGTTATGCCGCACAGTTTGCCAGAACTTAGAGACATCCAGAAGCAGTGTTCTGAAGTCCTCATTTAGAATTTCAAGGACTTCGCTGGTGTTCTCCTCAAGCAGCCAGTTGTCATGCGGCAGGAATGGAAGGTACTCGTGAGTCACCATCGCCGGTCTGTTCTGGCCTCTACAAGAGCAATCTCCTTCTAAATAGAGAGTTCCCTATTATGCTATTCTAGTAGGTGCAATCAGCAGAAGACGGCTTGTGTTGCTTGCAGATTTGGCCCATCAAACATTCGTGCCCAGCAGGTCCTGCAGCTGCCCAGTAAAGCCCAAGTCTAATAAACGCAAAATTCAGGTTGCCACCGTCATTCGCCTCTGCTTTCTCGCTGTACCTGCATAAGGAGTCAGTTGCAGACCGCAAGCATTGCCTGGACCCAGATCAACATCACTCAGCATGGGAGGAGGGCGTGTGACTCAGGTCGCCAGTCTGGCAGAGTGGGACTCTCTTCACGCCAAAGCCGGCAACAAAGCGGTGAGAAGTTGGCAACGTCTACAAGTCTCGCGCTGTGTGACACTATCTGCGCAGCTGCATCATGTCCAGAGCTGTCAAGCCATACCTTGGACAACGCAACATTTTGCGATATGCATCCCGTCAGATGTAAACCTGTGCTTCGTAGGTAGTTGCAGACTTTACAGCCACCTGGTGCGGCCCATGCAAGATGATGGCACCAGTATTCGAGAAATTGAGTCTTAAGCATACCAACCTCATCTTCGTGAAGGTGGATGTAGACGACTGCGCGGTAAGATCCCCGAGACACCTGACACAACGCGCTGTACACACGAACATCCCACATCTGTATGTTTGACCAGGTTCACCCTCAAGCTCGCACCTCTAGTGCATCAAGAATGATGTGCATCCATTATTATTGACAGGATGTGTGCCTGCAGGAGGTGGCTTCTACGTGTAAGGTCAGAGCCATGCCCACTTTCCAGATCTTCCAGCAGGGCCAGAAGGTGGAGGAGATTGTTGGAGCAGATGCTCAGAACCTGGAAACACTGTGCACAAAGTACAACGCCGCATCATCCCCCTTCTCAGGCCAAGGCCGCAAGCTAGGCAGTGCGTTTTTTAACACCACATCTGTCCCATATCCACTCAATGATGCTAAGCTATGAAGGCACACATGTGTGCATGAATGAGTACTTGCTGATGGTCTCTACATCCTTGCCTGTTTATTATAGGATACAGCGTAGATCTCTTATCAGTGTGCACAGCAAGTCCCAGAGCAATTACAACTGGACAAGTCATGTAGCCCCATCACTACCTCAATCAGTGTCTGTTCCATGTACAGACTCTGAAGGGGCCTCAGCCTCTGCTCAGCCTGCACAGCCTTCAGCCACAGGAAGCAACTCTGCTGCAACAGTAGATGTGGATGCATCAAAGCCCACCACCAGCCTGCAGATCCGCCTGTCTGATGGAACGCGACTGACAGGTAAGAGCTCGCCAGAGTTGACTTTCCCACTCCACAATGCGTCTTACTCTGCACTCTTGCACCGATGTCTGCAGGCTGCAACAGAGCGCTGAGATATGATGAGACCTGAGATGGCTCTGTGACACTCTGTATGATGATGCAGGCACCTTCAACCGCTCGCACACAGTTGGGGATATCCGCAGGTGGGTCATAGCTTGATGGTCCTATTTCACCTTCAGGAGCCGTTCATGTTCTGGAGTCTGTTTTGCAAAGTCCCATAGTCATGCGTGGAATTGTCTGACAGCCATGCACTTGCCATGCGCAGCAGCACGCCTCCCTTTCTGCTGCTCCTGCTAGATTCTTACCGGTATGTTGTAAGGCATGCAGGCAGACTCTGTGCGTCTGCCTGATGGCATTGATGCACCTGACCGGCTGGCTGATGAGTTGTAACGCGCATGCAGGTTCATCGCTGCCAGCAGCCCTGGATCGTCGCCAGGCACTCTCATGACGGCCTTCCCACCGAAGCCCTTGACAGATGACAGTCAGACCTTGGAGGAGGCTGGCCTCCTGAACAGCGTCATAATGCAGAGATGACAGGGTTGGACGCTATCCTGAGGCATTAAGCAGAGATGCTCAGAGGCAGGCATCCCTTTGAGAGCTCATGTTCATATTTAAGCTATGCTGCGGGCCCGGGGTGCAGCCATGCCTTCATTGATCAGTGCCTTGCGCAAGGTGAAATTAAACCTTATGATTCTGGTTGGTGTTGAAAGAGCATTGGGAACAGATTGTGTGCAAGAGCAAACGCAAACAAATGCTCAATCTGGTGAAGGCCTATCAGCAACTTGTACACTTTGCAAAGATAATGTGCTCAAAGTCACACGTGGCTGCCGCTGCATAAGCTTGGAGTCAATGAGAAACTGTGTCTCATCAGTATTTGCCGAAACACAACCGCTGCTACAACCAACTACCTCTCCCGTATAACTGTCTTTTGGTACATGACTCAAGGTCCAACATCAATGCTATACTCTGCCGATATTGTCAAAGTACCCGCAAGCTTCTCAGATGTGCACAACAAGCAACCCACTGGATCACCCTGGCGGGTATCCGCAAGTTCAGACATTATTCAGCGAAGGGTAGTCCATGAGCATCTCATCCCTGCTGTAGGCATCGTCCTCATCCTCTGGTGTCCACAGCACCTCCACAGCCATGACATCCTCTTGCCGGAGGGCTGCCAGCTTGTTGAGGGCTTTGACCAGGGTTTCCTGGTTGTTGATCTTGGGCAGCTCCACCTTCCCTTGAGCAGCCACCAGGATGGTGATCACAATGTACTCCTGAATGCTGCCGCTGGGGCCCCTGCAAGATGAAGCTTCACATGAGTGTCTCCTCAACCTCCACCCGGAGGATCTTATGCTTCAGCATGACCAGACTGGAGACTGCGAGACACAGGACTACATGCTGGTGAGGTATTACACCAGAGCATTACTGCCTCATCCCCGCCATATGATATGGCGTGCTGTACAGTAATGTCATGAGAGGTGGCTCAATTTGGGCAGTGCGGTACACAATCACTGGCGGACCACTCATGATCATGTAAAGAGAGGGCGTCTCACTGGGAGTAGCGCTGCCGCCTGGTGCGTCCACCCACATTGACCAGCGTCTCTTCCTTGAACTTGGACCGCTCCTCCAGACTGATTTCGTTGAACTTTTTCTCGCCCCTGTCCAGGTCCCGTTGTCTGCTGGTTGTGGTGGCGCCATATTGTACATACTCTGGATTTCTGATCAGCTGCAAGACGGTCTCTGCACCAGGTGGCACAGCTCTGTCAAAGACATGTCACATACTTCTCAAAATCTGGCCCCTCAATGGAGAGCTCTTTAAAAAGTCTGGTGCGAGGCAATGACAGGCACGTCATGAAAGGCAAGAGGTGTCCTGTGTCCTGTGCTGCCCTTTCTCCATGCCCCAGTCTATTTTGGCATCTTGTACCAGACCGCACTGAGCAATGGAATGCTCAGGTGGCTTACTCAGAGCCTATGGATTTCAAAGCAGAATCGCACTCGCACAAAACAACCGTCCAAAGACTTCTCACAGCCTACTCCTACAGGCCCCTCGTCACACGGTGAAGCCCTGCTGGGTGCAAGAGGCTTGCACAGGCAGGCAGAGGGGCTTACCCTGCAGGATGTAGTGCAGCCCAGAGGGTGTGTTGGTGTCTGCCCGGCCGGCAATGCGGTCCAGCTGCTTCTGTAGCCGCCGCGCATCCCCCAGCAGCCCCACTTGCAGCTTTGACACTGTCACGCTGTCATCTGCGCATGGCGGGAGCGCACCTTAGAGGCATGCCAGGGGTGACTGTGTAACACATGTGGCAGAGCTTTAAATCAGCTGTGGCGGTGTACCATGCCGAGCCTGTCTGCACTCACTGGCACAATGCAGGGCATGCCGTGGGACAATTCAGGCTCAAAGTGTATTGCGGACGGGAAGTTGCGACAGTCCAGGGTGAGGGCCACGACAGTGCTGCTCCAAGCTTCCCACCAAGTGTCAACTCGATCCATTGACCTTGAGACATGCTGCTGTAGACTGTGAGCATGACAAGGCTAGGATTGGCAGCGCACCATACACATCGCCCTCGTTGTTCTTGAAGAAGCCGGAGAGCGCTGTGAAGGCAACCGCTGCAATGAAGCCGTACAGGAGGAGGGAGCCTATTCCTCCGCCGCCGCCGCCTCCGTAGCCTCCCACTGGGCCCCCGTACCCGCCGTACCCGTAACCTCCAAATGGCACCAGTCCCCAGCCAAAGGAGTATGATGTGCTGCCTCCCAGAGCGGGCGCCTGAGACCTGCGCATGCCATACACTTTCAGAAAGCAGTGCTTGGATGGACAGTTCCTGAGCAGTCTGCTCGGATGGACAGTCCCTGACCAAGGTCTGGGAACACTGCAGACCAAGGTCTGGCAACACTGCAATGGAGGTATTGCACAGGAGGGCCAAAAGGGAGCTCAGAGCATGGATCTGCAGCAGATGACAACTGCCAACATGGCGAAAATAGGGAGGCTAATCTGCGACTCGGTCATCACCTCATGCTGGAGCCATAGCTGCCGCCGTAGGATCTCGACATGCCAGAGCTCGAGGACCCGCCATAGGACCGAGCTGCGCCGAAGGAACTGCCTCCCACTCTGCCTCCAGATCTCGCAGCCAGCGCCGGATTCGCATTCAGCGACTGCAGTCGGAGCAACAACGTGTGAGCAGGAGGTGGACCAGCTTCTGCCTTGACTGTGAGGCACATGCAGGGCGCGGTGACGAGATACTAGCGAGAAGCAGTCATACCATTGCGAGGACAAGGGCTGCGATGGCTGTCGCCTTTGCGGCATTTCTTAGTATTGTACCAATACTGATTGCTTTGCGCTCAGGCTCGGATTGCTGGGTGCTCCCTTCCACCGGGACAGCACTTCTGCTGCTTTGTTCTCTGTGTGTCTCGGCGTGTGGCCTCCTGAGCTGACATCTGGTCACGCCTTTCTCTGACACAACGGGTCTATTGTGCGCTGACAGAAGGCTGCTCCTCTGCTGATGGTTGCACCTGAAAGGTACCAGTCTGTGCAAGTGCTTACAAGGCGAGGGCAGTGCTCTGCATGACGATGACGCCTCCAATGTCAGTGTCATTGCGACCATTGTTATGCTGCACAAGAGGGACTTTCAAGGCGAGGGAGTGCGTTGTCAATGAGCGACCGGAAGTCGGTCGGGGTGCCTGCACCGCTGTCGAACACTCTCGTCCAGTTGCTGAGGTGGCAAGTGGGTGCTGAGGAAGTAACCGCCCTCTCGCTGATGCCAACACGTCCTCTGCCGCGAAAGCCCTCGCCATTGCCTATCTTGTGGAAGGAAGTCCTGGGAAAGCAACCTGAACCCGGAAGATTCTGCCGTGTCTGATTGATCACACTCCTGTGTTCTAACGGCGCTGTGGGATCGGCAAGTCACAACTTAGCTCATTAATCCAAGCCGTGTTGGTGAAAGCTACAACTCATTACATTCAGCAAGCTTTGTGTTCTCTTCCAGCATAATGACGCGTCTGGCTCATCCCATGTGCGACGGTCCCTGATTGATATTAGGCCTAGGCTCAACATGCTGCACAGCTCTTAAGAAGCTTCAAAGCCAATTTGGCCTGGCCACACTCAGAGCCAACGTACTATCGAAGTACCTCTCAAGGTCTCCAAGATGCCAACTCAAGAAATGAACCCGTCAAGCCTGGCCTGCGGCTGGCCAGCTTCAATGCCGTGCACAGCAGGCTCTAAGACAATCTCTCAGAATGCCGAACACATCTGTGAGACAGACACAACTATGCATCGTGTGTACTCATCACCTACAGTTAAATAGACAATGAAAAGCCAAGAGAATGTACATTGGCATAGCAGCTCACCATAGAAGCACACACAATTGCAAACACCTCTCTCTCCTTCCTGAACCTCAGAACCCAAACATGGAGGCAACATGCGTGAAAAGGACAGCCACAAGTTTGGCTCTGCTCCACCGGCTACCTGGCCTCCAAAAGCAGGGCACTCAGTGTATTACTTTGGCCATTGACACCATGGCAGGGGATCCAGACCGGCTAATTGGCCTCCAAACGCAGGCGCTCATGCTGCCGGCCCGACCTTTGACGCCATGAGAGGGACCCCAGGCAAGGACAGCCGCACGGTCAGCTCTTTTGAAAGGCCGACTGGCCTCCAGATCCTTGCACTCAGTTGCCCTTTTGGCATCGCCATGGTAATTGCCTCAGAGACACACATAGCCAGACTGCAGGCTCCGCTTGACAGGCTGATTGGCCTCTTTCTGCCGGGGCAATAATCAGCTAGTTTCGTCGTTAGCACAAAGATGAATACCCCGTACATGTATTGCTTGCAACGTCACAGCTCTTCTTGACAGGCTGCTTGGCCTCCAATAACAGGCGCTCACGTTGCTGGTGCGGCCTTAACGCCAGGACCCCGAGGTGTGAGTGATTGTGAGGTTGGCTTCGATCATGAGGCTGACAGACCTTGCAGGCTGAAGCTCACTTACGGTGTGGCCAATGACACCATGGTACATGCTCCAGACACAAACAGCCGCAGTGCTGGCTCCACTTGACGTGCCGATCAACCCCCCATGCAGGCGCTCATTTGCTTGTGCAACCGTCAACGCCATGATCAAGACCACCAGACCAGGGCAGCTGCAGAGTTAGCTCTGATCACGAGGCTGGCAGGCCTCGTAGAGCTGACGCTCACTTGCTGGTGCGGCCGTTGACGCCATGGTAGGGGCCCCAGACAAGGGTAGCCCCAACTGCAGGCGCTTACATTGCCGGTGCGGCCATTGATGCACCAGCAGGGGCCCCGGCAAGGACTGCTGCAATGATTAATAGGCTGGCAGGCCTCCCAGGGCTGACGCTCACTTGCCGGTGCGGCCGTTGACGCCATGGTAGGGGCCCCAGACGCCTCCGCGAGGCTGGTAGCGGTTCACAGAGTATGCATTGCCGCCTGGGGAGCTGGGGGTGGTTTCAATGTCATGCCCTGCATCATGACATAGTACAGGGAATCACACACACTGAAATGTGCGCCTGCCGCAACAAACCAGGCAGCTGAAATGGGGCGGGTCAATGTCGTGCCCCGCATCACAGCAAGGTACAGGGACCAGACACATTTTGGCATGCACACGTTGCAACAGCCAAAGCAGCTGAGTGCAGCTCGTGTGCACAGCCACAGGCCATTGTGACTTCTCGGTAACAATGTCTCCCTTCTGGGGTCTATATCTGCTCTTGCCTATGATGTGAGGGACCACAGTTGCGAAGGGCCATTGAGGTAGCTCTCACAGGCCAAGGCAGGAGAATAGATGCACACCGGATCAGAGTGCTTCGGACTCTGTCTTGTCAAACGACTCACCATTTGACAACCAGCCAGATGAGGACATAACTCCGCCATTCTGGTTGGGGCCGCCCAGGCTGCCCACCCCTCCAAAAGCTGCTCTGCCACAGTCTGCTGGCCCAGCAGTCGTCATGCACAGCACAGGGTTACCCGGATCGGCTGGCACCACCTGCAGTGTACCACACTGCTTCACCCTACACTAAGGAAACTTCGAGTAGCTGCAACTAGCGGTGCAAAGCTGGCAGGACCCAGCATCTACTAGCTAGCTCAACTGGCAGGGGAAATCTGGAGATGATGGAGGGGCACCTCCTGCTGCCAGGCCATATATGTGCAACAATTTCCAAGCAACTCGATACTCGGAAAGTGGGGCCTTGTCAGCATTTACAGGGATGATGATGCTGTCCTTTGTGTCAACAAGCCAGCACCTTCCAGTGACGCTGTGAGAGGAGGAAGGCCAGCTTGTTAGCATGGGGGAGTTGTACCTGTGGCGCCACAGCGGGCGCTAAATGCGGAGCGGGCGCCGGCGCAAGCAGGCGCAGGAAGCGCATAGCGCCACCCGGGCCTGGAGCAGGTGCCGGCACAAGCATCACTCCTGCACGAGCATGCCCTTTCGTGTCAATTCTAACATGACACTCCTGGGCGCCGCTGGCGTTATGACGGCACATGCTCGCCTTCCCTACTGTCCACAACGGCCTAAGGCAGAGGGAGTGCAACCCCTAGCCCAGGGCGTCTGTTCGCTCACACAATGACATCAGATGGCACATGCCCTGCCAGCAGGAGCCTGCAAGGGCAGCTCAGGTGCAGATAGAGGCGGATGCAGAGCAAGCCAAAAGCGGCTGCATAGTTATATGGCTTACCGGCAAAGCTGTCAGAGGAGCTGATCTCAGTTGACCTGGAGGCGCTGGAGGCCTGCTGGCTTGTGCTTGCGGGGTTGCGCGGTGGCTGCTGCACAGCGTAGCCTGGGATCGTGGGCGCCCCCCGTCTCAGCGTGGGGTTGGCCAAGCCCACAGGGTTGCCTGCACAGCACCTTGTGGGATTAGCTCGTGCTGACCAACATGCACTCTCTCTGCAGCGCGCTGTGCTCGAGCCACAACATAGGAGAGGATTGTCGCGCCCCATGGACACTCCAATCCTGACAGGGATGCGCCCAGTCAATGGCTGTGATATATTGTTCTCTGACAAAGGACCCAGGTGTGCAAGCCTGGCATAACACAACAGTGATGGAGCGCAGAGTGAGGCAGCGCAGCGTACCTGGGCCGCCAGGAGCAAACCAGCCAGGCAGTGGTGGGGGACCGGATCTGGAGGAGGGCGCAGGCGCAGGCGCCGAGGACTGTGCCTACACAGGCACACTACATCCCTCACGCAGAGTGTATGCGTGCCAGCCATTACACAGGGGATCTTGCAATCCCAGCTCTAGTTAAGTCATGCTGATGTACCAGATCTGTGCTGTACATGCCTACTCTGAACAAAGCTCAAGCAAGCTGCAGGCACCTCTGGACCTGTTTGCGGTGAATCATGAGCTTCTGCCTCACGCCAAGCGCTCTGAAGCAGAAGGGATGCTTGTAACTGCTGCTGATGATCACTATGGCAGGTGCAACATTCTGGGCAGGTGTGCTAAAGAATTGAGTGCTGACCTGGAGCCAACGCCGGGCAGGCTTGGGCGCCGGCTGGGCCTCAGTGTAGGCTGCATCGATGAACATGGAGCACTCGCTCATGAGGAAGCCCTCCTGCGCGTCCTCAAGGCTCATGAACGTGGGGGACCCGTCTCCCTCCCGGCCCTGCAGCAGCTTGTTCAGCGCGCCGTTGCTCAGCGCCAGGCCGGCGGGGTCCGCCGGCAGCACCCGCCCTGCTGTGTAGGTGACTTTGGCCTCGCTTGGCACATACACCGGCCTGCGAGCAAGCACAGCGGAAATGGATATCAGCGCCTGCATGCTTCCAGGCTGCTGCTGTCATCTTACTGGTCAAACTGCAGTTTCAATGACGTGCCCCCGTCCAGAACACCTGTTGTCAGCTGTCATGCGAGCAATAGTGGTGGCCGCCATAGCTGGCATGATAGCTGACAACAATTTGTCTCTGCTACATCTCTCGAAGCGGCATGTCAGGGCGCCTGGCAGTCAAACAAAGGCAGGGCCCGAGGCAGTCAGAAACAAGGGCCTTTCCAGAGGCTGTGACAAATCTGCTTGGTCACTGTAAGGGCTGCTTGGGGACTCACTGGCCCAGCTGCACCAGGAGCACTGTGTCCTGCCCCTCCACCTTGCCCATCAGCGCGGCCTGCGGCAGCCCCAGCCACCCCCCATCCTCATTCGAGAAGGCTCCTGACATGAACTCCATGTTGTCATGCTGCCCCACGCTCGGCCCTGCGCATGTTGCCTGAAGGCTGAGAGCTAATGCGCTGTGTTGCCTTCGACGAAGTTGTGCTTGCACCTGCTTATGTGCCTGGCAATCACATGTCATCTATCACAAGCCCGCTGTGTGCAGCCTTGGCTGTGTTGTGCGGTCACTTGTACTGATGAGCTTACCTCAATTGCCAGACCCTGTTCCAGCCCAGCCACATCATCAATACTACTTCACAACAGTTTGCAATCAAAAAAAGAGAGTTGACACCGGGACTAGCAGCTCTTTTGCTTGTTTCAGGGCAAAGGGGTCAGTCAACTGTTGCTCGCATCCAATTGACTAGCGCAGGCATGTGCTCACCGTCCTTGCTGAAGGCGGTGTACTGGGTGAAGGGGGGAACATCTTCCAGTACGAGTCCTTCGCTGGAGAGCATTGCAGTGCTGGCTGTCTGCGTGAACAGGTGAGTGGCAGCCACCGGCATTGGAGCTGCCTTTGCTGCTGGCGTGATGTGCAGATGATCCAAAAGGTCACCCAGGAAGGATGGCAGAAAGTCTGCAGCCGTCCACTCAAACCATGTGAGAGGCATGGTCCAAGGTTGCAAGCAGGCTTGTTCTTCTTCGATAGAGAGCAAGCAAAGGAGGGACACAGCATACCTGCGTTCACAGGGTGAGCTGCCGATGCTACCACAAGAGAGAGGACAATGACGCGGGACACGCTCATCAGAAACGCTCTTGGAAACATCGTGATATATACTATGTTGAACTTGTCCTATGACAGCGCTGAACCCTTCTGCATGGTATGTGACGAGAAAGAGTATATTTTTAGTATGCAAAGTCAGTGCTCGGGCTCTTGGACCCTTTAGAGACGCCCTACGAACACCTTTACGATATCAGATCTGCTGGCTATAACGAACGAAACTGAACTCCCTTCCTCTCGGACCAGCCGATTGCGGGATGCAGTATGTGTTTCGTATCGACAAGCGGTGCGATATGAAGCTAGAATGTAGCATTCGTGACTTTCCTAAGAGTGTTCATCGCAGGGGGACGCCTAAGGAGCGTATCCGCAGGCAGCCATATGTGATGAAGCTACCAAGCTAATGGGATTTGTCACCATTTTTCCCGTGCTCAGACTTGGGTTCACTCGATCATCAGATGTCATAAATCTGCTAATGAGTCTCTACAGCCGCTTTTTGACCTGCACACCCTGGAGTACCGCATGCAATGATCATTAGAGGACATCGCCTGTACAGCGCTGTAGTTGCTCATTCTGTGTCGCACGGGCTGTGCATCAGTTTGGGACAATTGCATCTCTCATCTTGTCACGCACACATGAGCCCAGCTGCTAGCTCATCAACGAGCTGTTGCTGCAAACAGTCCTGCCAATCTTGTCCAACGTATCCCCTGCTCATGAGCAAGGCCTTGGGCCCATATGGCTGCATGCATGGCTTCTGAGCAGCCCCTGCACATGCCCTCTGCGCGCGGATACAGCAGCCCCATGCATTTACTGATCAGAAGCCCATGAGGCGGTGGATTGCATCAGCTATGCCCTGCGGGGAGCCCTTAGGGTAGGGCTTCAGCCTGCTCACGTCCAGCTTCCTGACAGCCTGCACCAGCGTCGCTGGAGTGGCGCTGACCAGGTGCCCCAGGCGGTCCAGGTGCACTGCCAGCTCCTCCTGTCACAAGCAACTCATGTTGATCGCACTAATTAAAGGCAGTGCTGGCAGTGCCCACAGTGTAATGCACTGTGCCAGAAGCGACAAGAGCGCAGCTTGCCGAGCAGCATGCGTGGGGACACAGATGTCCATTCTATTTCTTAAATCAACATGTGAAGCTTGCCCATGCAAAAGATCCAGCCACTCTCCTGGCCTGTCAGGCACTGCCATAGGCCCAGTTCTGGACACCCAATGAGTGCGCTCACAGTCCTACTCACACAGAGACTGCCTAAATGTTGTGGCCTAAGCAGCAAAGACAGCGGGCCAAGCCAGGAGGTCACCTGGTGGTTTGCCATCAGGATGGCATTGGGCACAGCAATGATGGTCTTGCTCAGGCTGAGGGCCTCAAAGAGGCTGCCAGAGCCCGCATGGCTAATGATGAGGTCAGCAGCTTCCATGTAGGCATGCATGGAGGGCAGGTACTGGACAAATTCAATTGCAAGTCCGCTAGACAGCTGCGCCTTATCCTGGCCCTTGCGCAGCAGCACTTGTGGGATGTACTCACCGTTGCCCCTCTGCGAATGAATTGACACATCCTTAGGCATGTAGACTGTGATACTCTGGCTGATGTGCGGCACGCATACACAGGTGCATCACAGCTAAGCGACTTGCGAACCATCTGGGACCAGATGTCTATGGCTGATCACTTGGAGGTGTGCTGAGACGTGCCTGCACAAGTAGGGAGCCGAATCCCCGCTCATGCAGGGCAGCCGCAAATGCCTCTGTGTCCACTGCCTGAATCAGCTGGTCGAACTTCGTGCTGCCTACAGTCACCAGCACATGCCCTGGCATCTGCTCTGCTCCCTGTGTCTTGTCTGCTGTTCGCTACCCCTGCGTCTTTCGCAAGGCACTGTGTCTGGCTCGCTCCAACCTGGAGTGAGGCCGGAACACCCTCCTGTAGAGCTGCTGCCTTGCAAATGATCTGATGAGGACTAATGCTGGAGCAACCTAGACAGTCTTGGCCACCTTGCGCTTCTCCACAACCTTGGTCTGGGGGCACTGCATCTCCTGCCAGCTCAAAGGTATCATAGGGTAGCCTGCAGCAACAAGGACAGTTTGCTCTGCCAGATTTAATGGCAGTCACACCTATGCACCTGCCCTAGCAGTGATGGGCAGGGCTGTTCATGAGGGCCGCGGAAGCGCTACAGGAGTGCCCAGGGGGCTTCACTTACAATTGACAGCATGGAGCTTGTATGCTGCCCCACGTGCAGATAGCATACATGCCCTGTCTTGGGGATGGGTCTGCACCTAAGCTGCCCATGCAATAAATCTATATGAAAGCAGATGGAGCAGCAGGAGCTCACCGCTTGTGCTCTTCGCATACACGACGCCGCAGTCATTCCTGGCAGTGGAAAGGAAGTAGGATCTGGAATCGCCCAGGGACACAACCTGGGCTCTCACCAGGTCCCCAGGCCTGAAGCTGGAGTAGATCTCAACCTACGTGACCATGACATACATCTGCAACTTACAACACTTAGAGGCTGAGACCCTTCTGAGATACAATGCAAACGCATATGGTAAACCTGCATGAGCATGACACCTGTGGTGGTCAATGAAAAATACGACCCTTCAAGAAATTATACTAGGCAAAGAGTCAAAGGACTACCTTGTCAACCTCTGTTGCTCTGACGTCCTGCTGCCTGCATATTTGATAGCAGGTGCCTCAGGAAGAGAGATAGCATCTCGCTTGTAATATCTGTACTGAAGGACGTCAGCAGTGGCATGCGCAGTCGTTGGTGTATTGATCCCAACAGAGTCTCACCTGATGATACCTGTGAAGCTGTCGCTCAAGGGCTGGGTGTTTATGCACAGCAGGCTTGCTGAAGCCAGGCGTGGATTGACTTTCGTGATTCTCGCTATGACTGTGTTTCCAGGCTCTGGGATCTTGATTTGTGCCTCACCACGCAGCACCTCTACCACAGGCTTCTGCATGGGTCAGCAGCTCAGGACATGCCATACTAGGCCTTGTGGTGGTTAGCGACGTCAGGCTTACAGCAGTCCCAACGGACACCTCTGTCATGAAAGAATGCGTACCTTGTCACCGTTGGCTGGCTCAGGGGCGAAGCTCTTGGGTATGCCTGCTGCAGAGGCGTAGATGTGCTTGCCTTTGATGTAGGTACCCCTTCCAGCGGTGTAGTCGGCCTGGACATAATTCGGAAGCTTCAAATAGCTTAGAGGCATAGGACAGATGACACAGTGAGAGAATAGATATCGGCTGTATCCATGGCAGGCGTCATGGGCATACCGCACTGAACAACTTATCGCCAGGACACACGAGGACTGACTTTTCCATGAACTTTAGTGTCTATTCCAGTGTCATGGGCCCCAGCGGCGCGATGTGCCGCGTGTGGAAGGACGATGGCATCTTGTGACAGTGGCAGCTTCTCGCAGCTTCCCATGTGGCACAGGGAAATTTCCAGAGCTGTCCGCACTCAGAGCTCAATTGCCACCAAAAGAGCAACAGAAAACTTTATACTGTGGCCAAGATGACCACCACAACGCTGGCTTTGCCAGCAGACTACGGATATGTCTGCTTCGTCCTCTTCGCCACGGTGCTCCTTCACCACTTCTACATGTCCTTCGCTGTGGGAGCCGCGCGCAAGAAGTACGTCCTTCTGTATAATCATGACATGTTCCTGTGCTTTCGCCAATTGAGTGCTTGATCGACGTAAGCATTCCGTACTTTCCAGACGTCACTCTGCCCTGCCCGTGCAGATACAACGTCAAGTACCCCCTGCTGTATGCCAATGGAGATGATGAGGCCTCCAAGACATTCAACTGCATCCAGCGAGCCCACCAGCAGAGTCTTGAGAACCTCCCCCAGGCATGCTGCACCATGCTGCTCCTTTCCTACCTGTCAACAACCCAGTCCAATGTACCAACCTTCTTGGGTATTCTCTGAACGGATCGGGGCATGTGGCGCATGGGCCCAATACCTCGTTGACTGCTAGTCAATATAGGACCATGTGAGCCCCTGGCACAACACTGGATCACAAGGTACTGCCCTGGGACTGCCATACATGTGGCTGACTCTGGCTTAGCGTGTGTGCAGTTCCTGGCGCTTCTGCTGCTGGCAGGTTTGAAGTTTCCCATATATACATCCATCGCGGGCGTGGTTTACCTGGTGGGCCGGATCGTCTACTTTGCGGGCTACTCCACTGGAGACCCAAACAAGCGCCTCAGGGGCGCCTTCATGTACTTTGGCCTGTGAGCTCTTCCCGTCCAGCTTGCTGTGACTTTCCCATTGCCATGAGCTGTGAGAGCACATGCACGTATAGCATGACCAGTGCACCCAACCTGCAATCAATGGCATGAGCCAATTGTGCAGCAATGGACTGCAAATGCACAGAAGCCGTTGCCTCAAAGTCTTTGGATGGAGAGGAAACGTGGCTGGGCTCTCCGATAGAGCAGTGAGACGGTTTCCTTCGCATGCTGCAGAGTGTGGGTAACATGTGCAGAACGCCGACATGAGACATGTTCTGCAAGCTGAGCAGCTGTTGTTGCGCAGGCTCTTTCTGTATGGAGCGGTGGTGTACATGGGTGTACAGCTTCTGAGGCAGGGGTACTAGGATCATGTATGGCAGGAATGTGATGTCAATTGTAGTGCAAGACTGAGGCAGATGCGGCAGGCAGCGCAGTAAGAAGGCGTAGGCAAGGACAGCACTGATGATGGGCAAATGGCAAGTATCTGGATGGTGAACGAACGTGACCTCTGGAGAAGCTTGCATATCTGAATGCGGAAGCAAAGTGTAAGCAGCGCTGGTGCCACAGTGGAGCTACCCTGCAGTAGAGAGTTCACATCCCTTGCCAAGCATCGTTGTGAGCATGCAAGTAGATCAGTCAGTCGCCACCACTGACTGTATTTGCATTGCATAGCTCTGCTCAACTTCCTATGTTTACCAGCACGTAAGCTGTAATTTTGCAATTCTCCTGCCATTGAAGTGGATTATAGCTTGCTCAATGCTGGGGATGAGGCCTTTGTGGCCAATTGCCACCAGTCAGTGCTTGTTTGCTTTTCTTGCTGTTGATCGTCTACTGACCCTGAGAGAATGTTAAGTGAGTACTTCGTCAAACAGCCTTGGTGTGCCCGGTGTTCTTAATCTTACCAAAGAGTCACTTGGGTTGCAATCTGCACATGCTGGACTGAAGACAGTGCTGGTATGCCTTGCCCCCTGCTCCCCACTGTCACTGGACCAGGCTTTGCTATGTCTGACTTGCGCTGCTGCTCCAACTCAGAGCAGCATGCCATATCACTCCAGCTTGCCCTGGCCTGTGTAGAGCTTGTGCGCGCCATTGACAAGCATGACGATTGCTGCTGCGCCGATCACGCCTGGCACGATAACACTTGCGAACCTGTTCACAGCGGGATTCTTTCCCTGCAAGCAGCACAACTCAAATCAGCTGCAGCTTTTGACTTACATAAAGCTGGACAGGCAGATCCTCCTCTAGCTCCCTAGGTGGTCTCAGCGAGCATACATGAACCCCCCTGCTTTCATGGGTCGTGGGTTATGGCTGGTTGCAGTACACATAGCTCTGTACGAGCTCCACAGCGCTATCCTATCAGTGCCAATGCTGTAGTCGCAAATGTGATTGCTTTTCCGAATAATATCTATGGAGGTAGTGCTGCGGTGAGGTCTGCCCCCGGTGTGAGAGCTCAAGAGAGCCTGCACAGAAGGTTTCGTTTCACAACCGATCGCACCTGCAGGTGAGTGTACTCCCTAGAGTTCTGGAAGATCTTCTGCATCTCCGCAATCTTGTCTGGGCCTGGCATGGTGTCTGACTGCTTGGTCCTAGAACGCTAGGCGCACTCCTTTAGGTCGACTGGTCTGCGCTGGGCTTGGCCCTGGTCCCCAAAGCCGGCAAATGAGGAAGAAAGCACTTGCAAGATACAACGCGCTGTGATGACGCCTTGCTTCCTCCCCTTCTCCCGTCCCAAGATCCCTTTACTGAAAGCGATGCCATTGCAAGGGGATTTGCGGTTGATGGAGCCTTGCGAAGCCTCCGAAGACAGCCAGAAGTGCACATCGCCAGAGGTTGGCCTGCATGCGAATAGCTCACCGCAATTCGCAATAAGCATGATCAGATAAGGGCTTGCTGCTCAACTTCTAAGCATCTGTGGCCATGCGAGGGTCTTCCATGGTGGCTAGTACATAGCAGGCTATGGATTGAAGGCTCAGGGATGCGCCCAGGCGAGCTGTAGTATGACTGGTCGCCTGGCCCTACTGATGTCTCGATTGTGTCGAGAGCACGCCCAATAACTCGCTTGATGAAGAGCCCATCATGTGCACCTCCCAGTACACACCTCTGCATGAGCTTGTTGCCCAGACCTCTTTGCCACTTTGGAGGCACACGGTACAGCATCATGAGAGGTTGCAGACGGCAACACATTGCACAAGCAGCAGCGGTCAAAGGGTTTGCTCCCGTGCCGCCCATGCAGGAGTTCCCAGGTACGCTAGGGACCAAGCAGGCCTGCAGTTTGATATTCACATAAGCACTAGCATTGGCAGCTTGCTGCGTAACTCCTGATGCCTTGCTGTGTTGGTGCAGAGGGTACAAATCCCATGCTTCCCCCTGTGCCAAACCTGGATGGCAAGAAGATCCGTGCATGGTACAGTCCCACGGCACTTGCCTTCCTGGGTGACTCAGTCTGGGAGGTAAGCACATTGCCAGTTGTCGACCAACATGCTCTCACTGCCTTCTGGTTATACACAACATCAGGCGTTTTCCAATGTGCACAAACTCTATACTCGATACAGATGCTTGGCCTCTCCTGGCCCTCACATTTGCAGTCTGGTGTGAAGCGCAATGTCAGAAGGGCTCTTCCTGCGTGCAGCTGTATGTGCGGAGACACTACTTCTACCCACCGGGCCGCATCACACAGTACTATGACAACGTCACCTCGCAAGTCAGGGCCGAGACGCAGGTGTAGTAATTACCATCCTTTGACGAGGCCTTACAGAGACTTATGCCCGCTCCACTTCTAGGGGTCATGTAGATGGATGTCTTGCGAAGCTCTACAACAACTTTTGCCTCTCAGTAGGAAGACAGTATCTGTGCGTATGCTGGCTGAAGACCTAGCAAAACTTCCAAGACCAATAATGAGCTGCTGCTGGCTGGTCCTCCTCCGCCTCACAGGGCTCATCTAGGTCGATGTCTCATAGAGGACTTGACTTCTGTTGACTTTGATAGAAACCTCCACTGGGACCATTTGCATACCATGAAATGCACATTGATGGTTGTCTCCATCTGCAAGTTCTACCGTTTGCAGGACTGAGGGGCCACTGTGGTTCCAGGAAACCCACTAAGAGCGCTGCTAGCGGGCAGCTTCACGACGGAGGAGGAGCGGGAGGTGCTGGCGCGGGGCTGCAACGCCAAGCCTTTTTTTGCTCTGTTAGGGACTCTGAAATCTATGGGCTTGATGACGGAGCAGCTGTTGTGAGTCCAGGAGACCCACTACGAGCTGCTGCTGGCGGGCAGCTTCACGACGGAGGAGGAGCGGGAGGTGCTGGCGCGGGGCTGCAGTGCCAAGCCTTTTTTTGCTCTGTTAGGGACTCTGAAATCTATGGGCTTGATGACCGAGCAGCTGTTGTGAGTCCAGGAGACCCACTACGAGCTGCTGCTGGCGGGCAGCTTCACGACGGAGGAGGAGCGGGAGGTGCTGGCGCGGGGCTGCAACGCCAAGCCTTTTTTTGCTCTGTTAGGGACTCTGAAATCTATGGGCTTGATGACGGAGCAGCTGTTGTGAGTCCAGGAGACCCACTACGAGCTGCTGCTGGCGGGCAGCTTCACGACGGAGGAGGAGCGGGAGGTGCTGGCGCGGGGCTGCAGTGCCAAGCCTTTTTTTGCTCTGTTAGGGACTCTGAAATCTATGGGCTTGATGACCGAGCAGCTGTTGTGAGTCCAGGAGACCCACTACGAGCTGCTGCTGGCGGGCAGCTTCACGACGGAGGAGGAGCGGGAGGTGCTGGCGCGGGGCTGCAACGCCAAGCCTGTTGGTGCTCTGTTAGGGACTCTGAAATCTATGGGCTTGATGACTGAGCAGCTGTTGTGAGTCCAGGAGACCCACTACGAGCTGCTGCTGGCGGGCAGCTTCACGACGGAGGAGGAGCGGGATGTGCTGGCCTGGGGCTGCAACGCCAAGGTCACGGTGCCGCCGCGCTTCAAGAACAACGGCAAGGCCAAGCTGACCTACAAGCACGCCACCGCCATGGAGGTCCTGGTGCGCCTCTTCACCCCCTGCTGTGTAGGTCTCTCCAGGGATGAGATGCGCCATATGGCTGTTCACAGCGTCTTAGTGCCGAGTCATGGGGTGTCGAGTCAATGCCGCCTGAGCAGCACGTATTGAGCAAAAAACTGTCATTTTCAAGGGCATGCCAATCTGTCTAGCAGAATTCTTGTGACCAGCCAGAGACTGGTCTTAGCTGGTGCTGCGTATCCTGCCTTCTTGATGCCCTGAGCCTTTGCCACACAGACTGTTGTGAATCTTGCCTGCTGAAGGGTGACGCATGCAGACTGCACCAGGTCGAAATGCCTCGTGCGCATGAAGGTCAAGCGAGACGTGCTATCTTCTGTCCACATGCACTTGAGAGGGGAACGCAAGAGCTGACTTGGACCTTGAGTGGTTGCAGGCTGGGTACCTCTACCTCACCAAGCCACAGCGGCTACATCAGATGATGATCTACCTTGGGCTCGGGCAGGAGATACCTCCAGACCTCTGAGAGAGAGTGGCAATGCACGTGCCATATGGTATACATTTGCTCACAGTGGTACAGAATTAAGGGTGCTGAGTCGCATGCGGACATACCGAGTGGGGCAGCTGTAGCGACGGCCCTGCCACTTTGAGAACACTACCATTTCATATTGACAGAGGAACAAGAAGACTTCAAGCGATGTTACTTCATGCAAATCTTCTAAGACTGCCATTGGTTGCATCGGATGGTCTTCTAAGCCTTACAAGTCCCTCCAGTGCTTGCTGATCTGTCTGTGACATCCTCAAGCTTGAGTCTGCAGTACCTCCCTGTGCTGCACAGTCCACACGAGGGATTGGATGTTGTTCCGTGCAAAGTATTGATCATATGATGCCTCCTGACCAATATTAGGTCCCACTTGCCTAATGAGAAGTAGACAGCAGAGTCAGCAGAAAGTGAATGCGCAGTCCTCCGGACTTGTACCATCCTCTGTCCCACTTGCCACCTTTGTCATTAAGTAAGTGCAAAGTCCATCCTCCTTCTTTCCAGCAAACAAGTCTCGACTGCTTCACATACTGCACTTGGTCAACAAACCTGATGGGTCAATGACTCAGTAGCTTGTATATACAGAACAGTGTACGCATAGATGAGCCATCATCAGCCCTCCATGCCCATGCCACAGCATCAAATGCAAGCAACAGATCCTACTCAAATTAAGGAACGCTTCCACCAAAGGGAAGCGCCGTGGGCCACCAAGATGTGGCAAATGCATGGAATGATACGATACGATACGTTGGAGCAATAAAATGCTCCGCTGCAGGTTCCGCATCAGCTATAACGTGCAGCCGAGCTGAGCAACCCTAAAGGATGCCAGAACCTGCCAGAGAATTGGGCAACCTGTGTACTCTGTCACTCCAAGGCCTGCTAAAGCAGGCTGGAGCCTATCATGCAAGGACAGAAAGCTTTGTATAATGCATATGCATGGCAATTGCCCTGAGATACCATGACACCACCTGCTCCCTAACTGGCGAGTGAGCGCTATCTGCGCCGCAAAGTGCACTGCAAAGCTGTGCGTTGGCATCATAGCCAGAGGCCTCAAGGCAGAGGGAAAAGCTGAACGCAACTCCACAGAGCGTAGCTCGTGAAGTTAGGAGGAGTACATTATGCCGGTCAGTGTCCTTGAAAGCTATAGACCTCCCTAGCAAATCAGGTTGCTTAATGTTGCCACAACATCAAAGGGCTGAGACATGCCTTCACAGAGGAAGAGCTACCAGGAGGTGTTGCAGCACTACGGGCAGTCTCTGAGGGTCTGTAGCAAAGCAGGTAGACCAACTCCCAGCACAAGGAAAAGAGTCAAAAAGTCAGCACTTGGAAAACCTATACCGTCCTGCAAGAGCATACGCCATATTGAGAGCTTCGAAAGCGTCAGAGCAGACAGACATGGCTGCATCCTGATGCCTGCTGTAGGCTACAAACAGCTAAGGAAGTCGTTGCAGCAAAGAGACGAGACTGAGAATGAAGACGGTGACAAGCACCTGAGCAAGTAGGGTGATGACCATAGCAAAACCTGACCAGAGGTGGGGCTTCAGTGCTACCTGCATGAAAGGTGAAACCGAGTGAGGGAAGCACTAGTACAGTCAAAGGAAAGCCACCTTTTAGTTGGGAAGAAACCGGGCTGAGCTTGCAAGGCAGGAGACATGGTCAGGGAGCGGACTCAGCCATGCCAGTGCAGAGTCGTACATGCAGCATGGCCGTACCAGAAGGAGGTGGAGGGCAATGCTGGACGCACCGGGAGCACTGTCGAGAAGCACAGCATCATCACAGGGAGGCCCAGATCCCAGCGCAGGCTGGACGCTGCAGCCGGCGCTACAAGGAAATCCAGGACCTCCCAGGGAATGAAGCCGTGCTTTCGATAGGGTTCCAGCAGAGCGCTGACAAAGCTTGCAATGGTTCCTGGCACAGCCACAGCCACTGCAGATACGGGACAGACCAGCAGCAGGCAGCGCAACAGCACAATTATATAGGCCCTGCATAGAAACATTGTAAAGCCGTCACAACGAATTCGGCATGCGCCCACAAGCCTGGCCTGGCATCTGCTTGGCTGATGTTCCTCACACAAAGGTAAGGAAACGACTCTCTCGAGGCCATCAAATGCCTGCGTCTCTCTCATGACGCAACACAGAGCGGCAAGGGAATGACTGGGGTGCATGCCTGACATATGCATAGGTCTGCAGGGGCGCCAGGCAGGCAAAGCAGAGGGGCGCGGCCCACATCAGCACTGCTGCAATGGTCTGGGATCTCTTATACACTCCAGCCTTGCCTGAATATGATTGGGCACTTGAGCACACCGTGTGCGCTGGGCCCAAGAGGAGCTTCATAGCCTCTAGGCAGCAGCAGGTGGCAAATAGGGGCTGTGCAGATTCTCTGCTCAGGAGCACGCACTGGAGAGCTGAATAAAATGCTAGTAAGCAGTGCAAACGGTGATTGCACAGAAACCTCTTCAGGTGCACACCTGTGACATGACTGGGAGTGCAGCACTGTGACCCAGAAATGCCTTGGATGCGGCTCTGTAGCGCCAGACAGACAGCACCAAGCAGAGCCAGCAGCATGATGGATCCAAGAGCCGCCACATCCCTGCGGCGCATCTTGTGCAAAGGGTGTTCTTGCGCGCTGATGCCTGCCTTAGGAGCCTCCGTGCTTGGCCTGACGAGCTCCTGCTGCGGACCTGCCTGTACATATTGCCTTCAGCGGGCTATTTAACGGCCAATTGCCAGCTGAATGCAACATGTATCTTAGGAAGTAGGCAAACACCTCAGCAAGCTTTTGGGAGCCAGGGAAAGGCTCTGAGAGTACCCTCACCGCTGAGAAGGATATCAGGGCCAAAGCTAATGCCATGGGGCTCTTGAACAGGCCCGCTGAACCCCCTGTGTGCAAACATTTCCAGCATGCGGTCATTTGGCAGCTTCACGATCCCTAACCGCTGCCAGGTGTGAGCATCAGGCAGAGTCCTGCACATCAGAGCTTTCTTAGGGTCTGGAGGACAATTTCCCTGCTACAAGGCTCATTTGGCTGACGCACTGAGGAAGAGCATCACACCACTGGGAGGCTCACATCAAGCAAGCGCTATTAGCCAGCAGGAGCCGTGCGACCATGGCAACACCAGCTCAACTAAGCTGATGCGTGCAAGGGCCTACCTGACGGCTTCTGCTGAGGCCACAATAATCCCAGGGCATGAAAACCTCTGCAAGTACCTGGCTATAGTAACAGTCTCACCATACACCCTGCACGTCAAACCCCAGCAGTCAGCTGCCCGTTCAGCCAGAGGCTACTGTGCCAGACCATTTGGATCTTGAGCAGCAGCCCTCTGATGGCATTTCCCAGTGGGGGGCCTACCCATACTTCATGTTGAGATCGCCGACCAAGCCGGAGACAACCTCGCCGGTGTGCATGCTTAGCTGCAGGCGTAAGGGGTTTTTGTCTGGAAGCTTGAGGCCGTCACAGAGGTGAAGGAGAGACCGCGCCAGGCCTACAAGCGAGGCAGCATGCTCCTCTCCCCCCTTCTCGGTGCCGGACATGAACGTCAGTGTGTCCCCTGCGTGCGCACTCATGCCTCTTGAGCTTCTGCAGCGGGACCTCGCCGCAGGCATGCATGAAGGTGGCCACGAGTGGTGCAGCTGGCAGGGAGGGGCTCATGCATGCATCAGTGCCCCAGACCGTCATCTGTGTCGCAATGAGATGGGCTGGACAGCACACCTGATGATTCCACCTTCGTGGCGCTGAAGCCTGCAAGTAGATTGTCAACCCTGGTGTGCAGGATGTGGAGCCACTGCAGCTGCTGTGGGCCAGGTACTGAGGCGGTCGCTCTGCCATAATCCTGCATGTTGGCCCAACATGACATGCCCAAGGACCATATGTGGTGGGCACACGAGTCAAGCTACATCTCTTCGTTGGGCAGGATGGGGACATTGTCGGGTACAGTATATAGAGTTTATGCTTTTCCTTGCTCTCATAACAGGCATTGAAGCTGGTTGAGGTCCTATTCGGACTCTCCCGCATGCACAGCGCATGGTGCAGCCCAGCCACACCCCCTTGGCGCACAAAGTGTGGTATATTTTGTTTCTCGAGAGCTCACGAGGATCTTGCAGATCAGAACGGTGGCATTATTGTAGGCCCGTCTGTAGAGCGGGTCGTAACCCTGTGGCTTGCCGATCGGCATGAGGATGTCACGAAGCAGCCTTGGTGGCTGTGATGCTCCACAGACGCAAGTGACTGCGTGACAGCTCGTCAACATTCCAGCAGAGCACGGCCCACGAGACGACGTGACAACCATAGTGCCCTAGTGCGTCGGTACGCGTTTCAAGGCCAAGCACACATGGATGCAAGCACCCCCATCACCATGCGCCCCTTAACGGCAGCGACAGTCTCCATGGGAGAGGGCCCAGCAGCATTTGCAAAAGATTTTGGCCGAGATCCTGTCCAGAGGTCGGGGATGACGTCACCACTAGCCCAGAAGCCCCAAGGGCAGAACGTTGCCTCGGCTGCCATCATGTGGACATGATAATGTCTCCATTTACTGCTGATGGCAGCTTGAACCATTGCATTTACACGTCATGAGGACACTTCCAGCACCCTCTACAATGCTGACTCTTTGGAGGCTCCAACACAGTAGCTATAGCAGTACTGTTGATCATGACAGACATCTAAGGGACTCACACGTGATTAGCATGCTGTCTGCCCAGACGCCATGTACATTCGCAGGCCAGCAGATGCCTAACCTCTGCTCATTGAGATGCTGTATGCACGGCAGCGCCCTCAGAGCCTTTGCCAAGCTCTGCCTCAATGTCTGCTTCCAAGCTCACCATGTCGAAAGCACTGGCAAAGTGCTTGACTGGGAATCCCTTCCTGTCAACCAGATACTTGTTGAAGTTCCAGTCAGCCACCTTTGCATCTGTGTCCTTCGAGTTCAGAATGTTGAGGTACTTCCATATGGGGTGTGCTCGAGGTCCGTTCACATCCACCTTCCTGAAGAGCGGGAATGTCACCTTGTACCTGCATCGCGCGCAACATGCACTCACGCCAGCCACTAGTATTGCCTTTGTCGGGGCTGAGAGGCAGCACAGCTCAAGTGCTGCCGCTTGTGTGGCGCCCCAGCAAGGATTGTGCAAAAGTGCAGCTGGCTGCGCTGCTGCGATGGCACTTGGACTAGGGTGTATGTTCTCACCTCTGCTGGGCAAACTCTTTGATGCTAGCGCCATCCCCAGGCTCCTGATTCCCGAACTGATTGCAGGGGAACGCCAAGACCTGTGCGCAGGCTGCTCAATTCATCCTTCACATGTATGCCGCAGCTTGAGAATCACACTGTCAGATACTCAGCAGATACAGCACTACTGTGTCAGATGGCGCAAGCGCCAATAGACTAGGACAGAGCGTCTGTGGGACGCATACAGTCCAATGCAATGTTTTTCCCAGCCTGGTGGCTTCAAGACTTCATGCGCTTTCGGCAGCTATGGCTGCTGCAAGTCATGAATGATCAATGCCTGCATGCTGAGCATCTGCTCAAATAGAGAATGGGTCCAGGCTGGATACAGGCCTGGCCAGCATTGCGCAAAAACTGTGGGCAGCACATGGGATTACCTCCAGCCCCCTATCCCGGAACTTGTCGTACAGCTGCTGCAGCCCCTTGTAGTTGGACTCTGTGTACCCGCATTGGGAGGCCACGTTCGTGATCAGGAGCACCTTCCCCTTGTACTCCCGCATGATGTGCTCCTTCCCATCGATGTCCTCCGCAACCTGCAGCGCTTCCTCCCGTCGATGACATGGTCTACATAAACCTCGACTATATTGCATGCCCGTCTCTCTGCTGTGCGCTAGCGGCCACAGCGCGCTGCCACAGCCACCCGCATGATGTGCACCTTCCTGTCGATGGGCTCCGCAACCTGCAGCGCTGCCTTTCATCAAAATGCAGCCACCACGAGAGTGCTAACTTGTGGCAGGAAGCATGCCATGATGATATACATGCCACAGAGCAGCAGGATACTCCGCGGTACGCTGACATCTGCCAAAGCACAGTCCCTGGCAGTGCAGCGCTGCCACCTCCAAGACCTAAAGTGCACGCCCTGCTCAACCTGATATGACAAACACCCTTGGGAGATGCCTGCAGGTTCCTGCATGCTCCTCTTGTCTGGCTTGCTGAGATGAGAAGGACCCGTGTCATGGGTCTCAACAGTGGGGGAATGTGCTGTACCATGGCGTACAGTGGAGCCTCGGGTGTTACTTCTGCATGCTGCTTTGACCCAATGTGCGCATCCTGCACAGCGCACAAGTGGTCAAGGCTGCTCAATGTGGTCATGACAGGATCGACAGGATCTACCTTCTCTCGCTAAGCTCATCAGCCTTCAAAGCAGACCTGCACATCATAGATGCTGTATGTGGCGGGTGGGTGGTAGCATTGGCCATGCATGCCTACCATGATGTTAAGGGGATGCTCTTCGGGCTTGTGGTCTTTACTGCAGGACTCGCCACAAGGCTCGTCGGGACCGTGATTGTGCACTGACTTCGGGTATACGGCTGTGAACGTCTTCTTTGATCTGCTGTCATTGAGCTGCTTCAATGCCAGGCCCCCAAAGATCAAGGCTGCAGCGACCCCTGCCAGAAGGAGCGTCCTGCAACACAGTAGTTTTGTCCGTAACTCTCATGCAGGCAAGCTCCCAGCTGGTCTGCTCATCGACTTCTGCGTAACCGGTACCAACAGAAGCTCACCTCTTGATATTGGTGGAAAGGTCCTGCTTCTGACGCCCTGTCCTTGGATGTAATGGCAACAACGGACTCGGCCGACGCATCGTGGCCACAATACCTTGGGTTGCGAGACAGCTTTACAGGGTCATCTTGTTCTCTATATGTTGCCCAACAGCGACCAGCAAGGCGCCTTGCGGAAACGAGACGGGGTCACATCGAAAGAATCACTTGTGTGATGCATGCAACGTGCTTTGCTCTTTCGGGCTGCATAGGTGCATCAGGGGAGAGCTTGCCCTGAAGCCCGAAGTGCCCAGAGCTACATGCAAGGTGTCATTTCAAGGACTGCTTGACACCAGGGATGGCTAACCCCTTTCTGAGAGAGTCGGCTCGCAAGTACATTAGCTAGGCAGGTCTGACACAGAGGCGGCAGCCCAGCAGACAGCTGTACAGGCCGGCCATAGCTAGAGCGCTGTAGCATGCATGCATCATATGAAACTACTCTCACAGACGGTCATGATAGACATTCTCCGAGGCCAATAGTGCATTGCTGATGTGCTCGAACATCACGTTTAGGTCCAGCCACCACTGTCACTGGAAACCTGTCGTCATTGCATGGCATCATGGACGGCTGCTTGCCGTTCTCACGTCTCTGCGCGCATGCAATGTTCCTAGTTTTCAAAATGCTATATTCCTGCTGGCGCATCACCGCTCGCGTCACTCAGCTGGCGAGCTATCAGCCCTAAGTTCGCTGGCACGAGGTACCAACAGCACTCAGCTCAGCAAGCGCTCACATGGCGCCGAATCGGCTGGGATCCCTCAGCGCGTCATCATTCTTCACCAGGAGCCTCCCCGGCGGCAGGTGGGAGGGCAGCCAGCCCGCTCGCGAGGGCGGCCACAGGATGAAGGGCACACGCCCCTCTATCAGCGCCAAGGGCACCTGCAGCCAGGCACCGCCCTGTTTCATGACACCAGCCTATTTCCTCCTCCTCATCGCCGCTGCTGGCGGAGCAACCCCTCTTGTCATCCCTGGGTAGAGACCTGTATGCTTGTGTGATGAGAGTTCTTGTTGGCACATGCAGGAGCAGAGAGGCATAGCAGAGGTCATGGCATCTGCAGCAGCACACTGGGCAATGAAATATTATTGAGAGAAGGGGTGCCCACACCGCGCCGTATCTGCTCCTGGAGTCGGTGCTTGTGTCAGGGTTGTCGCCCTCTACCCAGCAGTGGCCCTGCGCATCATTGATGCAGTAGTTACGGACCGTGCACGCTGCACAGGCACGGCTTCGCATTGCTGTCACACAACCTGCATCACAGCATATGGTCCTCTGTATGCCTTTGGATGGTGGCATCCCTAAGAGATCCTCGAGCACCTTCTCAGTATCTTGTTGGATCAGATCAGATTGCACATCCCTTCCAGCCACACCAGGCTGAGCAGACACTGACCCTCCTGAAGGAGGGGGTTTCACCCCACTGAGACACACATATTGAGACACACATTGACACTTTGTGCAACGCCAATCAGATCGTCTTGCCAAATGAAAGCTTGCACTATCTCTGATTCTTGAAATCGATGAGACCAGTCTTCCCGGAAGGCTTGTCATTCTGGGCACTATTGAGGCATTACCTTGGGTATCTTTTCCACATCCATGCGCCCGGGCACTGTGACCCAGTCCCCTTCCAGCGCCAGCAAGCGCTTGATGAGCATGGTGCCTGGCTTCTCCGGTGACCTGCAGCCGTGCTGCACGTCACTGCAAGCGATGTATGTGCTCCAAGAAGCCCCAGTTGGCATGAGAGCCATCTAGCTGGCTCCCCTGAAACTCAGAAACCTGAGCTGTGCATCCATCTGCACCCAAGCAGGGACGGAGGCTTTGAAGGTAACGAGTGTGAGCGTTGAGGTTGGCTGAGATCGATGTACCTGAGGAGTACCACATCGCCTCTTCTATACCTATAGAGCTTGATGCTCCATTTGTCAGCTAGGACGAGGTCACTGCTGTCACCGTCTCCCGGATTGAGCGTGGGCTGCATTGATCTCCCCCGCACAAAGGCCGGTCCGCATAGGCAGTCTTCGATCGCTATCAGAATGGGGGTAAGCTTGGCAATCCGCCATGCAGTCTTGTACATGAACAGAGGTCCCAGATCTTTCTCAGCCAAGACGAAGCCTCGTCGCAATAAGTAAAGGTCTCATCTAATGTTACAATGATACGCGATATGCTGGTCAGACACAAAGTGCTGGCGTCGCCTCACAGAGCTCCTCTCTCTGAGGGCTTGCAGAATCTCGCGTGTCTGTCTTAATGAGTGATACGCAGGTAGGCCCAAGAATGTTCAGTTTGACGTTTTGTGGCAACTCAGGCGTACTTCGGAATGCTCTGCAAGGGCGTTCGAGGGAAACACTGCAATGAGCAGGTGTGGGCACATGCGGGCATGTGAGCATGCCTCCGTGTACTTGCTCCTTGTGCAGGCGGAAACCGAGGCGCTACTCAATGGACCATTAACTTTCCGTGTACAAGTGACCCGCTACATCGAATCAAAGGCTCTCAAGCGACCTTGTGTTAGCTGTATCATCGGGTCATCCGGTCTCGCAGACCTCCGCAGCACCGGTGTTCTGGGATTTTCATAGGAAGCAGGCTGAGCACGGCTCAGCCATCAGAGCCTTCACATGGCATCGAAACGTATCCAAAAGGTACACCACACTTGCAGCAATGCCTGTCATGCACAGCAGCATGGGTCTGGGGATAGCCGCTCCTTGTGTCCCCACAAGTTATTACATCATGTGCTGTACCTGTAGCCTGGTCTTTTGTACACACCAGTCCTCCAAAATCAGGGTTAGCACAAACGGTTCATCGCTCACCACTCTTCCGTGCAAATGACAGGAATTGAAGGACCTCCAAAAAGATCCTCCCACTTCTTGCAGCGCCGGTACGTTGCCATCCTGGACGTCTCGTTGTGCATTTATTCTTGTCGGCAACGCGTCTTGCCAGTGGCTGGCGTTGCTTGTCGCATGGCTGGCACGAGCTGCAAGGTGGTCCTTCTAGAACGCAACTTTCTCACATGACTTGGTCTCTGACTCGCAGGTCCCACATCGCCAGATGATCTATTCCACTGGCAGGCGACTATAATGGGGTACTTCTCAGCTTTGCATCCCATGCGTTCAGCACCTGCCATGCCCAGCTGGATGATGTGCGCCATGCACAGGTGTCTGCTTGCTTTTGAATGCGAGTCATCTCACAATGCTCTCTGATCAGCTTTTCCCATCTGCAGACCTCCAGACAGCCCCTACTCAGGTGGTGTGTTCATGGTGAAGATCCACTTCCCTCCAGACTACCCATTCAAGCCACCTAAGGTGAGAGCCGGCTTTGGCCTTTCCTTGACATCTGCTGGTGACAGGTATCACCTTTGTGATCATCAAGGCGGGATACCGAGTTTGAAAGACTATTTCACAGATTCAACGAGGGCCATCACAGCTGCGTGATTGTGAAGGGGTTTCTGGTGCAGGTGAACTTTCAGACAAAGGTGTACCATCCTAACATCAACTCCAACGGCTCTATATGCCTGGACATCCTGAAGGAGCAGTGGAGCCCTGCGCTGACAGTCTCCAAGGTCCGAACCTCTTCTTAACGTTGGCACCTGCGTATTGCAAGCGAGCACATTCCACAGACTCATGGTGCCTGGAGTTCTGAACCTGAACCCTCATATCTAGCATGCTACCCTCTGGTCTTCTGGAGAATTGTGAGGCACCACGGTGTTGACGCTGGTCTTCTCCGTGCAGGTGCTGCTCTCAATCTGCTCGCTATTGACTGACCCCAACCCAGACGATCCGTTGGTGCCAGAGATCGCCCACATGTAAGTTGCCAGCCGCCTTTCAAAGTTGCCCATCTGCCCGCAGCATTTATCAGACAGATTGTTTCCTGCGAGTTGGATAGCGGTGCGGTGCTCGTGTGATCTGCTTTTGCCAAGGCATCTCCCCACCTGATACTCAGGAGAAGCACTTGTCGCATGAGTGACCCAAGTCTGTAGCCCTCACACAGATGTGCAGTGCTTTTGCTGCACCGTGCTGGACATGGGCAGGGAGGGCTGATTTAAGCTTGTGCTGGAACCCAGATCGGTGACGGATATTGTCCTCAATCGCGATGCTGGCAACCTTGCAGATACAAGACGAATAGGAAGCGCTATGAGGACACAGCGCGCCAGTGGACGCAAAAGTACGCGATGTGACGAGGGCCACACAGATGAGCACTGCGCTGGCTTGCTTGTACCACCAGTACAGTAGGAGGCTGGCTCTGGCGTCCCTGGCGTGCTGCATGTTGTCCTCACATGTACCATAGGAGGCTGGGCTGCAGAGGGCTGGGCATGGCTCTATGACACATTGTTGCCGGTACAGAGCACAAGGACGTCCCTGTATGGGGCAAGGGATATGTTGTAATGAGCATTCATGGTTCTGGTACTAGTAAATCCGCCATCACCCAACTTTGGGCGGCTAGTGAGACTGCACACGAGCAGTACCTTGTGCACCTCACATCACTGAGCGGGCTGAGAAATGTATGGGTACCACTTCACTGATTGGCATGGCTACCCCAGACTCTGAGATGCACTTACACAAATATCTTTCGCGCTCCGTCATCTCAACATCACGCTCCGTCTGTCACCTCACAGCGTCATGCCACACAACCCTCCTTGATTGTCAGAGGTTGCCAAGCACAACATCACCCCTGTCATTGTCACCAACCTGTATCTCGTCTCCTCTGCACTTCCTAGGTGACCAGGTAAAGTCATTGCACCTGCCTGCATGCTTGCTGCAGGCTGCATGCAAATCCTCAAATCATCATGGGTAGTAGTCAGCGCACGGGTAGACATCTCATCCTCACGCCTTCACTTCAGGAGCTGCAGTCCCCGGCGACAGAAAGAACAGCGACTCGTTCTTCTGCAGGAACTTCACAATGCCGCTGAGCCGCATCTCCAGGTGCAGCTGGTCCTCAGCTGACATGCCATTGACTGGCAAGATGTCTGGAAGCATGTAGCACAGCCGCAACAGGTGCTCCCCACCATAGATGCTCGATGGTGTTGTGCCATTGGACAGCGCCTGCGTAGGCAAGGCAAACTATCATGAGCTTAGCAGGACGTTTCTCTGGGAGGTGACCTCATGGAACTGGGCTTAGTCTTAAGCAGCGCATGGAGAGTATGACATGTCCACAGCAGAGCTGACAGGTGCCTACCTTAGCAGCCATGTCCTGCTCCTTGGCATATAGCAGCAACTGCTGGAGCGCCTTGTCGAAGTATATCCTCAGACCATTGGCCACCTGCACCATGTCCCGACATCAGAAACCTACAGGACAGCCACAAGCGAGTACAGAGCCCCATCAGATATGTACCCATGACCTTGCCTTCGCTCTACTCTCGCCTTGCTGTCACTGATATCGCAAAAGAACCGCACATGAGCACTGGGGTAGGTCAGGGGCTTACCTCCTCCTCATAACCCCATCTCATAGATGCACACGACCTTGCCATTTCTCAGTTCTCGCCTTGCTGGTACTAGCTCTGCAAGAGAGACATGCATGAGCGCTGGGGGAGGTCAGGGGCGTACCTCTTCCTCAGGCTCGACTGCGTCCCGGCTGCTCCTGGTGGAGTCCACGAACTGCTGCAGGATGTCGCTGATGCTGGGCTTGCGCGGCAGCGCTTGCTGCTCGCCGCGGTCCATGCGCTGCCAGTCCTCTATCAGCTTCTGCTTAAGCTGCGCCGGCAGCTGAACCCGCACCTGCACAGACGGCCACATGTTTGCCGTCAGGAATGCTCCAGCTCGCAGGTGGAATCACCTCACGGCTCCTGCATTGGGCTGCGCTGAGCTGCCTAGCGCCTGCATGATCTTATGAGGACGTTCTGCTTGTCCCCTGCAATCCAAGACATTGCGAGAGCGCCTGGACTTCCCTAGCATATTCACAACCTCACTTGACATGAGCTCTAGGCATATAGCAGCAGCCTTAACCTGAGCAGGTAGCAATGCATAGCTCCTGATTATTCACATGGTGCTGCAGGTCTAAGCAGTGCCAGGCTGCGAAGCATGCCTTGGAGGATAGGGGCCCAGAAACGCCAGTGGACTTGCGCTTCTTGCTGTCGCCCTTCCTGCTGGTGCCGCCAGCATCTCCCGCAGACCTGTAGAGCCAGCCACACTCTTTCTCAGCATCCCCGCACATGCGCTGATCCCTCAGCGGCAAAGCAGGGCCTGCAGCCAGCATCGCCTGCAGAGCTGGCTGGGTCTATGCCTGGCTGTCAGCTCTGCAGGCATAGACCCAGCCAGCACCTCAGCTTATGTGCTGGTGGGTTGCTAGCATCCAAGGCCCAATCGTCTTGCGCACAAACGTCTGCCTGATCAACACTGAGGGCCTGCAACTCCCATTCATGCCTGGAGTGCGGTGCGATTGCGCAACTGAGATGCCTTGAAAATACCAGCAAGAGCAGCATGAGGCTTTGCGATTGGGGGAAACGGGACCATACTTGGCGTCTGCTGTGCCCTGCGCGCTGTTCTCTCCGCCGTCCAGCCGGACATCCAGCAGCTCCTTCTTGAACTTGTGCAGCCCCTCCTGCTCCACCCACTCGTCCCACTGCTTGTTCCAGCCCTGCCATCACAAAGCGGATAGACTGTCAGAACCAACAGTAAGACAGCTGATTGGCAAGGCCAGCTGAGTTCTGGGTGGACGACTGGGAGCGCCAGCATTGGTCCACCCACTCGTCCCATTGCTTGTTCCAACCCTGCATCCGCAACCAAATCAGGTCAGTTTACATCTCTTCCAGCCACACCAGGCTGATCAGATGTTTGACCCGCCATGGATGGGTTCATCTTATGCAAGTACGCATTGACCAACTTGGCAACTCCAATCAAGTCCTCTTGCCACATGAAGGCCTGCATTGTTTGCCAACTGGATTGGATGGCCAAGACCGTCACCCAAAATGCTGAATGGCAAGGCCAGGTCAGTCCTGGTGCACGTCTAGGGAGCACCAGCATTGGTATGGGCACTATCGGTGTTCCTGGTGGTAGAGGACATCTGGGCGGTTGTCTTACCGCATAGTGGATGAGGTAGTACCACATGTCTTCCCTTCTTTCTGTCTTCAGGATCTTTGCCTCGTAGTACTTGTCAGTGTGGGGGACCAGCACGCGCTCCCCATTGCGGAAAGGCCCCCTGTCCCTCGGCATACTGTGCAGATAGACCTATCACGACGAGCGCATGGATACTGTCCGAAGGAGGTCACTTCTGGCTGCTCTGGACCTTCCCTGGGTCAAGGAGTGCCAGCAGTTACATGCTTGATGAAAGCTGCTTTAGACTGTCCAACGCATCTTTCAGATGCCTCTATTAAGTCTCAGATAAGTACCGGTGCTTGAACGTGATCAGCGCTGTCAAAGAGGTGGCAAACAGCCCCCTTTGTTGACACTCCTGCAACCTTTCGGGGAAGGTCAGGAACCTGTGTGCACCCTCTGCAATCTGAATGAGTTCATGCAACAAGTCTCGGGCTAATGGACGAGTTCAGAAGTCTACCAGGCAATGCCTTGCAGGCATTGAACATTTCAGATTCTGAAGGTCGGGCAGCGTGGGCAGGGATGGGCAGTGACAAGGCAGGATGAATCGTCTATTGCCGGCCCACTGTAAGCGTAGAGACAGCATTGTCAAGGACCACTTCATCATCCTGGAAAGCTTCTGCGATGTTCTGCCTGGGCACTAGTCAATTGCCTTGCCCGAGCTCTTATGTGAGTGGCCTGCGTCAGAGCAGGGGATTGCCCAACAGACCTGTGACAAGAAGAAGACACCTTTTGAGGTGTCAAGCTGATGAAAAGGATAAGAGCATTGCCGATAAGGTGCCCGAGGCTGCGCAAAAGACCATAGATGCACTGTCAGCTCTGCTTGGCAGGGATGAGAATGAAGACAAGGAAGCCCCATCTCGGCCCATGCAAGGCACGACTATGCTTCACAATTCCGCATACACTCATAAGCAATCCGAACGATGTCACGATCCTACTTGACCGTTGCAGGGGAGCCTCAGAAGGAGGACAGTGGGGTGCAATGGTGGTCTGTGCCACCATCCAACCAAACAGCTGCCCCGAGAAGGTGCTCGTCTGGCATCACATCTTGCACAATGCAGGCTGTCACGCCACAAGCGATTCATCACACAGAGGGCTTGCTGTGAGTGCAGGAGTGGTACAGATCCAGGGTCAGCTGGCAGAGCTCTGAACGAGGGAGGCCCAGGGCAGCAGCGCACAGGGAAGCCCATGAAACTAGGCAGCAACAAGTTTGACATCCCCACGGTGCGTTGCATGACTTTTCGGCTGATCTTGGCAGCATCGGACCAGGGGCCATGCCAGCATTGGGTGCCTAGCACAAAAGGTGTCTACTGCTACATGTCTTCGGTGCTGATGCTGCCAGGATCAGACTCAGATGCTATGCACCTTTGCCCTGCAGTGGCCCTCTTGCATGCTGCAGAGGGTGTCTGGCTGGACAGTCCTCCTTGCTGAGTGATGTGTGCGCAGGTGGAGCCCTACATTGCCTACGGGCTTTTGTTCTTGAACTTGGCAGTATATGGCGCTGGGGTTGCATTAGCGCTCACACAGGGGAATGACTTCTCCAATGACTGGTTCCTGAGCCTGGCCAAAATGAATGACAAGGTGGCCAATGGCGAGCTGTACAGGTGATCCCCTCTCCTTTGCATCCTTTGCATCCTTACATGAGCAAACGTTCCTCCAAGCGCTTGGATCTTGGCCAGACTACCCATCTTATTTTCCAGGTCCAGTGTTGCTACTGAAGCATAGCAGTATGTGCAACTTCGTACAGACCCTGTCTGAAGCAGACGCAGAGTCAGTTCATTTTCAGGTATCACGCTAATCCCTAGAGTGGACACTCCAGGTGCCAGTGAGGCAATTTGTGTGACCTTGCAGGCTGCTGACTTGCACCTTCCTGCACGCGGGGCTGCTGCATCTGGGTCTCAACTGCTTCGCGCTGTTCAGCATCGGGCCGGATGTGGAAGCTGTCTTGGGCTACAGCACCTTTGCAGCCATCTACCTGCTGTCGGGGCTTGGCGGCAGTGTGGCGTCTTTCCTGTTCAGTGACCTCGTCACTGTGGGGGCATCTGGTGCCATATTTGGCTTGTTAGGTATGCCACAACTGACCAGCCTGCATTCTTAGCAGCAGCGTACACAACACGACATAGATCCTGCTATCACCGATCATGACAATCCCCGGCGGGGCTGGGTCCTGCTGTATGCCTGCTGGCAGTCTGGAGGACCCATGCACCTGCAATACCCGTGGCTGCTGGACACATGCCAGGTCATGAGGGGTCAACGGAGTCCCAGCGACAATGACCAAGGCCTCTATCTCTGCACAGGGGCTTCGGCAGGCTACTTTCTGCGCAACAGGGCGCTGCAGGGGTCCACGCGCCAGCTGTTCAACCTGGCGCTCATTGTGGGCTTTAACTTTATTCTCGGGTCTAGCCCCGGCACTATGATCGATAACAGCGGCCACCTTGGCGGCCTTGTGGTGGGGCTGCTGCTGAGCCTGGGCATGGCACCGCGCTGGGACGTTGTAAGCACTGACCTCCCCATGCTCATGTCCATTAACTGCACTTGCCAATGGCCCGAGGTGCCCATTGCCAGTGATCCTGTGAGAGTGTTGATGTCCCTAGCTCCCACTCAATCTTGGGAGCAGGCTTCTCTACTGGACACACCCTGCGTCATGGTTCATAGACTTTCCTTGTTCAAGGAAACTCACGTTGCCGGAGATGGCCTCAAGCCCCGAGAGGCTCAATCACTGTGCTTGGGACACTGGTGTGACCGTATCTGTGTGGGCTGTGCAGCAGCGGGAGGTCGACATCCCAGCCAATTCAATGCAAGTGCCTGAGGACGCAGAGGAGGTGGAAGTGGTAGTGGACAACCAGCCTGTAGCACTGCGAGTGGTCTCAGCTGTCAGCTGCGCCCTGTCTCTGATCGTCCTGACAGGGGTGGGCATGTATGAGCATGGCGTGGGTCAGTGATGTTATCCTCAGCATGTACCTGGGTAGACTATACGTGATGAGTGATCCTATTGAGGCGCACGAGAGGGAGAGCAGGAGAAAAACCTTGGAAAGGCTTTCAGCACTTGCACTCGACAGCCAGTTGGTTGCGATTCACACATTACTGAAGTAGGCTCAGAGCAGGAGTGATTTCAGGCTTCCAAAATGGACGCTGTTCTGATATAGCAGGCTTTATAATGTAATTACTGCCTCTCAAATTGATTGCTCGAAAGGACCAACTCTGTCAGGTGGGCTGTACACACACTTAGCCATGATTTGCAAGGGACAGTCTTGAGCTTTTGGATCTCACGGATATGCACCATTTAGCTGGAGGATGTCACTCTTGACAAAGCACAGCTGTGGACGCCCGTCTGCAGACTTCCACCCTCGCTCAACAGGCCTCCTTTGGCCTTGTTGTTAATAAGTGCTCATGAATTGGTACTGCAAGACCGTCTCTGGTATATAGTACACTACTGCATCAACCCTTCCTCAGTCACATGATGCTGCACTTTGCGCCTGTACCTGTACAATACTCGCCACTCCACTTGCCACTGCTGATTTGCCAATCTAAACATGCGTCCTTATCAGGGCTTGATAAGCGCCAGGGCCTGCAGCCATGTCATCAGTGTATCAGCTGTGTGTTGTAATTAGCTCTCCTGTGAATATAGTCTGTGAGGTCGCAGGCAGCTATTGCAAATCATGAGGGTTGTGTGTCCATATTGGGGAGGGGTCGCCCACCTGGCCAACTGTGACTGGGGCACCGTTTGGGGTCAGGAACTTTACGATGGTTCCAGTGGCGTCAGCCTGCATGCACATCCAGATCTGTCAGATCCCAGTACCTTTATGTGGCAAGCTGAGGTGCCATCCTGATGTCTGTCTGTACGGGCCGACCCTGCATCAGCGCAAGACGGTACACTTCAAGCCTCTGCTGGTGTGAACGTCAGTGTGCTCCTGCCATCTTGACAGATTCTATGGAAACCATGCACCAGAGGCGCACCTCAATCTCGTTCATGAGCTTCATGGCCTCAATGATGCAGATGGTCTGGCCCTTGGTGACCTTGTCGCCTTCCTTCACAAACGCGGGCTCCCCCGGGGCGGGAGAGCGGTACAGGGTTCCAGCCATGGGCGACGCAACCTGCACAGAAGCAATCGCAGGTTCTACCACACCACGTAACAACCTCTTAGGGCCAAAACATTGCTGTGGACTTCTCAAGAGAGGCCGACACAGGGTTGAAGGTGCTATGCACGCGGTATTGGTGAGAGCTGAAGCAGGGTTGCACTTCTGTCCAGGGGCATTCCTTCGTCATGCCGGGCAGATCTAAGAAAGGGCATGCAGAAGCCTCTCGCCAAGATGTCGCAGCTTGCTTCTGCGTAGGAGCCAGGCTCCGTGCTGCTCATCTCCTAAATCATCGACATATGTACATTTTATGAGGCTCCAGCTGGGCAGGGCAGGCAATGACGGGCAGTGGGCAGCACACCTCGACGCCGTCCAGGGCAGCTGGGGCTGGCGGGCTGCCATTGGAGGAGGACGAGGGCGCAGGAGGGGCGCTGGCCGGGCCGGGCGCCTGCTGCATGGGCGGCGGAGGGGGCGCATACTGCTGGGGAGCGAACTGCTGGCCGCCCTGCTGCGGCGCTTGCTGCACAAGATGTCAGACCTTGCTCAGCACGCATTGCAGAGGCCATCCTTCGTGGGCCTACTGTAGGCAGTCGCCTTCTCACGCATGTGCTGACTAGGGTAAAGGTTGCTGGCCCCCTATTGTAAGGATCGCATACAGGACTCTGAACACTTTGTAAGCCAAACATGCTATATGCCAGCGTAAAATGGTGGTAGCGCCGGTTAGATCAGGTGGTGTAAGACACCACGTCCTCACCACCTGTTGCAAGGTGAGGTTTGGCATCGGACCCAGCATGAGCTGATATTGAGAGCCTTTCTGCGATATAGAAAACGCTGTGTGGGGTTGCTGGCACACCTGGTAGACGACCTGTGGCTCCAGAGCTTCAATGGCTTCCTTCTTGCGCACAGCCAGAGAGAAGCGCTTGCTCCTGAGCTCCAGCTCCACTATGTCTGTGTCATGTACCATCCTGCAGTATTCTTTAAAGTTAACGCCTGTGATTCTGGTGCTAGGATGCTCTCATGCTGTATGCCATCTGTGCTCCTCAGGATCCTAACACCCCAACCCCTCCAGCCAAAGGTTGGCACGCACCAAGGCAGTCGCCCCTACAGGAGAACCAGGAAGAGAACAGCTTGTTGTACCATGCAGCAGGGCACTCGGTCAGTCCAGCGCTGACAGAAGAGGGAACTAGTAAAGAGGATGCTCACTTCAGAAGGTCTGTCAGCTCATCGAACGCCAGGGGGTTGGATGTGCCATTGACTGCGCCATTGCTGAGGTTGGCGTCTGCAGATACTTCATCGACCTGGGCAGCTCTTGGCACCAGGCGAGAGGAGGCCTGTATGGATCAGCGCTGGTGCGTCAGCAAAAGCTCACCGAGATGCAGGACTTAGGCCCACACAAAGCAAAGCAGTACGACACAGAATATTATCAAAGGGTCTCACCTTGCCTACACCGTCTGCATTGGTGCGAGACCTAGGGCCATGCTGCGGCTTAGGCTGAGTGCCAGCGGCCTGGCATGGGGCTGTGAGGCCGCCCTTGCAGTGCAGAAGGCCGAACTGCATTCTGGCTCGTGTAATCACGCAGAAGGGGTGTGCCAATAGCCCTTCAGGTGGTAGAAAGCACTGAAGCCAAATGTTGGCATAGATGGGGCTGGAGCCAAGTGAGGCAACATGTTCCGGAGAGCAGCTTGCACCATGATCTTGTTTCAGACACAAAATGTCGCTTGTTTGACGTAGAGGAATGTGGAACAGAAGTATATAGGTTTAACGAGCAGGTGTCGCTACTCAGACGACTCATACACAGAAAACTGCTCTATGTGTTAAGGAGCCCATGTCGCAAACATCTCAAGTCTGGCTGCGCCATTGCTAACAAAGATGAGAAAAGAAAAATATAAACTTTCCAAAGCTTGAACGGGGTATTGCTTGTCTCTCGGAGGCTCAAACATTATGAATACATATCGAGCGACGCAGGACGTGCCTGTGCACAGTCACGCGTGCCCAGTGCTAGGAGCCCCTGATCGTCTCGCTGGGTCTCTCAGGTATTGGCTAATTCCTCTGGGCCTTTCGGAACAGGTATCATCTCACTCTGTCTGTCGGACTTACTATGGCTGCTTCACATTTTCAGGTATACGCCCTTCAGGGCAGGACCGAGTAAGTGGAGAAGAAGGCGTCTCGGCCAGGTACAACACCCATCTTGCTGCACATAGGGGTGCCTGCTCATCGCAATTGTGCTGTATGATGCATGCACTGCAGGCTGTATGCTGGATGAGGCTCAAGCCCCCATCATCTGGCACATTACTGAGCAGCACCATTCTTGTGATATCTCATATCACTCGCCAGACAGCCACAAGGACGACTGCAGGCGTATGTCGCTTTACATATGTCTCTCTTGCCAGGTGCTTCGGCTGGAGTACGCCTTCCAGTCACAGTGCTCAGCGTTAAGGCAATCTGAGAGGGCGCGTGGGAGCTCTGTAGAGGGGCAAATCAGCAGCAGCAGTAGCAGCAGTGTTGTCTGTTCAGCGAGGACCAAAGCCGGGGTCGACTCAGGCTCCGCATCGGGCCAGAGCAATGGAAAAGCAGGCAGCAGCTCCCGTGCAAGTCCAAGCGGTTCCAGTCAGCCGCAGGATCAGCAGAACCGGGTGAGCAGCTCCTGGATGTTATGATATCAACAGTCCTCGCTCTTCGGTTGTTGAAAGACGGCTTGCTGTTTCGCAACGGCCCTTGTTGACATGACTGTCTCTGTGACATTGCTTTGTCCTTGTTATATCCTGTCTATCAGGCCAGATGGGGTTCATTGTTGGACTGTGTGGAACTCCTCTGGCATTGTGGTGTACAGAGGTGATAATGCTGCTCAGAGAGCCTATCAGATAGAGCCTTAGCAGAATCTGCAGCAGGGCTCCTGTTGCTTGCTCTTGTGTGATGCTGATGGAATTTGGCACTGCCATGCAGAGGTCCTCGCAGCAGGACTTCTCTTGGGGGCGCACTGCGCGAGACGATGCATCGAGGTACCTCCCCAACTGTAGAGCCCGACATGGTGGTGTCACATCGGCTATGCTTGGGCCTAGCCTGCCCTTGACTCTTGCTAGGCAGAACAGCAGGCTCTCTTCCTAACCGCAAAGAGCCCGTGCTAGGACCGCCCTCTAGAGTGTCGTGTGAAATCATTGTTGAAGTGTGCCAGGGTCGCCAAAGGACCCGCTTCAGCAACTCTTTGGCTGCCAGTGCGATGATGACCCCTGCAATGTGCCAGGTTTGCCAGAGGGAGGGCCTCTTTCAGAGGGAGGGGCAGAGCGAGGAGCGCGCCCTCTCAAAGGGGCAGGAGCTACACTCCTGAGGACGATGCAAAAGATGCGCGAGCCGCCAAAGCATGGAATGAGGTCTACATAGTCATCGATCTCAGGGATGAGGAGAAAGGTGAGAGGAACCAATGCCAAGCTCTGCGGCACACCATAGATCTTGCATGCCCCTGAGGGTGCATGTGTAGAATTACCACTCTTACGCTCTGCATCACAGCATGAGTCTTGCATGATTCTGAGTGTGCAGGTATAGCCTGCTCACTCGCAGCGTGTGTGCTTCATGGTGTAATGCACTTTGCAGCACGCTGCCATGTTGAAAGTCACAACAACTCAGCTCAGCAATGTGACAGGAGTGTGTTTGCCTCCCATGCTTGCTTTGACTGCCCACGCAAATCAAAGGGTGCTTCGGCAGGTTGCTCACCCAATGCGTCAGATGATAGAGACATATACAGAAGTCGCTACCAGGGATTACAACAGATGGCTGATGGCCCCTGTGCACAAACTGCAGCTCTGGTCACAAAGGGGTACTGGCTGGATCTGCTCAAGGACAAAGGCGTGCTGGACATTGGTCCAGGCTCTCAGCTCAGGCAGGGACAGTACAGCACAATCAGGTGTGCGCCAATCCTGCCTGCTACTTTACACTTACAGCAGTATTGATGGGTCGCACAGCCATGATCATCCCATGGCAGGCCACTTGTTGAGTATCAGGGTCCAGAGAGCTGTGGTGCCAGTGTGTGAGAAGAATGTGTGGCACAGTGCTGAAACACATGATCAGGTGGTCTCATTGAGTTGCTATATAGCAGACTTGAGCAGCGACAGCTTCACGTTAGGACGTGTGCAGACACCTACTGCCTGACAGGATATGACTATCACTGTGCAGGCACGTGAAAGTGCGTTCAGGGTTCCTGGTCAACCGGCTGCTGAGCCAGGTGGACAGATGGGAGAGCATCTTCACAGTGTTCCGAGACTTGGAGCCTCTGTTTGACCACATCAACCTCTCGACAGCGCTGCATCGGCTGGCCAGAACGTCCTACAAGCACCGGGTGCGCCCCCTGAGAGCATGGGACGGGCACTGGATGCCTTGCAGACCCTCTCGTACCTGCACGCAGCAGCAACAGCAAATGCAAGCGTGCCTGACACCTCAGCTGCAAGCATGGCTAATACGATGCGTCACTTTGAGGTTGGCCAGGGTCAGGCAACGAAAAGCTGCACCACATGCAAAGAGGTCCCCGATAAACTGAAAGCCATTATTATTATTAAAAGGAGGCAACCCGTAGCCTAGGGCCATAGGGCATACACGTGGGAGTCTAGCAGCCTCAACCATGGGGGCCAGCACAGTCACCATGCAACCAGTCCGCAGCCCAATTGCATGATGTTGGGATGGCATGCAAAACATCAACTCCAAGGCATACTCAAGCCTGGGTACTTTGGTGTCCCCACACCAAGGTACCCATACTCCAGCCCCACAGCGACGCAACACCAAGCTGGTGACGTCGAGGGTTTCTAGGGGAGAGGACCTCCTCTGTCTGGAGCGGCAACACAGCAAGCAATCTAAACGCGCAAGGCAGACATGCACAGGCAGGCCAGTACTGCAGTCATGCAAGGCAAGGCAAGGCAAGGGAAAGCCAAGGCAATTATGCCATCAGCGTAAGAGTGAGCCCGCGGGTCCACAGTGAAAGGGGTTATATGGGCAACACAAAGACAGCTGTGGGAAGTACCACTTTAGCATGCCTCTGTGGTGCCCTGTGGATGCTGCCCTAACAGATTCCAATTGCTTTCAGGCGCCCCTGGCAGAGATAAAGGCTCACCCCCACTTCAATGAGCTCATGGGACTCCTGAAGTCCCACATTCTGGGGGACCGCATGTGGCCTCGCCAGCTCGCGAACACTCTTTGGGCACTGGGCAAGATGGGCCTGGATGACGACGAGTTCATCAAGCCCTTGTTTGCGCAGATGGAGAGGGTGAGACACACACACCTGACATCAAAAGTACTTGCTGAAGGGTTGTTCTACCTGGCTTGCCAGATCATTGTCAATGCGCAGCAGCTTGCTCATGTGCACATCTGCTTGCGGAGTAGGCACCCCAATTCTTGGCGTCACTGCCGCCGCAGCGCTTGTATGGTGGTGTTTGATAAGACACCGCCGCACAAGCAAGTGTTTGATAGGAGTCTGCATGGGCAGAGCAGGAGGCTCATGCCACGCCAAAGGAGCTTCAGAGACAAGACTAAGGGTTGCTTGGCACATAGAGCAACACGCAGCAGTGGCACGAGCAGGAGATGAGCAACATGATGCGGGCCATGGCCACGCTGGAGGCCCCTGTTGCTTTGTCTGATAATGCTTTTAGGACAGCTTCAAGGTTGCACAGCTAAATCCGTTTTACCTTGTTGCGCAGAGCAACATGCAGGAGTGGCAGGAGCAGGAGATGAGCAACATGGTTTGGGCCATGGCCACGCTGGGGCGCTCCCGCAGCATCCTGCTGCAGCGCTGCGCGGAGGAGGCGCTGCGCCGCGGCTTCTCCCGCTACGCGCCCCAGGCCATCTCCAACCTCGTCTGGGGCTTTGCGCAGCTGGAGTACTGCAACGATGCCTTCCTGACGGTGCGGGAGTCTTCTTCTCCACTGACCGCCCCTGCTCTTTCCAAGCTTCCTTCACATCCTCCCAGTGGGCCTCGTGCCATGCATGCATGCATGCATAGGGGGCTTTTCCCCCCTGACTGTCATGTCTGCAACACATGTGGAACCTCAGATGCAGAAGCTTGCATGAGGTGTCTGGGTTTAATGGCTGTAATGCAGCAGCCCAGGGAGCTGCCCAGCTCACATTCAATGCCATGTGCAATGCAAAGCCTTCACATGTGCAGACTAGAGCCAGGGATGGATCAGTAAACTGCTGCAATACAGCCAGAGCATTTGGAATCTGCTGTGCAGGCTGCAGCTGACCACTCTGCCACGCGGCTGGACGAGTTTGCGACACAGGCGGTGTCCAACATTGTGTGGGGCTGCGCCACAATGAACTTCTACCACGACAAGTTCATCGAGGCTGCTGCTGTGGACATCACCAGTGCGTCTCACTTCTTGGCAACCCCCTCACTTGCACATATGATGCGCTTTTGTGCTGCTCTCGCCGACTATGCAAGCCACCAGTACAGTTCTAACGAGACTGTGACGTGATGCTTGGATTGGGATTGGCTTGTCCTGGCACTGGCCTGTGACGTGGTCTTTTGTGACAGTGCATGGGCTGAGCATTGAGCGCTCGCGCAGGGCGCGCTGATGACTACAACGAGCAGGAGATCTCCAACATCATCCTGTCCTTTGGCAAGCTGGAGCATGTGGACATGGACATGCTGAAGGTGCGCCTATGTGTATGCCTGAATTGCTGGCACTGGGCCAGACCTGAGACCCAGCACCTCTTGCCTGGAGGATGCTCCTGTAATGCTCTGGCCCCGCCTCATGGAGGTCTTGTACAGAGGCTGCGTGCCATCACTGATGCGGCAGGCTGGATCTAGGGCTTGGGATCCATCGCGGCTTCTCAGACGGTTCTGGAAGTCTATGCCTGTGCGCATCCAGAGCAACTCTGTCCGTTGTCTGTCACAACGGCCGGCAGCTTTGCAGCCACCGACTTCTGTTGCCAGAACGAGAGTCTTTTGTGCGCACGCTAGCCGCGCACAGACTAGCCGGTACGGAGGGGCACCATTCTGACGTGTGGCAATGACGTATGCAGGCGTGCGAGGAGACCATTATCAACGGGAACCGCACGCCCAAGCTGACCTCCCAGGGCCTGACCAACATCCTGTGGGGCTACGCCACGCTGCGCTACTACCCCGACAAGGTGCTGCAGGCGGTGACGCGGGAGCTGCACCGCCGCATGGACACCCTCGGGCAACAGGCGCGCCATCCCGGTTCCTTGCACACTGGTGTCTAGCAGCTTGAACAGCCGTCTGAGGTTGCAGCAAGCGATGCAAGCTTGCCCTCCGCATGCATGCCAACAGTGCCAGGGCTGTGTACTGTCATGGGTTGAATATTCCTCTGGCGGGCAGATAGGAGAGGAGCGGGCAAAGCTTTGGGAATTCGCTTGGTTTCTTCATTGTTGCATTCTCCAGCAACTGTAATGCACTGCTGATGTATCAATGATGTGCAGTGCGGCAGGCGAGTTCCCCAAGGTTGAGTATAGTGTTGTGGGTTGTCATGATGCTCCATGCAATCAGACAATATGCACTGACATAAGTGTGTTCTCCTGCTGCAGGAGATCTCTGTGTCTCTCTGGGCTGTGGCCAAGCTGGGCTTCCACCCAGGCCGTATGCTGGTGGAGTTTGGCGCCCGGATTGAGGAGATCGAGCAGGAATTCGTGCCGCAGGCCTGCTCAAATACGCTGTGGGCCCTGGCCGTCCTACAGGTGCGCAGAGCAACTTGATTGTAGCACCAGGGAACCTACTCCATCTAACCTGTGATATTGTCCTGGCGCTGGCCAGGGCATGCACCTCATGCACCCCTCCGCAATCCTGCTTGCGGCGCCACACAAGGCGCCAGCTCTGGCATGGTGACAGCTCTCATTCTGCAAGCTGGCATTTTGGAGGGGATAAACCTTGCCTGACATACAGCTTGTGTGCAGGGTACGCAGCTGCCGTCCTTCCAGGTCCTGGTGCAGCGGCTGAGCGAGCTGGGCTCAGAGGATGCAGCAGAGCGCCTAATGGAGCACCAGCTCTTTCAAGCACTGCTGCTGGCTGAGCTGGAGGCTGAGAAGACTGGCGCGCCAGGGGTGTTTGAGAAGGTCCCCCCGGACACCCTCCAGGCCATCCGCAAGTGAGCCCTGCCTCTGGCACCTATGCTCTTCATGTATATGGGTCAGGATCGGTGCAACATACAGCTCTCACAGGGTGCTTGAGTAAGCTTCCATTACTGTCAGGGTGACAGGCGCTCCATCTAATATGGGGTACATTGCGCGCATTTCCTCTGCCCACAAAGTGCTAGTGCGCTGCGGCGCCCTGACATAGCAGCATGGCCCGGCTACAGGAGCCCCACAGACAGACATCGTGAGGCATGCATGAGCGGGCGTTGGCATGCAGGGTGTGGAGGACCACGGCCGCGCAGACGCTGAACAGCCGGTTCCACATGGACGTCTCGGAGAAGCTGCACTTCATGGGCATTGCGCACGAGGACGAGTTTCTGACGGAGGACGGCTGCTTCAGCATTGACATCGTGGTGACTGGCCCCAAGGGTCCCGTGGCCATCGAAGTGGACGGGCCCTATCACTACACCGTCAACACCCTCAACCCTCTAGGGTCCACCCTCATCAGGTCTGTCAGCGCCTCCTGCTGTTCCAGCACAGGAGCTCCAGCTGACGTTGCCGCTAATCTTCCTTGAAAATCAGCAGCAGTCCTCACAGTGCTCGCCAGTTGTTCCCTCTGTAAGCCATGACAATGCCGTCCCAATGTAGGGATTTCAGGAAAAGGTAGCAACTGGAGGGTGGAGATTGGAATGCTCCCCAGTGATAAACAATAGGCACAACATGTGTGCCGTGCTGAAGTGGCTCACAGCAAATGCATGTGTGTGCAGGCGGAGACTTCTGACTGGACGTGGGTGGCTGGTGCTGTCAGTTCCTTTCTATGAGTACTACGAGCTTGACTCTGTCAAGGCCAAGGTATGCCTACCCACGTTGCAGGAGCCTGGCTTCACTTGATTGCCTTGATTTGTTACTCATCTTCAAGGGCAGCCATTCTGACAGCGCACAGCGCCTTGAGCAGGCAGCCATATCTGCCACAAGACCTCTCTGTAGGCAGCTGGACCTTAGGATCACACATGTGGGTGCCTGGTTGATGTTATGTGCAGGCACATGCCTGATGCTGTGTGCTCTGCAGATGGAGTACTTGGCGCAGATGTTGTCTGCCGTGGGCATAGGCGTAGCCCCAGAGACGCTGCAGTCCATCAAGGACGAGCCCTCTGAGACCATCTCCGGCCCCATCACACCGCCGCGGGTACCTGTCCAGCCTACCCGTGTGCTATGACATATGCTTGGCACCTGTGCCTGCACATATGTCTCTTGGTGCCTTTTTTGACGAGAGTATTATGTGCCTGCACATATGTCTCTCAGAGTCTTTTCAATTGACAAATGGAGTGGTCAGATGTCAGGGCAAAGACCCCTGCATGCAGGGAGCACTGGGATAAGTTGAGTACGATGAGGTCATTGCTCTCATGCGGTGGTGACTCATGTGGCTGTCATGCAGGGACGGATCTCTGCACTAGAAGGGCCTCAGCGCGCCACTGACCTAGACAATGCCCGGCTGTACGCGAAAGCTAGCACCGGGAAGCCAACACTGGTATGCTCCGCACTCTTCCTGCAAGGCTGCCAATATGATACCCTATGTGCCCCCCAGCTTACTTTTTGCGGTTTTTGTATATCATCCCCTGCAAACTATCCCCGGGCATGAGGCGCCGTGTTGATCAGTGAGGCAATGAGAATGCAGGAGGACTCCACATCTGCCAGATCATCGTCATCTACGGCGGAACAGCAGTCACGCAGTGAGTATCCACCCATATTGGCCATTCACATGAGACTATGGGGATCCCACAAGCCCAGACTGCACTCCCAGCTGAAGATGACATGAGTGCATGCTTGCCGTAAGGCGTACTACGCTTCTCACATCTGCAGCTCCTAATGATAAAGTATGATTTAGCTTGCACGGACGCCGAGCTGCCCAATGCGCTTGTGTCTCGTCTGCCCAATACTTGAGCAGACGCTAATCAGCACCCCCTCTGCCGCAGGGCCGTCAGGTGGACGTCTTGTGGGGGCCGCTAGAAGAAATCCCCTGTCCATGCAACACCTCCCTGCTTTGGCGGAGGGCAGTGCAACCTCAGTTGCATCAGACAGCAGCAGTCCGGTTAGAGATCCTCGGAGCGGGCAGCATGTGGCTGAGCCTGAAGGAGATGGCTGGGAGCACATCCTGCCAGCAGCTTCGAGTTCCCCTCGCAGCCAACAACCAGGCCCGGAGCAGACGCCAACATCTGACAGAGATAGCAGTCAGGGGCAGGCGCGGATAGAGAGCAGCTCTGGGCAGCCTGGGCAGCCCGGCTACCAGCAGCAGCGCAGCGGCGGCGGCGCATCAGCAGCGCAGAACGGCGCCTCGGGCATGAGCCAGGAGCAAAGGGGCGACCACGCTGCGTTCGTGGCCAGAACAAACGAGCAGCTGGCGCAGGCAGCCGCCTCGCCTGCTGCGGCCAGCCAGGCCCAGAACAGCAGCAATGGAGCAGGGCAGCAGGGCAACAGCAGCATAGAGGCGCGAAGGCGGCGGCTGCTGGCCATGCGCATGACGGAGCTGAGGCCCCTGTGCAAGGAGCAGTCCATACCCATGCACGGCACCAAGGCAGTCATTGTGCAGCGCCTGCTAGACAGCACTCAGTAGGTTGCCAGTTGATGCCCAGGTTGCTTCTGCTCAGTCTGCTACTAGTCATCTGGGAGCCACTAGCACCCTCTCAATTGCCTGCCCCCCTCTATTCAGGGCGTAGAGGCATGAGGTCAGCTCAAGCTTTTGACGGCCTATCGACACTCAGGGTTCTGCGAGCCAGAGTGTTAACACGGCCTGTGGCTATGTGATAATGTGACGTACTCAAATGATCATGAGCTTGGGCTGGTGGATCAATGCGCCTCTTCAGTGAGAGCAATGATCATGAGTGAACATCTTTACCCCAGGTAGTCTCTCAGCACAGCAGTCTCATAGCAGTCTTGACAGGGCTGTCTTCAAAGTACACTTGCCACACCAAGCAGCGAAGGGCATTCAGCGCTTCTTGTATGTGCATGCCCTGAGCTGTGGCCACTTCAACTCCTTGCCATCTGCTGAGAGGTTTTGGCGGTGCAGCTCAAAGGTGACAAAGTGACTGTTGCTGTAGTCAGCATTCTTCAGCTTGAAGCCCAGTCCAGCCATTGCCTGAAGGAAGGGTCGATAGTCCTCCTGAGTGCCATCCTCTGGCACAAAGCGGCTCCTCACCTGATCAGCAAAACCCCAGCGCATAAGGCATGGACAAGGACATGCAGCACTCGCAAGGATGTGATGCTGGCAGAAGATCCACAGGCGTTTCAGCAGCAGTTGGGTACAATAGGGCTTCAATGATGGCCTCAAGGTTGCTCCTGTGTCTGAGTGGCTCAATCCAGGAGAATGCAGCAATGGCGCATGTGCACACCTCTGCGATCCAGATGGTGCCCAGCGGCTTCAGCACTCGCGCAGCCTCTCCCAGGAATGAGGGGTAGTCTGTGCCCATGAGCGCCAGGCAGAACACTGCCACATCCACGCTTGCAGTCTCTGCACAGCACCAGCTGCTTGTTGACATAACCTGTCATGGTCACCTTCACATCCTCATGTCTGCTATCCTAACACCATGGGAGGCCCCTGTCAAATGGCAGCATACAAGTTCGGGCTAAGAAAGTTGCCACATCCTCAAGCAGACCTCTCTTGAGGTACTTTCACAGCAGCGCTGCTGTGGGGACAATTGTTGTGAAGATTGGGCATGTACCCAAGGGGGTGTCAGCCATGTTGCATGCAATGACGCCAGGCGCACTGCTGACGAGGTCCAGGCTGTGCACCGTCTCTTGGGGCGCCATGCGCGCCAGCTCAGCGTCCCCGCACCCAAAGTCTGCCACCACCGCCTTCCTGCTGTGCTTGGCCAGATACGCAGCTGCCGCCTGTATTGGCTGCAGGGGCCACTTGGCTGTCTGCTGCTTGAAGCCCTGCAATAGAAAAATAGGTCTTGAGCTCGTTTGCCAACCTATCAATACAGCACAGGGTGGAGACACGCCGGCAGACGAGTCTGTTGATTTCCTCCCAGGTGTGTGTGCATCATATAGGTTGTTACAGTTGCACCCAGATGCTGCGGATACATCGAGGCAGACTCAAAGTCCTCAATTTGCCATTCACAGGAGAGCAGTGGAATGTGGTGAGAATTTGCACCTCATGGTACTGCTCAAAGAGCTGGGGCTGCTCCTGCATGAGCTCGAAGGCCTGGCTGCCGGGGCAGGTGTACAGCTGCTCGTTGAGCCACCTGAACTGGCTCCCTGCCAGCTTGGCTCGCATCTTGCTGAGGAGGCCAACCTCCTTCTGCCCCTTGACTCCTGCTCTTGCCACCTGGCTGCCTGATGTGGCGTCACTGCTCTTTGCTTTGCCAGCATCTCTTGAGCTCTCACTGGTAAGCCCAGCTGCCTTGCCCTTGTGGCCTGCTGCATTGCCCTTCAGCTGCTTCCCTGGCCGCTGCTCTGAGTGCTTGTCAAACTGCAAGGCTGTGTGCGTTGGCTCTGGGGGGTGCTGGGCAGCTGAGTCGTGCCCTTTGGCATTGTTGCGAGAAGCTGAGGCGTCATCCTGCAAGCTCTGCTGCAGTGCCAACTTAGGCACCGAGCTCTCTGGCAGCGCTTGCTGACTGGCTGCATCTGATTGCTTGAACTTGTTCCTATTCCGCTTCTTTCTCACCGCATCTGGCGCTTCAATTTCTGGTGCTGAGCCTACATCCTTGGACAGCCCTGATTGGTCAGCTTCAGTGTCCTGCTTGAACTTATTCCTGCTCCGCTTCTTTCTCGCTGGCTCCAGGGCCTGTGCTGGAGGTGCAGCGTCCTGCGCTAGATTGCTTGGAAAACGCTGTTGCATATCTCTTTGGCTGACCGTTCCCCTGCCTGCGCCAGCCTGGCTCTGCTGAGGGGCAGCTTCAGATTCTGCGGCAGCTGCTGCTGTTGGCAAGCTGGGCCCATCCTGCATTGTATCCTCACGGCTGTGTCCGAGTTCCTGGCCAAGGTCCTCCCTTTTGGACGTCCGTGTCTTGCTCCTCTTGCGGGCGCCCTCTTGCTGACCTGCTTCAGTTGCTGGCAAGGGCTGTGTTTCTGAGCGAGTATCTTGCTGCTCTCGGCTTGCCTTTGGAGCGCCCTGCTCCATGCCTTTCCTCTTGCCAAGCTTGGGCTGCTGCTGGCCGTCTGCCGGGCGACTGGTCTCATCTGTGGCTGTGGGAAGTGTTTGTTCTGAGGCTAGCGCTACACCATCCAGGGTGGAGTCATGGGAGACGTGGCCTGGCTCCTTTTGTGGCCTTTTCTTTCTCTTCTTGGTCTTTGGCTTCCCAGGACGTACTGTCTCAGATGCTTCTCCCCCTGCAGTGGCCTTAGAGTGCTCATGCAAATTCCTGAGCTGCAGGAAACGTGTCAAACTGGGCTTGGATAGGTCAGGGCAGCAGTGAAGCCGGAGCACATGCCTGCAGCACTGCCAGCAGGGGCTGATAGCCTGACAATGCTGTTGATCATTGTCTGCAGCTTTTCCTGCTCCACTCTGAGAGCCTTCTCGCTCTTCGCTGGTCGCTTTGCGCTCTGTGCCGCTGTGATACCAGATGCACTGGGGTATTCTTGGAATGAGCTGCCGGCACTGTCCCAAGGTGGAACGTGCAAGCCATCCATGGGGCCTATATGCAGTCTAAAGCGCACAGTGCACGGAGCTATTCCTATCTCGTACAGAGGGCGTTACATCTCTGTCAAAGGTGCACGGAATTGCATCATTGTTGCAATTTTTCTTTGTAGCTTCCACCTCTGGAGAAGCTGGCTTTCCGGAACGCATGAAATGCTCGAGCGGATGGCTCTTGAGATGGGGGGACAATCCTTGATCCTGACTTGCCTTCTGCAACTAGTCTGACAGTAGCGCAACTCCTTAGGGCAGTTTGCAGTCGATTGATAAGGTGGCCTATAAAGGCAGCACGCCCAAAGCCCTCCACACGCACACAAGTTGTGTTCTTCCTCAGATATAGCTGCAGCAAATGAGAGGGGGCAATCGTGTGAATTGTATTGTGGGAGTGGGTTTTCAAGCCATCAGTACAGGGTCTGCCTGGTAGTATGCATATATGCGGTCAAGGCCGTGGATCTCTGAATTTCTTAGCCCAAAACGTGTCAGGTGAGTGCTCTAAAGCTCGTCTGCCAATAAATTACGGCGTTTCCCGCTGTGTTAAAGCCGCATAAGGTCGCACATCTGCGGAAAGGGAATCAGAGGTCTTCCGCTCTCCTAGGCATTTGCTGGATGGAGTGCATTTACGAGGCCCCCTGACACATATTGAAGAGTCACTAATTCACTGTACATCTTCATGCAGGTGTGTTTCGGTCTCAGGCTCCACCATCAAGGCATCGAAAGGAGCCGAAGCCCTGCAATGCATTGAAGGCAACAAACACCACGGTGGCCTGGGCTCCTAAAGCCTCGGAGATCACGGATGCCTACAACAATTCATCAACATCCTTGGCGGATGTCGCTGAGGAGCTCCTCCGGAGCGAGCGACGGAGTCCGGAGCATGAGAACTCCTCATCTAGTGCTGGGCGCTTGCAAGAGCAGCTTGCCCTGCAGCTCGAGATAGCCTTGAAAGCTCAGGACGATACTGAGGTGCGTACAAGGCCGTCGCATCCGACAATATTGACATGCCTGCACAAGCTACCTGACATCAGTATCTGCATCTTAGTGCATCTCTGAGCCATGTGACGAGGTGACGGCTGGTGGAGTATCAGCTGCTGCTTGTGTCACAGGGAAGCATCACGTCGGGGACTCAGCCCTCGACACAAGGCCGCTCGCCATGGAACAAGGGCAAAAAGATGTCGCCCGCAACAAAGCAGAAGATCAGCAATGCGCAGAAGAAGCGCTGGCGTGAGTCGCCCACGCTGCGTGCCACAATGGAGTCCAAGCTGAAAGTAAGCAACTGCCAATCCACAACTCCCTTTGTCTGAGACCTGTCCTCATGCATGGCCTGCTGTGCCTGTCTGACCGTGCACGCTGCGACTGTGTGCTGCGTCCTGGGCTCAGCATCTCCTGCAAAGCATCACTGTCCAGAAGTCAATGCTTTGCTGTTACCTGCTCATTAAGCGAGACTTTGTGTCTACAGGGCTCTGTGCCATGGAATAAGGGCAAGAAGCTCAGCCTGGAGACAAGACTGCGCATGAGCTTGGCTAGGAAGGGCAACCTGCAAAGCAAGACGACTCGGCGCAAGATCAGCAAGGCTCACACCAACCTGCCTGTTGCGCCGGTACAGCCCCACTGCACCCCTCGCTTCGCAAGCCGAGCAAAGCTCATACTTAAGCCAGGACAGAAGTCTAAGTATGCTGCACACTTCACAGATGTGCAAGGCGGCAGACCAGGGAATGTCACTGAGCCGCCTGAGCACAGCTCTACTGGCCCGGCAAGTCCTCGCCTGTTTTGGCGCCTTGTGGTGGCCTACCCCTGCGCAGAGGGTGAGCAGATGGGGTGGGTGCAGGAGACGTCAGCCAAGGTGGCGTCAGCGCTGTCGGGGCGGCTGCTGACGCAGGAGCACAAGGACGCCATTGCGGCCAGCCAGCGCAGGCGCCTGACCGCCACCAGCATCCTGCGCGCTGTGGAGGACGTGCACAGCCAGCAGCACGCCTCCTCGCCCGGCTCTGGCGCTGGGTATGCCCCCTTTGCAACACCATATATAGTCCCACGTCTCATCATCCGGGCTCTTGTGCTGGATGTTTTAGGTTCTCTGCATACCAACAGGGTCCTACACAGGGTACCCTGAGCCTGCTTGCGCTCACTGCTCTCTGAACGGCCCCTGGGACCATGACACGGGGCCTGCCCCTGTTCAGGCTTCTGTACTGCAAGGAGAGGCCTACATACGGCAAGTTCGGTCGTCATAAGTCGATGAAGACCTGTGGGCAAGACGGGAAAATCTCTGTCTGCAGGCGGCGGATGAGCGGCAGCGGGGCGTCCGGCTCGGGACGCCAGCTGCAGTCGACGGTGCTGGGCAGCTACAAGGCGGAGCTGCGCGAGTTCCGGGCGCTGCAGGAGGAGCTGCAGCCCTGGACGGACGCCTTCAAGGAACAGCACAAGCGCAAGCCCACGCTGGCCGACGTCCAAGCCACCCGTGAGGGCCCCCTCCTGCCAAGCTTGTAGCTTGCTGACATCATGCCTTCCTATGCAGCAATGAGCCCTGTGCATGGGGAAGCACCATAGTTGTTGTGTTGCCTCCAGTGTACCTGGGCCATTCTCAGACACGACAAGAATCGTTCCTGATACAGGATGTTGCGTCACCATGTAAGACTGCACAGCAGTCTGCCTAGGGAAGAGTGTAAGCCTGACAGGACATACGCCAATGTCATGTCATTGCCTGCAGGCATACCGTGGCTCATCAACACATACAAGCAGTATGTGCTCATGCGTGAGCGGCTACTCAATGACACTCAGCAGCTTAGGACGAAACTGCAGCACTCCATACCTGAGTCCAGCTTTCCAGGTACGTGGATGCAAAGATGGCAACATATTGACATCTGCTCAGAATGCTAGCTGCACTGAGAGTACCCTGAGGGCAAGCAGTTGGGATGCTGGTGCATCCAACTTGTACTGATGTTCCTCATGTCACCTGCAGAGCGCAATATACAGGCTTTCCAGCACCGCATGAACGCAAACAGCAGTGGAGCTCCCAATGGGAAGGACGCTGCCGCTCGCATGGCTAGCGCCCTAGAATACAAACGGAAATCAGTTGTTGCGTCTAGCACTGCACCCACTGCACAAGCATCCAATGGCAGCCTCAGCAGCAATGCTGGTCCATCAGTCAACCCATCAGAACCATCATCAGCTGCAGCAGCGGCAAGCATGCGGGGCAGTGATCTGCCAGGTGCAGCCGGCTCGAGCGATGAGGGTGAGTCAGCAGAGAGCAGTGAGGTCAGCGAGAAGCTGGCGCGGCTGTCGCAGAGCACGCCGCCGCGCGTGGCCAGCGCCATGTCAGCGGCCGTGCAGTACCGCAAGGCCAAGGCGGCCAAGACCGCCGCGGCAGCGCGCGCTGCTGCGGCCGCAGCTGCAGCTGCAGGCAGCGGCCCGGCCAGCAAGAATGTTTCCTCTGAGAGCAGCCCTGCCACGGCCAGCACGTTGAGCAAAGCACCCCCTGCAAGCCGCAGCAATGGACTGCTTTCTGCGGGCTCCAACGGGGCTGCAGCATCTGAGGCGTTCCAGGGGAATGGGCTGCCTGATAGCGCACCCACCGACACCTCAACGGCTGCCGGTCTCAATCCCAATGGCCAAAACTAGGAGAGCCCCCCCAGTAATGTTTCCAGCGCCGGCAGGGAGTGTATATGACTAGTCAGGACTGGAACTGGGACAGAGACATGGCTGGGGGCCGAGGCGAGTGCAGCTAGGCCGTTCCATGAAGCTGCAGGGATTATTATTGGCATCCTATACAATGCCAACTGGTTGCTGCTGCTGAATGAGCAAGACTTGGAGGACGAGAGAGCAGGAGTGAGAAGGAAGTCGCATGGGCCACAGATGTGAGCCAGCATTATTAGGGAGGGCTGATGACGTGAACAACTTTCAAGATCGATAAAATTTCTGTTGCACCTTGTTGCAGGCATCAAGCACTGTTTTCGCAGTGCGGGTTGTGTTGAAACGAGAGTGTCAAGACATGCCTGCGGGAGCAAGACTGCTGCTAGGAGAGGAGAGAACGGATCAGTTAGCAATGTGTGCGCCAAGAGCATGCCGCCAATATCTTGCAGTCACCCCATCGGCATGATACCTCACCCATTGTAATGCTGATGGGGTGACTGCAAGATGCATGTTTCAGCAGTTTGTCTGATGAAGGCCTCTAGCTCGTGCAGGTCTCTATAGAAGGCCTCATGAGGTACTGCGACAGTGTGCACAGCATGTATGCCTCTAGAGGCAGCCCTAGGGCATACTGGCGTTCATGCCAATGTTGGAATTGTTAACAGGAGGGAGACTCTGTTCTTTGTAATTTCTGAATGAGAGAGACGTGGTCAGCACCGCCCATGTTAATGTCATTACAATTAAAGGGCATGCTGGCAAGTGCATGCGCCAGACCTTGCAGCAGGAGTTCAACCTGTTCTGGCATTCGAATGCCCTCATGACCATCTTCAGTGGGCCTGGAATATGGCCGATATCCATGGGATTAAAGACATGCCTCTCTGGCAATCTCTGAGCTACAAGGTGATCAGATCTCAAGCCTTCATACCCTCTCTTAGGATGGGTAGTGGAGGATTTTACCACTCCAGCCCAGCCAACTCGGCTGTCCGACCCCAGTAAGGCAGCTCCCCTGGCAGGTGCCTACAAAGGCTCTGCCGAAAGGGCTTTCACTAGGCGCTCCTTCTGCCGTGCGCATTGCCTTCTCATTCGCGGCGACAAAGTCAGATTCAAGGAAGCGTACAGACGTCGTAGGGCAACCAAGGGCTCGTTTGTCGACTTTCCAGAGCCAGGGATCACGCTTGGAGGTCGATTGTCAAGCGCATCGTCATGCTGTTCAGGGACAGGTTCGCCTGCCGATGCCTAGCGCTATGTGATTTCTAGGTAGGCCAGTCCATACTGGAGCCTAGCTCTCCCCATGCCATCATCTCCAGCATGGTGTGAATGGCGTGCCGGCAAAGGTCGTGCTTTTCACCTCGTTTCGACTCATGGCACGAGACTTTTGCCATCGATCCAGTACTGAAGAAATTGTCCAAGGCGCTAGGCTCCGCCTCCTCGCAGGTCAAAGGCCGAATCTTTATAATGGTCTGGGCTTGCCGTGAGTCACTGGGACATCTAAGGCTGCGCAATGCTCTTGAACGGTGAGGTGGCAACTGCAGGCTTGCAGGGGAGAACATCCTCGTCAGTCAGTGACATAAGTTCAATCCAGCGAGCCCCGAGGCTGAGCTAGTCCCAGATATGGCGTTTCACTGGTCTACAGGCCTCATTGCCTGGCTTAGCATCTCCGGGCTGCTTCTGCAAGCTGGCTCGCAGGGCACATCTTCCGCTGTACCAGAAATAAACAGCTCGGTGAGAAACCAGTGCCCCCAAATAAGTGCAGGCGTGACCCATACACAGCCCTACCTGCAGGAGCATGTGCTGCCAGGAGGCCAACACATTGTGCTATGCGCAGATCTTGCTGGTGGGACCTGGGGATATAGACACCACATCAGGCACATCGAGATGCATGCAGATGGTGCAGACAGCTGCAGGCTACAAACAGACCCGGCTTATGTTTACACCCACACTGTAAGGCGCTTCCTTGACATCCATCCTCCCAGTCAGCTCATGCTTCCATGGCATTTGTCTAATGTTGACTGCTGTGCTAATGCCTATAGGCATCAGCAGTATGGTATGTCATGCTGACGAGGACGTCTGTGTGTGATGAAGGTCTGAACCTGGTGTCTTGCTGCAGGTTTTGGGTGGATGACAACTTCCGGAGCAGGAAGTCCGTAAACTCTCAGGTGGGTCTGCGGCTGTGCTGTGCCATGGAAGTCGCTGATGCGTGTGACTGTGCACCGGAGGGATCCGCAGCGTCACAGCCGGGAACCTAGTGACAACCTGTGATCTGGTGAGGGTTTCTGCGCAGGGGAATGTGACCTACTACTGCCTGAACCGGGAGGATGGCGGGCAGTGCCCGGCGCCCACAGCTGCCCAGATAGCCAGCTTCCAGAGCGGCATGCAGGCCTGCTTCAGGCGCGCAGTCGATGTGGGCTTCACTACCCTGGCTGTGGCCCCCCACCTAGACGACGGCTTGGGCCTCGGTGCGTACACCAGCCTCCTTCCCAGGACTGTGATGTAGCTACATTTGGGAACACAGGCTGCCTTCCTAGGGTGTGCCATGAGGCTGCATCTGGGGGTACACTGCCTTGCTTCCTAAAGTTTGAAGCTGCACCTAGGTCCCCCCTCACTTCTGCCGAAGACACAAGCCTGAAGATTCCGCACCCTATCACGACAACTCTGCATGCTCACAGAGGGCACTGTGTATCAACATTACAGCCAGCAGGCAGCTTTGGCCTGCAGCAGGCATCGCCCCTGTAATTCCAGAACATCCCTGTCATGTCTGGACATAAGAGTGCTTGCATATACATGACACTATGCATATGCAGGTGGGTGGAGGAATGGATTGCTCTTTGACCCCCTGATGAAGTATGGCAACTACAGCTATGCTGACGTCATGCTGTACCCCCTGGCGGCTGCTCTGGCGGCGGCATCCGACCCCGACACAAAGATCTACCTGGCCATGCAGGTCTGCATCCCACGCTGTGCATGTGATCACTGTTGTAATCATTATAGTCTCTTAGGAAGTACTAGAGCACCTACTCACGTCCATGCATTGCGGCTGAGCATGCAGGTTGACATGAGCTGTGCATGCTGGTACTGTGACAAATCTTACCTATCTGAGGAATTGCCATCTTGTCTGCTATCCCTCATTGACTACAGCTCTGTGTAAGGTGAGGGGTCTGATGCAGGGAGAGATGTCAGCCACGGTCTTCTACTACCCCTCATCATATATACAGCTCATCCCAGACCTGAAGCAGAGGCTCGCGAGCGGGCAGGCCTCCGCCAGCAACATCAGGATAGGCGTCAGCACCAACTTTGACAAGCTCTGCGGCTGCGTCCTTCAGGCATGCCCTCCCCTTCTTAACCTCATGGGCGGCTATCAGCCGGGCAGCATGCTGCTGCAAAGCCCCTGTCCTTCAGGGATGCCCTGCTCTGTAGCCAGTCCCTCAACAAGTCTTAGCTGCTATGCAGCATGCTGCCGTGCAGTTCCTGCCCCTCGGGCATGCCCTACCCTGGGAGCTGTCTGTTGTCGGCTGCCCAAAGCCGGGCATCCTCCTATACAGACATTGGCGGCTGCCAAATGTGCATGCAAGGGTACAGATGTGTGCCAGCAAATTGTATCATGCAGGACTTGGTGGACCCTACACAGTATCTGCAGCTGTTCCCTGCTGCCTTCGCCCCCAAGAAGAGCCAATTTGACCTCAAGGGCATCTCCACGCTGTACAGCTCAGTAGACTTCATAGGCATCTCAGCCTACCCCAGCCTCACCCCCAACTTCACCCTCAACCAGATCGAGTCGGCCACGCAGCAATTCGACCTGGAGGCCCAGAACTTTGGGATCAACCTGAAGGATCTTCTCTTTCGCCAGGTGGGCACCTGCCATTGATAGTCATCTGCAACATAAACGAGCTCTTGTTTGTATGATTGCAAAGCGGCCTGGGACCTTGCTCTGAGGCTTGCATGTCATAAAGCTAGATTTGAGGTGCTGTGTGGGAGCCATATGAATTTGCCTATAGCTACTGAAGTCAGCACCATCCGATTGCAAAATCACCTTGCATACTCTTGCTGGACATGGAGTCGTCATCACACCATTTGTACAGTCTGGCAGCGGGCCCTTCTGTCTGTGCATCACAAAATGTGCCGTGACACAAGCCAGGGCACATTACGTATGCCACATCCTTGGTGTACTGGAACCTATCTGAAGGCCAGTAAAGCCCTTTGATTCAGCTACGCCTGATGCACACAGGGCAAGGAGCTGTGGTGGAATGAGTATGGCGTGGGGGGAGGCGCCAGCCAGAATTGCAGTGTGTAGGGCTTCTGATGCCATGAAATGCCATGAGATGCAATGAACTGTCATGGGGCTGCAGGGCAAGGAGCTGTGGTGGAACGAGTATGGCGTGGGGGGAGGCGCCAGCCAGGACGGCAACACGCCCGCCAGGACGGCGGTGCAGGCGGCCGCCACGCCCTTCTTCGGCGTGTTCGGGGGGTATGTCAAGGCCCGGGACCCCTGGCAGACCCCCGAGGTCAAGGCCTACAACCACTTCTTCTACCGCCAGACCCTGGCCTACCTGGACAGCCGCGGAGTGAGCCCCTCACCCCTCCCTTCTCCTGTTGTAGTCACGTGGAGATATGCCAATCTGCTAGGGGAGACACCCTCAGCTGTGTGCTGCTGCTGGTGATTGAAAATGCCTGCATCACCCCTCCCTTCTCCTTGCCGTGCTTGTGTCAAGGAATCCCAAGCTGCTGGGGGACCACACCATTGGCTGTCTGCTGGTTCTGCTGACTGAAGGGATGCATGCATCTCCAAGACTTGCCTGACGACAGGAGCTGCGTCAAGGAATCCGAGTCTGCTAGGAGAACATGCTCTTCAATGTGTGCTGCTGCTGACTGGAGATGATAACATCGTGAGTGTCTTTCCGAGGGCAGGAGCTCATAGGATGGAGGTGGTGAGAAGGAATGTCATGCCATGCCCAAAATCACTCTTGAGGATTCTGGGTATGAACTGTGCAGAGCTGCCCGGGCTGTCAGTACCGCGTGGACGGGATCTTCATCTGGAACGATGCCAGCTGGGATGTGCAAGCCATCTACCCCGAGAGCACCACCGGCGAGGGCTCCTACAAGTGCGCCCACCTAACCTCGCACTTATACGCTTGGCTGTCTGCCACAGAGATGTGATCCGACATAATAGCTGACCACTTGATTCACCCACTACTTCATGAGTCCCTGAGGGTCATGCGTTGTGCCTGGTCCCTGAGGCAAGCTGGAGTCGTTACGCTTTAATTAAAGATCTAGGGGAAGGGCTGTGCCTATAGGAGCGAGCACAGTCATGACGCGGCAGCGTTCCTTGCGCAGGGACCCATACATTGTGGACATCATCAACCAGCACAATCTGAAGTCCATGGGCGGCGGCCAGGTGTCCGCATCCTCCGTGGCAGCTTCCCCCGCTGCGGCAGCTGCCCCGGCAGCCGCCATCTCCACCGGAGGCAGCACTGGCGCAGCCGGCAACTATGCCACTGACGTGGCGTCCAGCTCACAGACAGCAACCGCCTCCAGCCCTCCTCCAGGTGCAGNCAAGGCCCGGGACCCCTGGCAGACCCCCGAGGTCAAGGCCTACAACCACTTCTTCTACCGCCAGACCCTGGCCTACCTGGACAGCCGCGGAGTGAGCCCCTCACCCCTCCCTTCTCCTGTTGTAGTCACGTGGAGATATGCCAATCTGCTAGGGGAGACACCCTCAGCTGTGTGCTGCTGCTGGTGATTGAAAATGCCTGCATCACCCCTCCCTTCTCCTTGCCGTGCTTGTGTCAAGGAATCCCAAGCTGCTGGGGGACCACACCATTGGCTGTCTGCTGGTTCTGCTGACTGAAGGGATGCATGCATCTCCAAGACTTGCCTGACGACAGGAGCTGCGTCAAGGAATCCGAGTCTGCTAGGAGAACATGCTCTTCAATGTGTGCTGCTGCTGACTGGAGATGATAACATCGTGAGTGTCTTTCCGAGGGCAGGAGCTCATAGGATGGAGGTGGTGAGAAGGAATGTCATGCCATGCCCAAAATCACTCTTGAGGATTCTGGGTATGAACTGTGCAGAGCTGCCCGGGCTGTCAGTACCGCGTGGACGGGATCTTCATCTGGAACGATGCCAGCTGGGATGTGCAAGCCATCTACCCCGAGAGCACCACCGGCGAGGGCTCCTACAAGTGCGCCCACCTAACCTCGCACTTATACGCTTGGCTGTCTGCCACAGAGATGTGATCCGACATAATAGCTGACCACTTGATTCACCCACTACTTCATGAGTCCCTGAGGGTCATGCGTTGTGCCTGGTCCCTGAGGCAAGCTGGAGTCGTTACGCTTTAATTAAAGATCTAGGGGAAGGGCTGTGCCTATAGGAGCGAGCACAGTCATGACGCGGCAGCGTTCCTTGCGCAGGGACCCATACATTGTGGACATCATCAACCAGCACAATCTGAAGTCCATGGGCGGCGGCCAGGTGTCCGCATCCTCCGTGGCAGCTTCCCCCGCTGCGGCAGCTGCCCCGGCAGCCGCCATCTCCACCGGAGGCAGCACTGGCGCAGCCGGCAACTATGCCACTGACGTGGCGTCCAGCTCACAGACAGCAACCGCCTCCAGCCCTCCTCCAGGTGCAGGCTTCCGCCACACACCATTGAGTGTCACCACCCCTTCCGACTGTGAAGAGCATAAGGAACCTGCCTTCTTGTGCGTGAGCCCAGCAGGGAGGTGCTCTGTATACCACGGAAGCCCTGATTGCAAGGGTAGTAGCACGCATGGCCTTGCGTTGTGCAGTCAGATGTCCCTCTGTCGGTGTGCGTGTTGCCAGTGCCTCAGCTCTGATGTATGCCTGGTTACTGTGCAGTGCTGTCTGCGAGCCCTTCCAGCAGCCCTGTGCCTGTGTCAACACCCTCACCAACCCCCTCACCTACCCCCTCGCCTGTTTCGACACCCTCACCCAACCCCTCACCTACCCCCTCGCCTGTGTCAACACCCTCCCCCACCCCCTCGCCTACCCCTTCCCCTACATACAGATCCCCCACCCCCTCGCCGACATATACACCCTCACCCTCAGCGACCCCCAGATATGTCCCAACATATACACCCTCGCCCACACCGAGGCCATATTTCACACCTTCACCCACGCCTGCAGCTACCCCAGCAGCCACGCCGGCACCCACGCCTGCAGCTACACCAGCAGCCACCCCAGCACCCACGCCAGCAGCTACGCCTTCACCCACACCAAGCGCCAGCAGCGCTACAGCGTACTCGACAGCGCGATCCCAGTCGCCCTCTCCCAGGTCAGCACCATGTCTCCTCATGTCCTTTGCCATGCTCTAGGTTTCTCGTGTCCATGTGGGCTGAAGTGTTGCTGTGCTGTCGACTGGTGTTGGGCCTGAGGTGTGCACGGCTGTATAGGCATGCCTTGACAGAAGAGCAGTGCCTGTACAGCTACCCACATTCGAGCAGATGGCCAGTGACCTTTCTTAGCCTGTATACAAGGCCAGTTTTGTTGTACTTCTGCTCTAACAATTCCGATTTGCCATGCAGCCCAACATACACTCCTACGCCCAGCTACACACCATCATACAGCCCGAGCCCGAGCAACTCGCCATCAAACAGCCCCAGTCCTAGCTACTCGCCATCAGCCAGTCCCAGTCCATCTCCCACCTACTACTCACCTCCATCAAGGAACTACGGCCCCTTTGGATCCGGGGGGCCTGGGGGCGGGGGACCTTTTGGAGGCGGGGGGCCTGGCGGCGGCGGGGGGCCCTTTGGAGGCGGTGGCCCCCCCTGTCCCTCATTCATCTGTGGAGGCAGGCGCAGGCTGGGCGAGGTTCTGGCCCTGCTGTTCTGAGCCCCACCAAGTGGAGCTGAGGTTGGAGTGGTGAGTCTACCAGCACTGTACCAGGGAGCACACTTCCAGCTTTGCCAGCATGTCATGCCAGCGTTTGGACTTGCCAGTGCAGTTATAGGTTTGTCTGAGCCTGTAAGATGCACGTATAACAGAAAGTCTCTTTGTCAAAGGAACTGTCTGTTTGCAGAAGCGCACAACTGGTGGTTGGTGCATGCAGTGAGTTGTGCATCCTGTCTTGGCCTCGAACTAGCGCATATGAGTTGTTGCACATCTCAGGATTCCTGTGCTGCTGCAGGAAAAGGGGAGGCAATGTCTTGTTTCTTGCGTCAGCAAATGAGGGCAAGCAGCAGTACCACTCCAGCCCAGATGTCACCCTGTTCATTTCATAGTTCTAGCGCTGAAGTATTGATAGCCAGAGGTCGAATGTAGTGTGAGTGAGCTCCTTGCCTGTAGCCTGTAGAGGCAAGAGCAGATTCTTTCCTCTGCTGCAGCCCCATCAAGAGTGTGAGGCGCAGCCCCCTATCACCTGCAACAGGTGTAGCTGCAGGCGCAGGGTGATACCTGCCATGCCTTCTGTCTATGCAGCACTCTTGACTCATCTAGGGATATGCAGCGTGATTGCAGATTGGTCAGCTAGCCAGCACTGCTTTAGCAACTGCAGGCAGCAGCAGCAGCGGCCAGCGCGCATGGGGATGAGACAATCCGCACACAGGCGCTGTGCTTGAGCCTGTCCGTGATACGGCTGCATTTCTTACAACAGACCAGCAGCTGGGCTGTGTACAAGGATTATCCTCAAGACAGCTTGTGCCTATGGTGAAGCCTGCAGAGGCATGAACACCAGATGAACTTCTGCCCGGAGGCACTTCATGTCCTGTGGTAGACTTGCGCCCGTGCTGGGCTACATGAGTGCAATGATGCTACTCTTGATCCTAGACTGCGTCTCAGCCTGGTCAGGTTTACCTTGCAGGTGAGAGCTGGATTTACCCAGTTCGGAATGTTTGACATCGTAGAAATGAGGCTGAGGCATGCAGATGCAATCCTGATCTGTGTGCAGGCTGGGAACTACATTGCCACAGGAATTACACCAGCTGCAGCATTCTGCTTGTGGCCTGTCTGGTAGGAGAGAACAGCATATATCATACCTTGATTTATGAATGTGGGTATTTCAGACTTGATGCTCTGGTAAACTGCTTTGACCTGAGCCTTCACGATGGGTACACTGGTGCCTTCGCGCCTGCAAGAATTGCCGCTTGTGTCATATCATAGGCAGCTCTGCTCAGTCTTGGCCTGCTGTGATGGCAGGCATGTCCCCGTCCTAGCTCTCATTCAGGAGTCCTACACAGGGAGAGCGACATCTTACATGAGGAGTCCTGTGCATCCTGCATGCTGTATGACACCAAAGTGCAAAAGGTCATCCAGTCACATCAGGACCAGAGTGCTGAGGCGATACTCTCTCATTAGAAGACCACTTCTGTGCAGCAAGGACGCTCTGTTTGCATCTGCAAAGGAAAGCAAATTCTACCTTGTGCTGCAACAGTCTAACCACCTAGCATCAGCGTCAGGTTGCCCAGAGCTATCGCTGTGTTTCTGGGACCGAAATACAGGAGGCTCTGCGCACCGACCATTCACTACTATTGTCTCTGGATCTGGAAGGGTCTGTGCAGAGCCTAGAGGCGTGCTGACCGGTGGGGGACTTCTGTCAGAGCTTGCCCATAGAGATCGCCAGAGGAGTGGATATGTGCCGTCTCGACCTCTTGTGAAGAGTCGTTATATAAATCAGTCCTAGAGGACAGCTGACGACACAAGTGAGACAATGGGTGGCGCTAATTCACGCCACTCCAACAACAGCATCCTTACCAAGAAAGAGCTTGAACGCATGCAGCGGAGGTTAGCGCCATTCCCTCTTGCCCAGCTGACTTCGTTCCTAGTGCTCGAGCCATACTTTCGTGTTCCTGTCTCGTTGATGTACCATGGACTTCCCTGTACCAGAACATCTTGCACTATAGTCTTGCCTCCTGCATACCTTGGGCTCGTTTGCAGATCTTGCGGTATCCCCTGAGGCTGCAGTGCATCATGTAAGGAATATACATCGCCCACTGAGCTTGCAGACAAAATCAGTGCACATGCAGGATTGCGCGGCTGGCAAATAGTGGCAGCCAAGTGGCAATAGCAGACATGCTGCAGCTGCCGGAGCTGTCAGGGAATGTGCTGATGGAGCCCATACTGCGGCTCTTTGATGGAGACAGGGACGGATACCTCACAGAGGCGGAGCTCATCAAAGCAGTGCAGCGGCTTGGGGAGCTGCAGCAGCCTGACGCTGATCCATGCCTCGGTGGCATTCGTCTCTGCCCTATTTTCAGTGGTTGCGATATGCTCTGACTGCAGGACCTACAGATAGCTCCAGCCTGCACAGTCATCACCGACTGTGAGATCTTGCGTTAGCGTTGTGTATCATATCCCGGAAGCAACCCGTGAGCCTGTAGACTTGACTGTCCATAAAGGGTGCGGGGGATGGAGGCTTCAGTCAGTGCTATCCATAAGAAGAATGTCAGCATGTAATGTTCATGCAAATGTGCTGGTTGTGCAGTCATCTTCCAGCTGTACGACAAAGATGCGGATGGGTATGTTACCAGTGAGGATGTGCTCTCCCTCTTGCGCAAGACAGCGGCCAAGGCGCTCTCAGAGACTCAGCTGCAGCAGGTAGGCTCTCTCAGCAGCCCAGATGCCTCAGAAGACATGCCTGCATGCAGTGGTGTTGCAACAGGGCGGTGATTGTGACATGTGCCCCCCCTGTGACAGGACATCCACCATGCAGTGGTGCTGCAATAGGATGTACTCCCGACATGCGCCATGTGACAGGACGTCCACCATGCAGTGGTGCTGCAATAGGATGTACTCCTGACATGCGCCATGTGACAGGATATCCACCATGCAGTGGTGCTGAAACAGGGCTGTACTAGTGACATGCGCCCATAGCACAGGATGTCCACCATGCAGTGGTGCTGCAACAGGGCTTGATCCTGCTCATGCCCCAATGACGGGAAACCTCCCAGCAGTCCAAAGAGAGGTTGAAGGGATGGCTGAGAGACTGCATGATTGCCGTGCAGATTGTCCAGGCGACAGTTGCAGCGCACGACAAGGATGGCGATGGGCGCCTCAGCAGGAGCGAGTTCAGGAGCCTCATCGCAGCCAGCCAGCAGGAGAACTCCAGCCTGGCTGTGAAGGTTGCATGAGGCGCTTCCCGCAGTTTTGGAGGACTCACAGTTGTGCATGCTGTGGGTGCAGCACTGAGGCTGTAGGAGACTTCTGTCTGCAGATGTATTCAGAGTAGAGGAGCCTCATTGCAGCCAGCCAGCAGAAGAACTCCAGCCTGGCTGTGAAGGTTGCATGAGGCGCTTCCCGCAGTCTTGAAGACCTTGCAGTCAAGGGGTACAGCACTGAGAGCGTAGGAGAAGTCTGTCTGCACATGCACTCGGAGCAGAGCTGCATCTAGGTCATAGTCGGTGGTCTCTGGCGACTTGGCATGCAGCAGCTCCCAAGACTCTGCTATTCATTTCCTAGCAATTTGGCAGAAGGCTGCAGGTACAGTCTCCTGGTGGGCTTATCAAGGAATCATTTCCTTCAGCAACTCAGCATGTAGCAGAGAAGTAGCTGCTAGACAAGCACACACAGCATTCCAGCTAAGAGTTCCTGCCTTGGTTTCAGATTGCCATCAGTTCCCTGAGGAATGCCAGCCACCTTGTAGGCTGCTGCTACTGCTGGCAACACTAGATGGATAGCACTCATACTGCCTATGAGATGCATTCCTGGCCGCGCCTGGGTCCTGTTCTGAGTTCACACAGTGCATAAGCCAAGTGGCGCTCTGAGTACGCTAGCCAGCAGTTGGCCTCACTTTATCCTTGCACAAACTCCCACTCTCTGGCTGATGTGCTTTGGCAATCACCCACAAGAGATTGCATTGTACATGGCACCCAAACCAGCACAAGGTGTGCTAGAGAGTGAGTGCTCCGACGGCCCAGATAAATGAGCACATCCAGCAGGCACCCACACAGAGTCAGTGCTCTATACAGACCACGCACTGCTCAGCGCTTGCGCAGCAAGGCAAGGCCGGCCAGAGCACCAGCCAGGATTACCGCTGTGGTCACCCAATATGCGGCAGGCTTGTCCCGGCTTGGCAAGATTGCACGAGATGCCTCTGCCTGCATCCACAATCAGCATGCTCTCAACGTCCCATACAGTCCCTCTCACTCTGAGTCTCACGAGCGTTGTCAGAAACCTGTATCTCTGTAGAGCTGCATGCAGCAGCAACAAGAACTGCTGGCAGCCTAGGGTTGCCAGACACTGAGTGTCAAAACGTTGTCCCAATCGCATGTCCAGAAGACCCGCGGTCCCGCCAGATGATTCCTGGCCCAGGAACCAGGCTCACAATGAAGACAGGCTCAGCAGCAACTACAGAGGATGCTGTTCGAGGGCTTACGAGGCGGGCTGCAAGGGGCTGCTGCGGAAGCAGGCACAGCGCGACATGCCGAGAGCGGCAGGGCATGGGGAACAGCCGCTGGAAGGCTGCATGCATCGTCTCTGGGGAGGCCTCCGCATTCACCTTGGCCCGGCACTCCTTGCGCATCAGGAACGCCTTGTCCAGGTCCCCCGTCTGCGCATGTGTGACACCTCATCAGCTGCTGCTCCATTATATCTGTCTCAATTCGTGGACAAGTCCTCGGATGATGCAATGCTCCTGGGCCTGACCAACGAGCAGCCTAAGGGACTGCCGTGACAAAGACACCATAGTTTCCTAAGCAGATGCCAGGCGGCAAGGGCACAGGCATCCCCTTCCCATTAAGAAAATAGCAGGGGCAGCGGCCAACTTCACAGCCCTTTTGATGCAGCATCCTTTCGAGCCACACAAGGTTGAACAGATGTTTGACCCTCACTTGACGGTTTCATCTGAGCAAGCATACAGTACTCTCAATGGGGTCATGCTCATTTATGTAATGCATTGCCACCGGCTCTGCGCTGCTCGTCAGAGATTGTAGCGCCGCATTGGCAATGCTTCGGCTTCATGAGGAAGGACCCCAGAGATGCAGAGCGTCACCTTGAAGTACTCGCGGTGCTGAAGCATGTTGACGAGGAGCTCGTGCCAGAAGAGGTTCTCCTGGAGCACGGTCTCCCACTTGCGTTGCTCCACCTTGGTCACCTTGGCCACCTCCTCAGCAGTCGGCCCGTTCTCCTGCAATCACCACAGCCGCCTCATTTAGTGTGTTACTCAGGCAACGGCAACTGTTCTGTCTGGTTCTGTGGAGCGCCACTACGCACTGCACATGGTGAGCTGTGTCTTCAGAAGCTCAGGCATGGGTACCGCCACGCCTGCTGCAAGCCAGGACTGGCTGCTAATTAGGTGTGCCAAGATGGGCCTGCAGCCTCAAAGCAAGGCAAATTTCTGAGCCTAAGCATGCAGCAGAGCAGCTCAGCACAGATTACTGTGAAGCACCCCCGAGACACCAAGCCCGTCTGCTCTGAGGAGGCCACCTCTGCCTGAGAGACACAGATATAAGCCTGAGAGAATGCTGACAATGGTTCTGGCGCACCTGCAGGTCTGCGAGCTGGGAGAGCGCCAGCTGCACGAGGCGTTGCGCGTTGGCGGGGCTGCACTGGAAGGAGATGCTGGCGTCCTGTTTTGACACCACCATCTCCGACGGCGCTGTCTTCCCGGCGAAGCGCGACACATGTACCCCATACACCTGCGCATGAAGCATCTGCCTCCAGCTCGCCGTCTGTTGTTGAGCGCGCCATGCAGACTGAGCTTTAAACTTCTGGTCAGTCTCACTGGCAAGGACGGGACACCTGACGGCCAGCTCACGCAGGGGTCATGCACCAGTTAGAGAGCGGTGCAAGAAGAGGACAGCGCACTGTCAGGAGCTTCAAGGGCTAGGTTCTGCCCCCGGACAGGCTCATGGGAACAACTGGGCTCCTGATGACCACGTCATGGAAGGACGATCTTCGATGGCCCATCTTGAAGAAGAGAGAGGTGCAGAGCATGAAATGCATGGGGTAAAGGGAGCGCACGTCGCCCTTCTGGAAGCGCATGACGCTCATGAGGCGGTTCTCCAGGACCATGGTGCACAGCGTCGTCCAGTTGGTCTCCAGCGTGGCCGACACCGCGTCCTTCAGGCAGATCTCCACCGGGAAGGAGATGAGCGCCTCCGCCATGGGCGATATCATGGGCGCCCTGTCCAGCGCAGAGCACAGCTCAATGACAATGGAAATACAAATACTGGGGGACTGCTCATTCTCTGCAATCATCGTGCACACCGATTTCAGATCGATCTCAAGGGTGGCTTAATCAGCAGTCTGCAAGAAGATCATAAGCACCTCCCTCAGCACTGTAGCAACGAAAGATGCAATAAGCTTAATGGCCTGCAGGGCTGTTTCTGCGTTGCGCTTCCACATCAGTGCCTGTGCCACGCTGCTATCATGAGATACACGTTCACAATATGACTGCTGCACACCTGACAGTCTCTGTGATGACGCCCTGTGGGAAGGAGCCAGGCAGAGGAGTGATGTCCACCAGAGATACGGGCTCTGGCTCGCCATCCTCTGGGACTGGTATGGATGCCAGATACTGCTGAACCAGCCTCTCAAACTCCTCGACCTGCAGCCCACAGCCCACACACGACTTGATATGGCATTGGTGGTCTTTTGTATGACACTGACCAAGCCCTTATCACTACTGCTGCTAGACACAAGTGAGTGAAAACTAAAGTCACATCACATCACATTGCATGGCACCTCACATCCTCTGCCGCTCTCAAGCTGGACATCGACATCGAGGTGTCCCATATCAGCAGAAGAAAGCAATTCATGACACACCTTCCACAATGCAGATGCTGTGTCATGAAACTGCTTGGCTCGACTGAAGTGGGACACCTTTGTGCAAGGAGGTTACGCTGCATGCATCATAAGCATGTGTGGGATGAAGACCTGAATGAGCAGGCAAGGTGGCGCACCTTGAGGCTGCCAGTGAAGCAAAGGGTGAACTCCGCAGGGTTCTGGAAGGAGCGCGAGAAGTAGCGGAAGGCGGCTGGCAGGTCCAGCTTGTCCAGGTCAGACACCGTTGGCGGCTCAAAGTAGTAGCAACCCTGCACAAGAAAGAGATAAGATGAATGGAAGCACTGTGGTATTGGTCCCATGCTTCTTGAAAAGGCCTAGGTGTGGTGCAGCAGATAGTGCATGGGAGCCCTCCAGCCTATCTTGTCCTGAGCTCTCCAGTTGCCTCACATTTCAGGATGTCGCAGGATACTTTGCTTGGGACTGTGGTTCATCTGGGCATTGCCGGGAGGTATATGTGGCGTGCATTGCATACTATACATTGCACATGTCACTTGGTGACATGGTGTCATTTGTGTTGATCTTTACCTCACAGCAAACTTGGCGCACACGCGCCATGAAACGCTGCGCCGGGTTGCGCAGCTGCGCTTCCAGCATGTCCCGCAAGTTCCTGCAGCATGCCATGGAGGGATGTCAATGGGCTCGTTCAATATTGTTTTCAGCAAGTCTGTGTTGCTTAACACCTTCTCAGCAGCATAGCTCCACATTCACAGTATGGATGCCGATATGCTAAGCTTACAGATAATGTTAATTCCATTAGGAGATGCGCAGCTGCTGGTTGCGTCAGGCTTGCTGCGCGACACGCATGTCAATAAGGTAGTGGAGAGAGCTCACCGCATGTAAGTGTCCAGCTCTCCAGGAATGGGCTCCAGGGTGGTGGTGAAGAGTTTGTGAACGAGCTGCATGGCCGTCTCCAGATTCTCGGGGCTCTGCTCCCCCGCAAACCTGCGCCAGAAGGCGCCGTGGTCCGTCTTCAGGTCGCAGCGCTTCCCCATCAGGATGTCACCCATTACCTGCGCAGCCAGCCAAGAAAGTTGACGTCAAGACTATACAAGAAGCATTCCAGGTGTCCAGGGCCGTCCACAAAGGCCAATTGCATAGGTGTCATCCCTGGCTATGTACGTCAAGAGCTCCAACTGGCACTCATTACTGTGTGGTGTACCCTTGTCATGGAGGGGCTGGAGAAGGTGAAGTAGAGGGCTCTCATAAATGCCACAGTACCTCGGGCTTGATGCCGAAGATGCCCTGCTCCTGCGCGAGGGGCGCGGAGAGGGAGGCGGTGCGGAAGAAGCTCTGGGGCGCCTGCGACAGCCCGCCCGGCGCAAAGCCGGTCATCAGGATCTGGTCGTCCATGAACTCCGTCACCTTGTAGAACACCTGCAGCCCAGGGGCCATCTTTGTGGAGCATGGCGCAAACCTGCAGCTATGAATGACAGCCATGCTCCTGTAGAGGACCTGCAGGCCTCTCTCCAATTTTGCAAGATTACACAGGCAAGAAGGCTTAAGGTACCAAGACGTGCTGCTGAGATTTTCTGTTCCTGCCCAGCGCACCCTGTTGGGAGAAGCAAATCCCAACACCCATTAATGGCACCTTGAGACTTCCTGCATATCTTAGTATACACGGAGGGGCGCCCAAACCTTCATGCCGTTGCCCAGCTGCAGCACGGTCGCGTCCAGCTCCGGCCAGTGCCGGCGGTCCTCGATGGTGCCCGGCTGCGGCTCCTGGCCCTCGGGAATGACAGCCGTCGGAGCGTCCTCCTGGGCCCAGCGCTCCAGCGTTCCCTCCCTCTCCGCTGCATCCACCCTGGCGACCACCGCTGCCAGCTCCTCTTCTGACACTCCCCTGCATGCACATGATGACTTGCCTGACAGCACTGTATCGTGCTAAGAACATTACATGCTGCAGTCCACCCCTCTGGAAGTTGTGCACTGGGGGACCAGCATGCAGCAACGCCATGCATGAGGTCTACAGCTGTCCCGGGATGCCAACTTGTATGCGCGCAGTACACTATGCGAGCAGTTCTCATCCAGACACAGGCCCTCAACGATCTCGCTATTATAATGCCATCCATGGCACTAGCACCTTGAGATGGCATGCCTTAAACTGCATGTTCATGTCTTAGAATTATTGGTAAAAGGCAGGGTGGAGCCAAGAACATGCCTGCGGTGGGACACAGCCTTGACGACGCAGCTGGCGCTGCTTCTGAGCTGCTCCGCGACCTGCTGGACGTCCTCTGCCGTGATCTTGTCGATGATGGACTTGAAGAGCCGGGCCTCCTTTTCTCTGCCCACCACGAACTCGTCCGTCAAGAAATGCCTCACATACTCCGCTCTGATCTCCTGGCCATGACACATGGAGCCGTTACTACACCATTCCCCTGCTGTGAGTGTTCTTACCCTATGCTGAGCTTGTTCAGAGAATGATCCAGCTGTGGCGCTGGGGCTGCATGCCAGCGGCTGCAGGGCTATTACGAGACACCATGAAACACAGTGCCTCCCAGCTTGTCACGCTGGGCGCATGCATGACATAGACGATGCCTGGCACTCCTCACAACAGCAGCACGCAAACATTGGCCATGAGCACTCCCCTTCAAGAGCTGCTTTTGGTCAGCCAATCACATTACTGAGGCTCAACAACAAAGACGTTACTGAGGCTCAACAAAGTTGCACTGGTCGTGCACCTGGGCGTAGACTTGGTCCCTCTCCACATAGAGGGACTCATAGTCTGCCAGCAGGTAGTCATGCGTGTACTTCAGCTCCCGCTCAGAGAAGCCGTACGCCCGCACCCGCGCGACCTCTGTCAGAATGGCCTGCAGTGCAATTGCCTCTCCTCAGTCTGACCTGCCTTCCCATATGCTCTGCATCATCCATGCATGCCTGTTGCCATGGGCATCACAGTGGGTGCAAGATCCATAAATCAGCTACAGACCCAGACCGACAGAATGCAAAAGCTGTAGAGAGTGTCATACCTCCAGGCCTTCAGCCGCATGGCCATCTTGCACCACAGCTGTGAGCACCATGGCCCGAATGGTCTGTGTGATGCCCTCTGTGCCAGCCTGCAGCAGCAGACTGCCCTATACATCTGTATGGTCACTCTACAGGAAGGTCTGGCAGGAGACTTGATCTCTCAACCCAACACCAAACAACTCCCTTGGGCCGATGACAAACATTAAATGTCCAAGACAGTCTCCAAAGATTGCAGGGCCAGACATGACGGTAGGCAACGTGCATCGGCACAGCGCAGATGCAGTTATGCACCCTCTCACTACATCACCCAATGCAACAAGCAAATCGCACAGCACCTCGGCGGCGTAGAAGGGGGGGTCGCGCTGGCGGGAGATGCGGAAGAAGCGCTTGTTGAGGGCGGTCTGGAAGATGTCCTCAGTGAGGGCGCGCCGGTAGTGGCGCGGCGTCGCGCAGGGCAGCGCCTCGTGCTTGAACGTCACGTGCACCTGCGCCTGCTGCGCCTCCTTGTCCGTGAACACGCTGTAGCGCGGCGCGCTGTGCGGCACCAGGCAGTACCTGCATTGCAGGCAGCACCCTTACACTACATTGAGGGTTTGAGGGTTTGACAGCACTGAGAGAGCAGCCTACCTGTACCGGAATCCTCCAGGAAACGCCAAGAGACCTCGACCACCGCACAAATGATGTGACCCTACGTGATTGCCCTACCAGTCAAGCAGAAAGGCCTTAGGCGTGACCGCCTTCAAGAGATGTATCAACCCGGTAGGTATGCCTCTCTGCATCCCCTGACACCACGGAAGGTGATGCACAGGACATGTGACGGGTATCCTGTGGTGTCAGGATATGAAGGTCGACGCACCTATAGAACCAAATCACCCTTGCACTGCAGCCACTACACTGGAAGATGACACCCACGGGCTCCCATGCCAGCCCATCACTTGCTAATGAGACACTTCTACACCGATATGTCCTGTGGAAAGAGCCTCATGCAACAGGATTGTCTCTGTGCATGACCTAATGTCCTTGCCCTCTTATGGAGACGACCCACTGCATCTTGTGTGCCAGGCATTAAGCATTCGGGAGCATGGTTGGTCAAACAAAGGGCAAAGTGCGCACTCTGGTATGGGAGTTGGGGAAGTCACACTAGGCCAGTGGCAGGTGCTCATCGCCGCATCAGCAAGCTCCTTGACGGCAGCAGGGTCAAAATCGCCGGCAATGATCACGGCCATGTTCTCGGGCCGGTACCATCGCCTGTAGAAGGCGTGCACAGTGCTGGCTGGCACAGTCTCCACTATTTCCTTCAGGCCTATCGGTAACCGGTCTGCATACTGCAACAGCATACAAGAGCCTCTTCAGGTGCCTACTGACATCCATCTAGCACTAATGTGCATGAAAAATTGCAGCAGGTCATACTCTATCACCTTGCATAATTCAACACAGGACAGCCTGCCATTTAAGTACCTGTCACACTCCATCTAGGACTGAGTTGCATGAAGTACAATGCGCCATGTCATTAGTTTGCAATTGAAGTGCAACTGGGGCGAGGGCAGGCATGATAAATCGCTAAGCTTAGCTCACCTTGGTCCCCTCTAGAAGAGTCTTCCAGTGAGCTTCATGCGTTCGCCCAACGGAGTCCCGGCCCGACCTCCACTCCTCTAACACAGCGCCCCTCTCCTTTGCCAGATCGCCATCAGCACACCTGCATCATGAGGTCTATTCTTGTCACACCATCACTACATGGCCTGCTCAATGCTTGCCATAGCTCATCATCAGCCTATCCTTGCATCTCTGACAACCCATCTCCATGCGTGCTCCCTTAATGGGCCTGAGAACAGGGACAGTTCTTCCAGCACCCTCTGTGAGCCGAGAATGCACAGCGTCCCGCGCACCTGATGGCATGCGCGAACTGCGCAATCATGTCGAACGCCTCCTCTAGCGGCTTGAGGCCCTCGTCTGTAGGCACGTCCAGCTCATATACCGTCTCGTCCACAGATGTGTAGGCGTTCTGGCAGGCCCCGAAAGGACACCCGAGCGACTCCAGTAGGGACACAAGCTGATGCGACTCATACTTCTCTGTGGCATTGAACGCCCTGCACCCAAGCAGTACGTAGTCATATCAGCCCCGCAATGGGCATTGAGCAATGCATCGTCTTAAGGTGGGGCTGTCATCTGCTGATAAAGAACCTCAGTTCTGCAGTGGCTGCTCAGCTGTGCAGGCAGCAAGACAGGCAATCCGCACCAGTCATTAACATACGAGCTTGACAGCCTGAAGTTCCAACACTGCCACGCGCAACAGTCAAGCACAGCATGAGTACCCGGATGCGCAGCTTACAGGTGCTCTACAATGTGAGCAATCCCTCGCTCATGCTCCTCCTCTACCACAGAGCCAATCCTCACTGCGAGAGCTATGGATGCCCGATCCTTTGGCTTCTTTACAGCCCTGACATAGTACCTGCATGGCAGTCATGACTCTCTCAGTACACACGGCTTTGTCAAGCTTCAATTTACTGGTCACCGCATCTCAGTCATCACCTTGGGCAGTGCAGCATGGAGGCCCGATGAGCGCAGGTAAGGATCCCAACACTCAGGAGATTGGCCGCTACACAAAGGAAGACGGGACCGCATAGGCCACGTTGAATGATGAGAGGCATGGGTGTTACCTCATGCCACTGTTGAAGTGGCCTGAGAGCAGGTCGTCTGGGCCCAAAGGACAGGGAGTGTCCCAGGCTTCCTCGGACAGTGGCTCTTCTGGGAGTGCTCTGAACTCGGCAGCAGCCATGACTGCTGCTAATCACTCAGCCAGCGCCCTGCAACAGCTCTGAAATTGTGACAGGCGTAATCCTAAGGCATGGCATTCCCCACCGTGTATGAATGGACAAAGAGCCCATGGTTATTCTATCATTCCTTGTGGCATGCTTCACTGATCCAGAGACTCTATACTTCAGTGGGTGCGACAGAAGCATGCTACCAGAGGACGATCAGGACAAGGTCTGTGCAAGACGTACCGGTAGCCGATCTGCCAATGTACACCCAGCCAGGGCCGGGTGCTGATGCTCGACTGGCGATCAGGCCAGGTTTACATATCCTCGCCACATTGTAATGACCTCCCAGAATCCTGGCTGTGCATGCTGATAGCCCGGTTCCCCAGATGAAATAATGTCGGTGAGGATGGAGGAAGACCTGAACGCCCAAATGATCTGTTCAGGAAAGCCCACACCTAAGAAACGGTGGAAGGGTACGTCCACAGTATAGCTAGTGAATCAGCTTACCAGAGTTACGGCCGAGCTGTCCACTGCTCGCATTCAGAGCTTGGGTGAATTCGGGTGAACTTGAAGGGGAGGTTGTCATTGCTGGACTGCAACTCCGCAGGTCTAGCTGCGATGCTTGCAATCTCAACTGGAAGAATGTCAGGAATGCCTAGCAGACAGCTGGGTGTCGGCACATGCGAAATTTCGTGTGACATTGCTTTCGTCAAGCATTGGGCGACCTGCTTCCCTTCTGCACTAGTACAGGAGTAAGCTCCCACCACAAAGCAGAAGCGATGCATTGTATGGATCATGTAAGCTCCATTATTTCACCAGAAGGGCAACAAGGGAGGAAGGGCGTGCTGGTATCCGGTTCTGCCAGTATATAGAGCAATGGATGGGCGCCCAAATGGCCGGTCTTTTGGGCGTGGCAGGAGGCCAAATACCTATCACAGCCAAGACAGACACTTCCGAGACGGTCCCCGTGCTCCTCAGAGAGACAGGTCTGTCCGCTAAACTCGTTGGCCCTTTGCTGTATAAGGCACGAGACCTAGCAGAGGGACAGGCTTGACTGTCTGTGCCGCATTGCTTGCGATGGTAGTGCTGATATAGCAGCTCTGTCATTGCAGATATGACAGGGGGCGAAATATGCACGGCCCCCCGAGAGAAGACTATGGCCCACCCTTGGGACAGCCATCATACCATGACCCGCATTGTGAGCATCCACCCCCACACTCTTGCGTAACACCCAGTGTCCAGCAGTGTGCTGTCTGCACACAGGTGTGCCAAGACTGAGCTTGGGCTCTGCTGGCTGTGTGCTTGAGCAAACGCACGATGCCCAACAGAGTGCTTCTTGCCAGGCCCTTGACAGGGGCACTATGCGCAGCTTGTCTCTTCATGCGATAGCAGTAGCTTCATTTGTCAAGCATGTGAACAGACTGGTGTGGCCGGAGTAGTGTACAGCGCGCTGTGATGTGACTGACCAGCGCTCTGATCATGACAGGGAGGCAAGGCCCTGCAGCGCCGGCCCAGGGCATGGGCCCCTACCCCGGGCATGCGCCCCCCATGAACATGCCGGCAGCACAGGGCCCCCCACCCTTGAGGCCACACTACGATCCGTGGCATGCCCAGGGCCCGGCCCAAGCCCCTGCCATGCCTCAGTATGAAGGTGAGAGTGGGATTCCATGCTGTAATGAGCACCTGTGCAGCTTACATGCATGCCCTGCACTGACGAGCCTTGAGCATACGGTGAGGCTCTGATGTGCACTGCCTAAGCTGGATAGTACTGTACTGACAAGGAAAGCGCTCACATGTGTGGTCTGCCGTTGGGTGCATGCTGCGTGCTCATGTGTTCTGCTGTGCGGCTGCAGCGCCAGGCCATCATGGGATGTGGGGAGCAAACGCAGCGCCCCAGCCACAGCCCCAGTACCTGCCGCCGCACCTGCAGGGTGCCCCCGGCCCCATGCATGAGCAGATGCAGGGTCATCAAGCGCCCATGCAGGAGCACATGCAGGGGCACCCCGCTCCTAGGCATGAGCACATGCAGGGTCACCCCGCGCCCATGCAGGAGCACATGCAGGGCCACCACGCGCCCATGCAAGAGCACATGCAGGGGCACCTCGCTCCCATGCAAGAGCACATGCAGGGGTACCCCACGCCCATGCATGCGCATGAGCATGTGCAGGCGCCCCCGCCATGGCTTCAGCCCGAGCAGAGCATGCTCCCCCCGCTGCCCCCCTCTGATCCCTCTGATGCTCCGCCCCCGCCTCCTGAGGTTGTGCCGCCTCCTGCTCAAGGTAAGCCATGCGCGCCTGATCAGGCACCCTGTAGTGACCCTGTGCCAGAGCAGCCTATTCTGGACCCCTCCCGTTGCGCCCAAGTCTGACCCTGACGAGAGGCATGCACCTGGCAGGTGCAAGTCCAAGCTGAAACATTATACGCCTGATAGCGGTCTGGTCGCACACAGCGGTTTGAAGCCATCAGCAACGCGTTATTAGCAAAGCTGCTGTCGCTGGGAAGACTCATCCAAAGAAAGAGCTGGCCTCCTGAGATGCATGCGGACTGACTCTTGCTGTGATCTCTGGCAGGCGCACCTCTGCAGCAAGAGCCGCCACCTCTGCCGGAGCAGGCCCAATCAGGTGGCCAGCCCCATGGAGATGCTACGGTGCCTGTTCCGCATGCCGCAGAACAGACACCTACTGCGGAGATGGCTGGCGTATCCCTGAACGCCCCGCAAACAGGTGCATGCTGAACTTTGGCACAATTCCCTGCAGCTTGTGAGAGGCAGATACTCAGTTAATCTGCAATACTGGCATGCTTGCACTCTGTGGCATAACACCACTGCTTTGCATGGCTGACTGTGAAGGGCTCTGGGGCTGAGGAAGTATGATTCTGCAGGAGGCTCGAAAGAGGCTGGGGAGGCTCTGTCACAATCATCGCCGAGGATTGCGCTCTCCCAGGAACAGGGGTCCCAGACAACGCCCAGCCCGGGCCCTTTCAAGATGGAGCTCAAAGCCAAGGCCACTCCCTCGCCACTCCAGAAGTGCGCCCAGCATGCTGCTACTGCACGTGCTTGACATGTGAATTGGACCCGAGAGACATGACCACATGCAGTACTAAGTGGCTGCGCTCTGCTGCCGTGAGAAGGGCTCTTTTGCTCATTTATGCCATATTGTATGTGAAGGGGGTGTGTGAGGAGGGTGGCAAGGGACTGGGACTGCTGTGCAGGAATGTACTCAGGATTGTGAAGGGCAACCCGTCGCTGGTGGCTGGCGTCCAGCGGCGTACCTCCAACCTGGGCCCGAGGCCGGCCGGGCAGGAGACGCCCACCTCGGCGCCTGCTCTGAAGCCGCCGGGCGGCCCGTCCATACCACTCCCACCCCACCTAGTCCCACCCCACCTAGAGAATAATGGCAGGTTGGCTTCTTCCACAGATTCTCCCTGGCTTGCCAGCGCTGTGGAACAGGCTCCTGCTTCGGGTACAGAGCAGGCCGCGGCAGCGGATACCAAACAGGCCACCGTTCCACCAGCAGACAGTGTGGCATTGCATGCCAGTGGAATTGCATCGAGCATGCCACGTGCCCAAGATCGGGCCCAGAATGCCCAGAATGGGCGCAAGGCGGCCAATGATAGAAGTGAGCGCAGCTCCAGCCCGGACAGCAGCTCCCGCAGCAGCTCTTGGAGCTCTGACAGCGACAGCTCCTCTGCAAGCGACACCTCCAGCAGGTGCACATCTTGAGCCACTCCCCTCTTCTGTCACTGAGGGCAACGCTAGACTCAATTCGTGGTGTCATGGGACCATCGCGCCCTGAAGCAGCACCTGCACTGTTCTGAACCACTGTTCTGATGGGAGCCCAAAGATGAGCCATCAGGGAGACCTGAGGGAGGCAACGAGAGATACGTCAGTTCTGAAAGCTGCCTGCATGCCTGTCACATTGCTTGTTGCATTAGATCTTCCCTCGCGGCCTCAGCGTGAGCATCACTCCCACTGAAAGGCCCACTTTCCCCAATTTTAGCGCGCCAAGGTAAGGAAGATGTACCTCTAACCACCATACAATCGACTCTGAGGAGCCTCCTGATTGGCGTGTGGTGCTTGCAGGTCAGGTAAGTCTGCAGGACCGCGCGGCCACCGGTCCTACAGAAGGTCTCCCTCGAGGGGTCCCCGCTCACGGAATCTGCGGCGCAATGAGCGCCACAGGGAGCCGAGCTGGGAGAGACCCAGGCACAGAGAGTTGAACCGGGGGAGAGACAGGGAGCGGGAGAGGGACGGCTACAGAGATAGAGGCAGGGGCAGAAGCAGGGAGAGGCTCAGAGAGCCGTACGGCGAGCGGCACAGGGCGGACCGGCATCCTCGGGACCCTGACCGCCTGCGGGAGCGGCCCCCGCGGGAGTTCGACCACGCCGGGCTGCATGGCCGGCGCAGGGATGACTACGGCACCCCTGAGCGAGCAAAGCGCCTGTCATCAGAGCGGGTGAGCACATCCTCATCTAGAGCTTTGCCCGAGACATGTACAGTCCAGACGTTGGACTTGCTCTGCTAGGCCATGTCAGGCCATGGCACGTGGCACATGGCATGCCCTAGCAGAGCGTAGTGTGCGCGCGGACTGAACATGTCTTGCAATATCAACATCAATCCTGCCTCACAGAAAAGACAGGCCTTCCCTGTGCTGCAGGTGCGTGCCCAGTCAAGGCTGCAGAGTGGGACGCCCGAGCCCAGAGCAGACCACCACCGCCCCAGGCGGCCTACCCCAGGCGCACTTGAGGTTAGTCCCATGCGCCTCCCCAAGAAAGGTTTTCTCTATCCATTCCAGCCTGAATTGCAGACATTGTCCTTGACATATGCCTTATGAATACCAAAGGATGGGCTATAGTAGATGCTGAGCACAAGTGGCCTGGCTGGCCCAATGGATGATAGTGAGATGTCAGGACTGCTTGCAGGGCGCAGCACCCCCTCCCCCGCCGCCCGATGAGCCAGAGCAGGAGCTACCTGCATCTCAAAAGGAGGCTCTCTTCATTCAGCGCATGAATGACGGCATCAAGGTGACTCCTCCCTCTGCTAGGACTTGAGCTTCCCCGCTGCCTGCAAAAGAGACTCTGCAATTGCAAGTGTCACAGCAGGATGTCCTGCATGCACTGGGAAACCCATTGTCGTATGCGCAGTGCGAGCTCATAAGAGGGTCAATTGTGGATGCAGGGGCGCATCGCTAAATTAGCGGAAGGCTATGGCGTGGACTTTGTGGGTGCGCACCAGGATGATGTGAGGGGCCTGGACAGGCTCCTGATGAGCCGAGTGTACCCGGAGCACCCGGACTTCGCCATCTGGGATGCCGTGGATGATGCCTTTGCGCAATTGGACGAGGCGAGCGCCACTCGTCTCAGATTGTCTTACGCAATGTTCATGCCTGGTATGAGCCTGGTGCTGGCTCTGCTGGCCAGAACAAAAGATAAACCCCGTCCTTCAAGCATGCTCCAGATATGATGGGAAGCCACGCGGGCAACGGCATGCACTGTGAGGCTGCTCATGACAGGAACAGACGCTGATGGCATGTGGATGAATACAGGTCACAGGCGAGCAGGGGGCCTCGCATTCGGCCAGTGCCCTGTCCAACCTGCAGCTTGGCCCCAAGCCTGTTCCGAAGGAGGACCGAAAGCAACCTGAGGTAAGGCGGGCCGACCACATGTACTTCAGTCGACCATGCGGTTGCATGCGGACCAGTCTGCTTTCACCAGAGCATGCCTCAGTGCCCGAGGAAGGTCCTGCAAAGTAACCTATTGCCAGGTCTCAATGCACGGCCTCTGAACAAGTCCTTCGTGAAAGATGTGGCTAGTCCAGTGCTGCCAAAGCCGGCGGCTATGCTTCTCTCTAAACAATGTTGCAATGTCCAGGAGTGGGAGTGCCCGATGGTGGTGCCATGGTCTCCGAGGGCGAAGAGGCCTCCCGCAGACCCGCGGCCCCATCCGGAGCCTGGCGAGGTGCCTGTTGAGGCGCCGCCCATGTCACTGGCGCTGCCCACCTTTGCCATCTTCCCGGAGAACGAGGAGAAGGACGGGGGCGACGAGGAGAGCGTCCTCAGCTGGTCGGACACCCCCAGGAGGCATGGCGCCACCGATGAGGCCACGTCTGCGCCATGTAAGCGGCTCTGTGACTCTGCAGCTTGCAATGTGTGGACACCTCCTGACGCGGCAGTAGTGCATGATGGTCGGCAGGATCCTTGCCTTGCCCTGAAATTAGGGCTGAGGCATGCATGCCATGGGCTGAGGCATACATGCACCATGAGGGATGGTGCAGGCCAGCATGATCTGCTGTGTTTGGGAAGCATGAGCTGAGCCCGAGGTACTCTGCATGCGATTGGATGAGTCAGCTCGTCTAGCAGCATGCAGAGTTCCTCCGGCTGGCAAATACTTGATACAGCCTTGAGGTGTCGGCAGATGCCTCAATGTCGGGCTAAAGTCAAGAGGGCGCATGTACAGTTGCTCCAGCAGGGGCCGACACGGTGCAGACATGATCTGTCGGCCGTTTGCTGATTCGTCCTGAGATGGCATGATCCGCGTTGTGTGGCGCATGCTGCCGAGCAGTGTTATCAGGCAGCCATGGCTACTTGGCAGGTGCTTCAATGATGTGCTGAGCCGTGCGTGTGGTTGCGCAGTTGCGCCGGCGGGCAGCGACATGATGCACATGTGGCAGCATGCAGAGTCGGTCCAATCGGTGGATATCTGATGCAGCCCTGAGCTGTTGGCAGGTGCTCCCATGTTGACCTCTGATGTTGCTGTTGATGTTGTGTGTGCGCATGCGCAGTTGCGCCGGCGGGCGGGGACATGATGCAGGCGCCGGCCGCGCCGCAGCACGAGCTGATGGTGCAGGAGGACGGCCGCGACTGGGCGCTGGAGCAGATGTCGCAGGCCGCCGCGCCCGGCACCGCCGCCCGCGCAGGCCCCTCCACGCGCCGGCCCCTCTTCGAGGACATCTCTGCAGGTGAGGGCCTTGAATGCCTACTCCGCGGTTGCAGCAAGTGGGGACCATACAGCATCCTCTCAGTTCACAGTTGTTGTTTGAGGAGATCTCTGCGGGTATGGGTATCGTCACGTGCCTGCTCCCATTGCTGCAGCTGTAGCACACCTGCCATTGGCAGAGTTAGGGGTACTGACTCCTTAATATTTCTCCAAGGAGGGTATCACTCAGGGCATGCAGCAGCTAGTAGATTTGCAACCCTGTTGAGAGCATTCATTGTCCCTCAAGCCAACTCAGCAGGACTGGGGTGAAGCTGCGTAATGGTGGCGTGTGCATCCTGATGTTGCTAGCACTGCAAGGCTGAGTGGAAGGCTGGGGCTGCAGATGTGGAGGAGTGGTCCTGGATAGAGCGCAGGAAGGACACAGTGCAGCTGAACAACAGCGACCGCTCGCTGCTGGAGCTCGCTCGCATGGCTTGGGTAGGCAAGCACGGTGTCTTCCCAGGCGTCAGCGTCTACAGGCACCGCGACCAGCTCTGGATTCCCCTCACAGAGGTCCGCAGCAACCCGACTGCATAAGACAATGCTCTGCGTGCAGACCTCGATGAGCCCATCATATTCCCTTGCAGGTTATTACCTGCTAGTGCTGCATGTCCTGCACTCATGCTCCCCTGTGTCAGCAGAGCCAGCATGCTTCATCTTGCGCATAGGTGGGGATGCTGGCTCTGCTGAGACAGGGAGGATTGATGATGCTTGTGAGTCTCCATGCATAGCGATACTTCCTCCAGTCTCACAAGGGGTGGAAGCGAATTGCCGAAAGACTAACATTCGATAGACTGACATTCTATGATCTACTGCCCTGCACACATGTACAATTGTGGGAGCTCCTTCTGTATTTGCAGAGGGGCTTTGCAGCGAAGGAGCTGGAGTGGGTGCGCGAGGAGGATGTGCCGGATCGGGATGCGCAGGATGCCGCCTGCCCTTACACCGCGGCTGTCAGCGCGGCTGCAGGCATGTCTGAGCAGGCCCTGACCCAGTGGATGGACTCCTTCCCTGCTGATGGGCGCCTAGAGCCGCCAGCTGCTAGCCAACAGGATCAGGACGAGGCACAGGTGAGCTCAGGACGTTGTTCCTGTCCCTCCACTGAATGAGGCAGCTTGGCTGCTTTAGCAAGCTGCAGTGATGCCTTCTTGCAGTGATGGAGGCATGTGCCGGCTGCAATCCCACTGCTACAGCACACGTCAGTACGGCTGAGCATATGGCCAGCAGCACTGAGTTGCTGTAGTACATGTGATATGTTATTTGCTGGGCTGACTGCACCAGCACATGCCTGCAGACAGCGCCAAATCTGGACGTGGAGGGTGGCGAAGTCGACTCCAGCAGCTCTGAGGGCACGCAGCAGTGGTTTGACAGCTTCTCACTGAGCGAGGACCCCAAAGCTGCTGCTCAGGCCCGGGCACAGGTGCCCCATTGATTTCTCTTGCTATAACACTTGCATTATCCAGTGTGTATCAACATTGGTATTGCAAAAGGCCTCCTGCCTGAGTTGGCTCCCAGCAAACGGCAGCTCTTCCCACTCTGTCCGTACGGGAGCTGCTTTGACACTCTGTGCATGATGAGTGCTTGCACCTCATTTTGTGGTTTGGGGCATGGTTGCTGTGATAGCCAATTGCCTGTGCCTGCATCCGCTGATTGCTGAAGACTGCTATGCGTGCCTGCAGGCCAATGCTGCTGCAGCAGAGGAGGCCTTTTCCACCAGGAAGGACAGCGCAGGCGCTGTGGAGCGGCGCGGGGTGTGGGGCCCGAGGCCGCCCCCGCAGCATGGCGCGCTGGTGGCCGGGCGCCTGGTGCTGGCTGCTGTGGGCCAAGCTGAGGGCCGGACCCTTGTGGCTGACGTAAGTGCTGCTTCTCACCCCTTTATTCTTGATAGCAGTCATGTGCCCCAAGAGCATACTTCACAGAGCAGGCCCCTTGATGCTGATAAGTGCTCTCTTTGCTACACCTGCTGACTGATTAAGAGCAAGATAGGAGCTTGCCTCTGCCCGAGTCCATAGATCAAGGGATATGCCCGGCGCTGTCCAGGCAGCTTGCCTGAATGCTGATCTGTATTGATCAAAGTCTGAAGCAATGCCGCCATTCACACGACAATTTTTGCTGATGAGCCTGTTTGATTGTGCAGTTGATCCAGAGAGCGCTACGCAAGGTGAGGGAAGAGAGGCAGGATGAGCTGAACGCCCGGCGCCAGGCCAGGCAGGCGCAGCATGAGGAGAAGCGGACCCCGCAGGATGGGAGTGCTTCTGCAGCCAAGACTGAGACCCCAGCCAGGAGCCATCACCAAGACCGCAAGCGCAAGCATGAGCAGGAAACACCCTCCTCACACAGCAGGCAGCACAAAGACAAAACAGCTCGGCAGCAGCCAGCAGTGACGCCACAGTCCTCCAAGAAGGTGGGGGCAGCCTTGGACGACCCTGCTTTGGTAAGCCGGCAGCAGAAGATACTGAGCGCTGCCGCCCTGCCAGAGGCAATGCGGCTTGAGGCAGCTGCCCAGCAGACGGCTGCCGCTGCTGCAGACGCAGCTGCCGAGAGAACTCCCGAGAAGGCCCGAGGGCAGCCAGCTCGCGCGGATGCCAAACCGAGCGCTCGGAAGCGCAAGGTGCTGCAGCTCGACGAGTCATCGGATGACGAGGCGGCCGCGAGGCCCCGGGAGCCTGAGCAGGCAACGCCCTTGAAACCGGCGAAGCGCGCCAAGAGCTCCACTCCCATGTCTGCAGCCAAAGCGCATGCAGCAAGGCGGGCTGGGCCGGACGCAGAAGGAGATGGGGAGGCTGAGGCAGAGAGGGAACAGCGAAAGATGCGTGAGGCTGCTGAGAAGGTCCGCTCACGCACCAGGCACATGAGGACATCATGGCCATGGCACTAGACCGCTCATGCTCAGATTGTCTCTTTTGCATGGTGAGGCATGGGCAATGACATACAGAGCAGTGAGAACATGGCGGACCTCAGCTAGACTGTTTGATGTGTTGAGAGTGGTGTTCGTGCACATGCAGGCTCAGGAGAACTCGCGCCATGATGCAATGAAGAATGCCATGCTGCAAGCCATCAGGGCGCTGATCCAGTTTGATGGGAAGGAGCTGAGCCAGCTCTTCCTCAAGCCTGCCACCAGCTTTGAGGGCTACACTGACGTCATCAAGAACCCCATCTGCCTCCTAGACATCATGTGAGCACCATCTCTCTCTCTCTGCCACTGCCAGTCTCTGGCTTGATGCACTTTAAAGGCGCCTTGTCCTGTCACCTTCCCATTCAATGCTCTCAGAGCAACATCGAAGTACCTGTACACTCTCCAGTCACATTGAGGAGGACTAAGGCTTCACAGCTTCTAGCACCGTGCAGGAACAAGCACCAGAAGCATCAGCAGTACCCGCTGAACAGGGATGGCTTCGACCTGATCACAGCTGACCTGAAGCTGATGTGCGACAACTGCCGCACCTACAACACAGGCAATCAGGACTTGGAGGAGTCAGCCAACCTCATGTGGAGCGAGGCCACCAAGCAGCTGGAGGTCCACTACCAGAAGGCTCTCAGCGAGATAGCCTCCCTCATGAGCGGCCAGCGGGCGCGATGAGCTGGAGCCCTTCCAGCTGTGCATGGAGCAGCCTGAGATAGCCAGGCACATGCCAAACAACTCTGGAACAAGTCTTGAAGCTCTGAACATTTCCGGAACCCAACCGCACACTAGTACAATTGGGCAGCTGATCAACGCTGACTTGGGTTGTTTGAGGGACGGATCGGCACAGCTGCAGGAATATGGTGTGTGCATGTTCTGGGAGAGCTCAGGACCTGATTGAGATTTCGACAGGTTTCAGTATTCCACATCAGTATCGATTTGTCAAGCCCCAATGTAAGGCCATCCTCGCAGTAACAATATAATTCAAGCTGCATGTGCAGCAAAGACCAGGCCTGGACCTCCCTGTTAGATACTGCATAATCAGCGTCCTAGGTCACACCAATAATCTCAAATCAAGCACACACCGTGATAATTTACAGAACTGCACGCTCATAACCACCTAGCACACTGAGCAGCGCAGTCTCATGACGATGCCCAGGATACGATTTCCAATACATCCGGCCTCTTGAGCTTGCGCGCCAGCTGATAAGCACTCTGCCTGTGTGAGTCCCTCTGCTGCAGCACTCCTGGCATGATGGCGAGCCTTGCCACAACATGCTGCAGGTCCTGCATGGCAATGCAACAATGTCACAAGGCCAAAAGTGCAGAGAGATGAAAGGCGGCTGGCAGATGATTTGTGGGGAATAACATAGAGTGCTCCCAGTGTACCCCTGATTGACGCAAGGCTGTCTGAAGGTCTTGCTTGGCTTGGTGCACTGTTGTTTAGTGCACGTGAGCCATGCTGCAGCATTCGACATGTACAGACCTCGTGCATGGGCTTGATGGCACCTGAAATACCGCATGGTGGATGGCATAGCCGTGCTTATTGGCATCTCGTACATATGCGCTCCGGCTTTCCTTGTCTATCAGCTCTATCGCTTCTGCTTCCTGCCCCTTGTCAATACTCTCAAACAGCTGCAGCCCTATGGACCTGCAGGCAGCGCCGGGGAGTCTCGACCTTTATGTGTCCAGATTGTTGGCAGAAGTGCCTCTAATACGAAGTGCAGTGCGAGTGTGCAATATTTGCAGAAGCAACCAAAAACACCATGTGGGGCTTCTTGACATGATACAAAGGGTATGGCTGCTTTGGCAAGAGATGGATGCTGGCGCAGGGGTGAGTCAGAGTAGCAATGGCTGACCTGGCCTCCATGAGCTGCTGCAGCTGTGGCGGCAGCGGCTGCTTGCTCTGCAGCAGGTCCTCAATCTCGCCCTGGCTGTAGGACCAGTTCGCGCCCCCCTCCTCCTGCAGAGCAGACACCTGTTCCCGCATCCTTCTTTACAGTGCACATCTATCACCACGTAGGCATCAGTGGGTAAAACCAAGGTCCCATACATACCTGATGACATGATCCGCCCTCAGTCAAGATGCTGGATATAATTATGAGCCTAGGATAGGCTCAAGGTGATTCTAAGAGCGCCTTGTAAGAAGAATGGTCATGTGGTGTAGATTCCATGCCAAATCTTCAGTACCTAATGCTCTCAGCAGAGCTTGGAAACAGACAGTCTGCTCACATGGACACTTGGAGCTGAACTGCAGCATAATCTTAGGGAGGCATTAAGATATGTCAGAGGAGGCATGAACAGACCTGGCACCAGGTCCAGAGCTCCTTAGCCTGCTCTGATGCAGCCTTCGGCCTTCCCTTCTTCTGAGCCGCCCCTTCCCGCCCGAGGACTGGCAGAATCTGCAGGTGACGCTCGTCCCCCACTCCCTGTCAACATACCCCATACTCATCACTGCACACGGCGACTGCCGGTAGACACGCAGATGTGGAAAGGCAGCAGAGGATAGACAGGTAGCTCCTACAGGCCTCACGCTGGGAAGAAGGCATAGGCTCTGAACCAAGCAAACACCCAGGTGAGCCATGGCTTCAGATGTGCTATTGAGACGGCAGAGACGAGACAGAGGAGGGCAGGCAGGTGCAGCAGACCTGACTGACGGCGATCATGGGGATGGGTTCTCGGAACCCCTCGACAAGCTTGTGCCACTGCGCCCGGGCCTCCTTGGACAGCGAGGCAGGGAGCGCCATGTGCAGCCTGCATGCATATCCCAGGTCGTCCACGCGCAGGGTGTTGCGCAAACTTGTGTGCATTTTGTACGTCTCCTGAATGCAGCCCTTGCCAAAACATGGCCGCTCGCCAGACTGAGGCAGGCTCGCAGCAACTGTGTCTATCCAGGGCAGAGCAGGCAGAACAGCACAGCATGGCAGCATTGGCACTCTCCTTGCTGCAAGAGTGAGAGAAGGGAGGTGCCAAGCGCTCACTTCTGCTTCTGCATGGGGCGCTTGTCAGGCGCAATGGCCCTCTGTACGACCTCTGCGAACCACTTGAGCAGCTCCCAGGGTGCCCCATCGTCCTCAGGCCAGGGCACATCGATCTGCCACTCCTGCAGCTGATACCTGGTCTCAGGCACATGTGTGGCATTCTGGAACAAGGGGCAGAGTTTGATGCTTGGCTGCTTATTGAATATTGACCATGACCTCGGTCAAGACGCTTGCTTACCTCCGGCTGTCCCTCATCTCGTGTGCAAGGGAAAGGACAGGCTGAAGGATCGATGCCTTGTGGTACCCCACGCAGCGTCACCTGCAGCAGAGCGTGTCCCCTGTCAATGCTGCCATTCAGGGCACATCAGGCAGATGCAGGTGCGAGTTTTCATCAGGCGAGCTTGTGTGGAAGACGGCATCTCTTGTAGTGTGTTCCTATTTGAGGCACTTACTCTGGTGCTGTCCGATGCCTCGCAAAGTGCGTCCAAGGTGCGAGGGTGTCGACGATCTGAACCGGATCGACCACCGTTGTTGCTTCCGGAATCATGTTCAGAGCTCATAATCACGCCTCGCGTGCTTCCATTTGGTACATGCAAATATCTGTATGATCTATTGGCCTCTGAGTCTGGTATGTGGTCTCAGTGGAGTTACGTGACTCTGCAAATTTTGAATGCCATTGCGACAGCTATCACCTCTCCATAAAGACCATCCTGGAGAACATGCAAGCAGTGCTTCCAGTTCTTTAGTGTACAAAATTGCATGACAATCCAGGCACTGCATCCCTACATGCTATTGCAGTCCTGTTCCTTCCATGGCATGGCTGAGCCACCAGCAAGTGCTCCGCCTGAGAAATGCCATTGAGAACAGAACTGCAGTAGCCACGTCTCATGATATTGGGTGACAGTGTAGTCTTGGCAGCAACCCTGACCTCAACATCTGCACTTCTATCCCTCGCTCTACTATGCCAAGGAATTCACTCAGTGTCGACAAGCCGTCCTCTCGAGATAAGTGCATCTGCTTTGCCTCTCAACAGCCTCACATCAATAGTGATACAAATACTTCAACCTTCAGTATTGGGGACCCCGCAACGCTACACACTCTCAGATGATGTGGAGTGGCCGAGTCTCCCATCCAGGCACCAGATGCCTGTGCTCTGCGTACATTCGGGACAGAGACTCCACCAGCAGCGCATGCACTCGGTCGACCTCGGCAGGTGTAGGGTTGTCCGACTGCGTCACTGCATCACAGTTTGAATCCATCATCGACACCACCGGCAGTGTCTCTGTGCACAGTCCCATATCTGCCAGGATACCTGTGAACGCGTGCATGGCCAATGGCATTTCAAGCTGCAACAATGCAGTCCTGGTCGCAGCGGCCACCCCTCCAGGCCAGCACAGTTCCCATATGCCCAGTTGGGTGCAGGGGTCTAGAGAAGGTTGCGTCAATATGCCTGCTCGCATACAGGGCCTGAAGCGTCATGGTTGCTGCACGTCACAACAACACGCAGGGCTGGAGGTTTGCATGCTAGTAGGTACCTGAAATGGGGTAGTCGACGAGGGCGATGAGGTCATGCTGCCGGGGAAGAGGCAGGCCCCAGCGGCCCCAGATGACGCCTAAAGAGGCGCGCAGCTTGCGGCTGAGCCACTTGAAGCCCACGAAGTTGAATAGCTGGGAGTCTCCCAGGTGGTACACCGGCATGATGTCTGCACACACACATGCATCATTGAGCAATGCCAACAGGGCATCTCTGATCACCTGCCTTTGGCTGTTGCACCGGTGTGGGTAGTCTATCACGGTCTTGTGCTGTGCAATGGCACTACAGCGGCTGTGCCAATCAGGAAGGATGACTGTGCCCTGATAATGAAGCATCTTGCCTGAAAGGGAATGGGCAGGCAGCAGAAGGGCACACGAGGCCAAGAGATGCAGCACTCATGTGACAGAAGAGGGCAAAGTGTTTATCAGAGACTTAAGCAGGATGCTATCTGACGTTGCAGGTCAATGTGCGTGTGTGAGTCACACAGTGTGACGAGTCAGCCAAAGGAAGGCGTGCCTGTGCCAGCCTGGATGGCGAGCCTGATGAAGCCTTTGCGATTCTTCAGGAAGACGGCCTCTCTGTCAGGCCTCGCGCCATGGAACACTCCTGCGATGCCCTCTGGCTGCATTCCAATGCTGGTACGCTTCAGCACCCTCCTCAGGGTGGGACCATCTGTGCAGGAAGGTCCTTCGCTGTCAGACTTGACAGATTGCGTGCTCGCCAATGAGGTCAGTATCTGTCAGGACTTAGGAGTGCCTTTAAGATCACAGGCTCTGCCCATATAGTGCCACATTCACTGCACTCGGTATGGCTCACGATTGCTTGTGTGGACCTCAACAGTGAGTTGAGACAATATCCGCAGCAGGCGTGTCAGCACCTGCTGCATGGCCACCGATCCAGCCAAAGACGTGCTTGTAAAAGGGCAGCTGCAGCAGGATAGATGCCACTGCTCCCTCCATTGGCCCTGGCATGCCTGCACATGCAGCGAGTGTGAGTTTTGGAATTTGCAGCAGTACCAGACGTTGCTACATCCTCTGACAACTCATGCCACTCACAGGCTACAGAAGCATTTTCAGGGACTTGGACTTTGTGCCAAATGTGTGCAACTGCTGCCTCCACCCTCTGCTTGTTTGCTGTCAACAGACTTCCATCAAGGGCACAGACTATTGTCTAGGGCATCAGGTCAAGGGAAGGGCGCGCGTCAGGGGGTGTACCTGTGCCAGGCGCTCCCACGAGAGCAGGGTTGAGGAAGCAGGACATGGGGAAGACCGCGTGTGGGAACTGCACGCAGATGTGGTGCCGGGTGGTGTCCATGAAGGGCTGCGGGGGCGTGACGATGCGCATGCGGTAGTGGCGCCGCAGCATGTCCATCAGGTAGCAGTGCCGGAATGCCGGCCACATCTGCGCGCGCACATGCCTCATGATCATGTCTGCTCACTTTCTTGCGACTCTGTTGTGATAGACAGTAAGCCGCATGTGACAATGTCTGTGGTCAGAGCACTTTCTCTGCTGAGTGCCAGCATGCAATGGTGTGGCTTCAGAGGCCTGGAATGGCTGGACTCTGTGTACACACAGGAGTCAAGCTGCCTCTGCTCATGGTGCATGAGTCAGACACTGCCATGCTGAGAGGGTATCTGCTGTGTAGCCAGTAGCTTACCTTTCCAGGAGGGAGGAGACAGTCCAAGCCTGTCAGAGCCAGGAACAGCATCGCTGGGATACTTCTGTAGGCAAGCGCAGCCGCCATGCAGCCCAAAAAAATGAAGGGGACAAGAGTCCCAAATCCAAAGAATACCAGCATAGCCAGCTCTGCTGCGACTTCCTCCAGGGCTGTGTTGGCTCTAGGGTAGGGCAGCTCATCAGCACGCAGCTTGTGCCCAGCAGGACACTGGGTGAGGCAGGCACTGCTGTTCTGGAGTGTCACGCTGATAGGCTTCTGCAATGTCTGCCGGGGGTTTGCTGCCCCAACTAAGAGCCTCCCTGCATCTCTTCCATTGCTGCCTGACGTACAATCAGTCGCGCTCGAGGCGCAGACAGACACCTGTCCAGCTGTCCCACTCGAAGTCCAAGGCTGTCGGGTCTTCGATGCCATTAGCTTCAGATCATGTCACACAACCTTCAACTTCAGTCTCAAATCACCTACATGGGGCTCAGTCAGCAATCTGGAGCTCATATGCGTTGCCAAATGCTGTCAATTCCATAGCTCTGTTGCCTCGAACCTCTCACCGAAGGGCGACAATGCTTGCTGTGTCACTGACACAGCCACTTCTGAGATTGAAGGACTACGTTAGCGCAGTGCTGATGCAATGAATATGTATCCGAGCGTAATCATTGGGGCGCTCTGCGTCCAAGGTTGCCTCAACCCCCTCGGCAATTTCGGGCAGTATGGGCCCTGTGACAATGTGAGTCAGAGCATCTGACCAGAACGGGGAGGCTAATTTCTGAAAGTTTGCCGTCCAGTCTGAGGTCAGATTGTAGTTGGGCCATCAGCGAGAGAATACAGTCCAGGATCGTGTACAGGCAGTATTACTGCTTGAAGGTGACCGGTGCATATGAAAGCCAGCACAGCTTCGAGACATGCAGCCCTGAGGGGGTTTTCGCAGCTTGGGAGACTTTGGCAAAGATCAATGGGACCTGTCAGACCTGACAGAGCCAAGTGCAGCCGTGAAACGATTTACATCACTGCAGCAACAATCTGCAGGGGCAGGTCAGAGGCGCATCAACGCTACAGCAAATGGAAAGGCTTTGTTGACTTCCACAGTCACACTGCTCTTTGGCAGATGAGCCGGCTGTATTGGACCAGCTGTAAGTGGCATCAGCGACTTGAGCAAGCCTACACATCATCCTCTTGCTCCCAGAAATTTTCTCATTGGGCCATTCTCGTCAGTCTCTTCTGCTTAGTGCCCATTGCTCCTCTGCTGCATCAGTGTAGATACCCAGCTGCTCCCCATCACGTGTAGCTTCTGCACTGAGCATGCTACTGCTATCATGCGAGCGCGAGCATAGCTGCTTGCTTCCACATCTGAGCTGTTCTCGCTCAGCTCATTTGCTGCAGCTGACGCACTGTTGATGGGGATCGCAATGGTGCCAGCCTCTCTGATCGGCACGCAGGCTGTTGGATGCGTTGCGAGAGGGCCTGAGTTTCACTTCTTGCTGCTGCCGAAGAAGTAGGAGCCCCATGTCTTGGTGGGCTTGTAGTCCTTGGTCTCCTCCTTCATGTTGTCCTCTCCGTTCATGGCGTTCAGCACATAGTCGAAGCCTTCCTGCGAGACCTCCTTGATGTCTGCAGTTGACTTCTCTGGCACAGGCTTGGTGTCTGCCTTCTGCTGTGTGCTTGCCATCAGGACTACCTGCAGCATTGCTCAACGATAATCATTCGAGACGTAGCGAAGATCTCATCCTGTTCTGCAAGAGTGTCGACACACAGACACGCAACATAGAGAGGCCTGATGAAGCGATACTAGGCCCTTTCCTAGTACATGACGCCACTCACTGTCAAACCTCTATTTGGGAGCAAAAGCAGTATCGCAGCAGACAAATAGCCATCAAACTGTGAAAGAAATCATCTTCGCCAGGATTTGGATTCTGAACGCACTGTGTCCGACAGTCGATCTCTGCCAGAGGCCCTATGAAGTCCGGCTATTCCTTAGCCTTGCAAGACCTGAGCAGGCAGAGATAGAGATTGAACTTTATTCAAAAATCTTCTGCCAGCCCATTCACTGCTATACCGTGCGGCTTTCTGGGAATGGACAACCTCCAACGATCTGTTTGAGTCAGGCTCTACACCCACCTGCCCTCTACGTGACGCTAGAGGCGAAGCAAATGCTTTATCTTCCAAGAATATCTGTTTGGGGGCTGCAAGCTCGTGATGTGCACTCTTATATGCGCGTCATGCCTGTGTCGAAAGTTGCAGCGTCATCGGGGGGACCCCGAAGCTCTAGTAGGGGACCCATTTCTCATGTCTTCTTTGTACCGAACACTGTGAGCACCTACATAGCCTCCTGCGCGCTGCTGCATTGCCACAGAGATTGGCATTGCCCTGCCTTGTGGCCATCATCCGCTGCGTTGAATCCTGCTTTGTGCCCAGTAGCCTGGGGCTCGCTGTCTTGAGGGGCTTCGGTCCCAAGCACGATGGGGCCGTCTTAGCCTCACCGTGATAGCTTTGGTAGACTAGTATAGTCCACACATACTTACTGGCATCAGCCTATATACTAGAAGCCCAGAAGCCCCCGACTAGCGCTTCTGCAAGAACCATTCTATGGCGCCAGGGGAGTGGCTAGATGAGCAGCTCAGTGGTAGAGGCGCAAACAACCTGCCGTACAGGGGTGATGCAAAGCCTTTGATACGCCAGCACATGTTGGATCTTGTGTCGGTGAGCTTCTCACTCCTACTAGGAAGCTGGTGCCTGAGGTGCCCTGAGTGCAGCCCAGCTCCTTGGCTGTATTAAATGTATTGCTCTGCGGTCCGAAGTCTCCTCAGGCCCTGAGCTGTCGTTGTTTGCAGGACTTCCCCTCCTTGATACTGCGCTCGCAGCAGTACACTCACACAAATGGCGCAGTGGTGCCCTTGCTCATGGCTGAGGGCACTGTGCCAATGTACTATCAGGTGCCCATCCTGCCCCCTGCTGATGTCTTATTTCGCTGCTGCCCCTGCTGCCCATCTCATCTGGCTGTGGAGGAATGACAGCCAGCGCAGGCCTCTTCCGCCCCGAATGCAGCGCTCGATGGGTGGAGTGATTGCAGACAGGGCGTAGGAATGTGTTTACTACATAGCACCCCCTTACCATGGTTTGGTCGACCGCTCATGGGAGCCTGAATTGTCTGGACGGGCATTGGATGATTGTTCCTGTGCGCCTGCAGGGCGTGAAGTACAACATTCCGGTCCAGATCTGGCTGCCAGAGGGGTATGCGCGGCAGCCCCCCATCATGTATGTGGTACCCACACCCACCATGATCATCAAGCCCAACCACTCCTTTGTGGACGCCTCCGGAGTGGTGTTGTCACCCTACGTCCGCAACTGGATCCCCGGAAGGTAATCAATATCTCGCATATCAGCATATCTTTCAAGCATACCTTTTGTCAGGCATGCAGCGCTACTCCATGCTGCTGCCTGACCAAAAGCGCTAGCAGCCAATTACAGCTGCAATCTGATTCCTCATTCAGCAGTGCATGGTGCTCACCGAGCTAGCTCCTTGCGGTGCTGGAGGACTGGGCGCAGGCCGTGTCAGCAACTGCTCTTCAAGGTTTTGGCGACATGATCTCCTGTGGTGCTGCAGGTCGAATCTGGTGGACATGGCACAGGACACATCCATCCAGTTTGGGCAGGACCCCCCGCTGTTCTCAAAGCCGCCAGGCTGGAGGCCGCCGCCCTCGCCAGCGCAGCGGCCCCCAGAGACCTTCCAAGCTCACAACCCCATCCATGGGTGAGCGGCCTCGCACTGCTACCTCCATGGTGTGACGAGTTGTGCTTCATCCGAGAGCGCATGTCCACTGCCTCCTCGCAGATGTGTGCATCTGCTGCGAGTCTTTGGAGATAGCTCTCTGGATAGGCTTATCTTGACACATAATGGACTGATTGCACGAGTTGAGACTTACATGATTGCGATCAGGGCGCATGTGCCCAAAGGCATGTTGAAACGCTGAAGCTGCTGTCCTGCGCAGGCCCAGCAGTGGACAGTCAGCATCGCAGCCGGGCATCTGGGGCGGGGCTGTGGCTGCCATGACAGGCAACCGCCCGCCCCCGCCATCTCCCCCACCTACCCCGCCGCCTGCTGCCGCCCAGCCTGAGAACCTTGAGGTGTCCACCTTGTGGCCCTAATCCTGAGCCTATGTTGACTGATTCCGCGCACCCACAGACACTATACGTCTTGCCTTGTCAGCAATACCTCTGTCAAATAGTGTCTGACCTGGGAATTCGACTGCATGTAGCTGGCACCGTGCCTGGTCGCTTGGCAAGCAGCCAGATGTGGTGCTAGCTGCATGCAATCCTGCTGACACCTCCAGCGTGGGTAGTGTCTTGCTTGCTGTGGCAGAAGCCGGGCACAAAGATTCAGGGGTGACTTCACATTCGTAGAGTGCTTCTGGTGCGTGCAGGAGGTGTTCAGGAAAGCGGCACTGGTGCAGCTGAAGAGCAGGGTAGAAGGCAGCCTGAAGCGGGCCAATGCCTCGGCCACGGGGGACATGGACGCGCTCCTGGAGCAGCAGGCGGAGCTGGCGCGCCGGGACAGGGAAGTATCTGCTGGGGTAGACAGCATGCAGGTGGGCCACCCCCAGCATGCCGCCTTATGCCACTGTGACAGAGCTATCTGTTACACAGCCCAGACAGACTAATTGGTGCTCTTCAGCCGCCCTTTAGCCATCTGAGACATGGGGAAAAATGTATTGGGGCTCTGCAAATAACACCTCGCTAGTTCTCAATCTATTGAGGCTTGCCTCTGTCCTGGCACAAGGTGCAGCATGAAGACACTGTCATGGCGCCGTGCACTGTGCACTGAGCAATCTATAAGGTGTGCTCGCAGGCGGAGAGGCATGCTCTGGAGGCGAGCGTGCTGGAGATGGCTGGCAAGTCTGCAGCGCTGGAGCGGTGGCTGGCAGACAATGAGAACAAAGCTGTCACAGGTAAGAATTCATTCAAGCAGCCCCTGGTGTCATTCGAGCAGTGTGTTGCCTTTACTCCTCTCAGGCCCAGGACCAAATCCATCTTGAGCTGTATTCTAGTCTGTGTGTGAAGCTCTGCCAGCAATGGTGACACGCATGAGAGACGCTATGGGCATTGCACTAGCACGCGCCGCACGGAAGTGATGCTGACAGAAGCCTGGCAACCGAAGTGTCATCACCAATGCAGGGGATGTCAACCCAGACACAGCCATCGTGCCTGCGGATGTCCTGTCAAAGCAAGCCCTGGATGGCCAGGCAGAGGACTTGGCCATGGAGGACACCTTGTACGCCTTGGAGAAGGCCATGCAAGCAGGCTCGCTCACCCCCGACGTGTACATCAAGCAGGTCAATCCGCCACCGTCCATCATTGCCCTGGAGAGACAATAGTGTGTCCAGCATGCCTTCCAGTGTGTTACAGACGGGCCAGAACCGGAGCTGCAGACATGTACTCACAGCCTGCTGTATACCCTGGATGCTTGCGAGGCAATCTCTTTGGTATAAGCATGCAGTTAAGATTTCAGCTGTTGTAGGCCATCTGCCTTGTCATGCAAGTCCTCTGGTATGTATTGCAGATAGTCTCAAGTCTTCAGGTGCCTCAGTGTGAATGATGTTTGACCATTCGGCTGCATGCAGGTGCGGAATCTGTGCGGGCGCCAATTCATGGTCAGGGCTCTGGGGAAGAAGATAGCCAACAGGCAGAATCAGCTGAAGCGGGCCTATCAGAACGCCCCAGCGCAGGCGCAGAGCAGCAGCTCGAGGACCGGCCAGACGCCCGGGCCCTCGCATGTACAGATGCCTCAGGGAGACTCCTGGGTCAGCCTGGGCATCCTCTCAAACCCCCTCACGCAGGCGCATTAGCACAGCTGCTCCGCCGTGTAGCTGCAGTGGAGACGTATCTTTTGTCTCAGGTAGCTAGGTGTATATGTATCGCAGGTCAGACTCTTGATTTCAGAGGCTGTATGAGACTGTGCGGGACAGTTTGGCCTGCACTGTAGATGAGATAGACATCAGGAAGCTTGGCAATTTGACAACATCATTCTATGTGGTGTAAGCAAGTCAACATGACCATGGCCGCACTGCTCACATCTTGCAGGACAGCTGCGTGGTCCATACATACCATGTAATGTTTGCACTTGCCATTCTTGTCACTCAACATTGGCTTTGTCACCCAAAATGCACTCCAATCATACAACGTCACAAAAGCAATGCGCAAATGCCTCCCATGTACTGGCAGTGCCAGTCCAACATGTTTTCTAGACTGACGGTGATCAACACTAATTTGTGCTAGATGTTGCTCTACAAAGGGCTTCTGTGACTTGTAGGGCTGGTGGATGCCAGATTGCATGCAGCATTGGTCGATTGTGCTGTCCAGGTCTTCAGATCGTTGCTGAGCATGCCTGCATCACACCCTATCCCTGACCTGATCCTGTACAGGATTGCAGTACGGACTAATAATTTCAGGACTGACTGCAGCACTCAGTGCTGCTGTGCCAAAGCTGCGCTCCAGCTCACAATGTTGGGACTCTGGACGTACGCTGGAGGAAGCGCGCATCCTCCTGCAGATGAGTGCTGAGACACAAATGCTTGGGAAATACTAAATGCAAAGAGCTGCTCGGCTGCCTATTGCATGTCTTACCCTGTCCTGGCTATCAGCTCCCCGGCTGTCAGGGTTCTGATCTCTCCGTTCCGGAACAGGACGCCGCCTGTGAGGGCTTCCAAGACACCTGAGTGCGTCACCACAGCAATGCAGTGCTCTGGCCTCTGCAGGATGTGCTTCCGCAGCTCCTCTATCCTTCTGTGGAAGATCTCTGCATGCCACAGACTGCACTTAGCTTGACCATGCCAAGTGAGGTAATTGAGAACCTCCTTGGCCACTCTGTGCTGAGACATCTGAAGACTGCCACACTGCCAGGGCGAGCCATTGTCCAGACGCCAGCCTCTCTCCCAGAGACAGGCGCTGCTTGTGCTTCACGTACAGGTTAAGGGACCATAATCAGCACTAGGCTCACCTTCAGGCTCCATGCCAACTGACTTGGAGTTGTTGCTGCTGTCCTGGTACCACCAGACCTCGTCAGGCAGCTCAGACATGTCATAGTTCTCCCAGTCTTTTTCGAGCTCAGACCTGCATGCGGCAAAGCTCAAGTGAAGCCTTTGCTTTCAGGCTGACGTCGCAATCAAGCAGTAGGATTCCTGTTGTACTGCTGTGTGAGAAAGCCTGGTGTCAAGTCGGATCATATCCCGTCTCTTCCAGCCACAGGAGGCTGGACCCCCGAAAGAGGGGGGTCCACCTTGGTGAAAGACATGCATTGACAAAGGTGTGAGCAGGTCACAGATCTTGGCAGGAGTTGGCATACTTGGAGATGCCAATGTCTGAGGAGAGGTAGACCCGCTCTCTAGCCAGGGGATGTGCTATGCGCCGGGGTATCTGGCTCTTGCTGGAAGGGAACGCCAGCTCTGCTGTGTGCAGGGCCCGCGTCAGGGGAGACACGATCAAGACCTCTGGCACCGGATGTAGGCGAAGAGCCTTAGACTGTGCTTGCTCTGCCTGCCTGATCCCCTCTGGGGTCAGCTTTGTGTCATACCTGCACTAACACATACATGCCTCAATTATGCTTCATATGTCAAAGCGGCAGCTTGATGGAGTGGTTTTCTGCTCCTCCAAAGATCTATGCAGCGGCCTGAGAGACATCCTAAAGATACATGTAGGTGAGGACGCACAGAAGGGGGTCTTGGAAACCCTCAGAGCCGAAGGCGTTGTGCCCGAGGTACACATTCATCTCAGTTTGCCCTGCACAGTAGGACACCCCTGTGAGTATGTCATGCTATCGGTGATGCAACCACCATGTGCGCATGCCTCCAACGTCACTCTATGCCTTTCACCATGCTTGAAGATGTGGACATCTTTCAAGGGACTGTTCGTACGAAGCTGTGCTGTACCGTGACGCATGAAGTGCAAAACCTTCTCCTGGCTGGCTCCACCCATGGGGGCCGACCCTGTCTGTGCCGACATTTGTTTATTGTTTGGTCTAAGTACAAGCTTCACAGATGAGATCGGCGAGCTGGCATGTTGCGCCGACAATCGCATGTGTCAGCGAGTTCACCGGCAGTACAAGTCCTCTTCCTGCAAACCAGCTACGCCTCCCGCCAATCTTGTTGTCTAGCAAGCGCGTGGAAAGCTTGAATGCGCACGTCAAGCATGCGGGAGTGACGCAGGGCACGCTTAAAGCTTGATCGAGATCTGCAAAATCGACTGTGCCATTGAGCGATTTGGTACATTGCCAGCTGGCGTGGCTGCTCCGAGACCACCTTTCGGAGATTTGGTGACGCCTGCCGGAAGAAGTCTGGCCTGTGCACCTTGGCACAGCTCTCCCTTATTGCAATTGAGGTGTCGTCTTGTCTGGTTACTGTGTGCTGACAGATCTCTCAAAAGGTTGAAGGGCAACCGCTTTGGAGCCAATAGGCTCCTGCAGGGAAACACTCCCAGTCAGCATGGTCTGCAGATGATGCAACAGTGCTCGTAGCAAGCACAATATGCAGAACTTTACACCCTGTCAGACGCATCTGCTTCAGAGTCCGTTCCCAGCTTGGAAATCGCAGCAATTTTGCAGTAGGCACGCGAAGTCGTGCACGAAGCCCTTTCATGTACTTTGTCAGGCACAGTCTGCACAGCGGAGTAGTCGGAAAGCAGCGGAAGCGCCGAGCCTGGACCTCAAAGATCTTGAGAAGGCTCTGAGCAAGGACCCAGCTAGCACCAGGAGAAACACATCAGATGAAAGAATTGCTTTCATCGACTCGTCCCCCTCTCCGAAAACAGGCAGCAGTGCAAGGAAGCATCCTGGGAAGAGAAAACATGAGCAGTCTGTCTCGTCTATGGGCCCTGTCAGGCAAAAAGGCAGCAAAGGTGGAAAGTCCAGCAAAGATGTCACAGAGCGTTTGAGCAAGGTCAGTGTCCAAAGCAGGCACATTCCCTCTTTGTTCGCACCTCCAGGCACATCCGGCAGAGCTAAGCCGATCAGAGGGGACGCCAGTGACTATTGCATCTGCCTAGGGAGTATATGCGCAATCACACCCTTCCCTGTGCAACGTCTCACTGGCCGCTGATTTTCTGCCCCAGCAATGTTACAATGAAGCGGTCGATGCTCACCAAGGACGATGTACAGGTGATTGCGAGGGCTGGCATAGCGTCCAGGAGGAGAGCAGAGGATATCATAGTCGAGGGGAAGGTGAAGGTGAATGGGAATGTTGTCACAGTTCCGCAGCACCCGGTGCTGTTGAGTGGCGCTGACAAGGTGTGCTCCTTATGGCTCAATGACTTGACGGGTCCCCAATCAAGTCCATCTGCTCTGCGGGATCCTCACATAGGACTCGCAGCGCACACGGACTTGGTGCGGGTTGGGTGTGTGTATCAGCCGGGAAGCAATTGCCTAGCACAAGCAGCCAATTAATGTCTAGTCACATCCCCTTGGCATCTATTGTATCCTGCAGGTGTCTTTGTTCGCTCTACAAAGAGATGTGTGACCACTCCTTTCCTGTTACAGTGCAAAGTGTAGGTGTGGGTGGTGATCAGGGGCTTTGCATTGCAGATCACGGTCAATGGCAAGGAGCTGCCGCGGACGACGCAGCCCTTCTACTTTGCAGTGAACAAGCCGAAGGGGTACCTCTGCGCAAATGTGCCGAACAAAGAGGGGACAACCAAGCTGGTTGTTGACTTATTTGAGGTACAGCTCATGCTAAAGCTGCCGCCATCTCTCTGCGCTGCAAGTTCCATCACTTCCTTACCAGCTCTGTGCATGACATCTGCTTGCTCTATCGATGCAACTGCTGTAGGAGGAGAATTGATGTAGCACCTGACCAGGAGTGACCAGCGCCGTCTGATCTGCAGGAGTGGAAAGATGGCTGGAAGGCCAAGCATCCGCAGGCGACTGCTACCCCTCCGCGCCTCTTCACCGTTGGGCGTCTAGATGTGACGTCCACAGGCCTCATCTTTGTCACAAATGACGGTGACCATCTATGTCCCTGCTTTCTGTCATGCTGGGTGACACATCATCCATGCTGGGTGATGTGGCTGAGTATGAGCGGTTGTAGAGCGCATGAGGTGTAGTACTCCAAAGCCACAGGGAGCTGCTGAGACCTGGATTGCAGCACACAACGCAACCTCGGGTGCCTCCGTCTTGCCTAGCTCAAATGTCAAGCTCACGGAAGCGATGAGGCTGTGCAGGCATTTGGGCGCAGAAGGTTCAGCATCCATCCTCCGGGCTGACCAAGGAGTACGTGGTGACCTGCTCTACGCCGCCCACGCGCCAGGAGCTGGAGAAGATTGCTGACGGCTGCGAGGTGGACGGCACCTTTGTGAGGCCGGTCGCAGTCGCGCCTATCAGGGAGCCTGGTAGAAGACCGGGCATCCGGGTTGTCATTGCAGAGGGCCGCAACAGAGAGGTGAGGCTGTACCACCAAACCGGGAATGGGCTGCACAAGCAGGACGCCTTGTGCCTGCACTCAGGTCTGCAAGGTCATGCTTGAGCAAGCTGGCCTGATGCGGCCCCTGGGATTTCTACTTCTGCAACCCATCCCACGGCACAACAGAACGCTGGTCATAGCAGCAACATGCTCTCACTTCTCCACATAAACTTAGGCGTCCCCTGTTTGCAGCTTGAAGCGTGTTGTATGATCGGGTTTACTATACTCCGGAAGGATTTGAAATCTCTCGTGCTGACAACCAGGTCATCTAGCTCTCGTTGCCAATCATGCCTTGGTGCGTCTTGTTTCGCACGCTCAGACATAGAACGTGTGGCAGGTGCGCACGCTGGTGGCAAACGCTGGGTTAACGGTGGAGGCGCTAAAGCGGGTGCGCATCGGCGGCTACCGCCTGCCCAGGAGCCTGGGCATCGGCGCCTTTGAAGCACTGAAGCCGAACGAGGTCAGGCGCATCACGGACATCGGCGCACAGGAGAACAATGCATCTGTGAATCCCTTCTTTGCTGCGTATGCTCTGTGACGGGCTTCATTCAAGGTCTGTGCGGGCATTGTTGGATCCGAGTGTTGGTGGTAGTTGTTGAGAGTGCTGAGGGAGTCCGAGCTAATTTGAGGCATGCAGAGACTGTACAGAACATTCCTATGCAGCCCCGCAGCTGTGCAAGACCACAAGTGAAGGAACATTCCCTCTGGCCATCCGCAATATAAGTCTCGCAATCTGGCTTTACGTATGCATGCAAGCACGTTGCTCGGAGAACACATTGCATGGTTGCTGTAAGTACCAATCGACTTAGTCTATTGAGTAAACAGCCTTGAAGATGGGCACACACGACAAGCAAGACTATGCCGAGGTGGCTCAGAGCTTCTGCCGCACATTCACAGCTCATCCACCCTCTTGAGCCTCCAGCATGCCCCTTAAGCAACCCCTACTCGCTTTCACGACAACATTTCTGCCTGTGCCATGGCGCTTGCCAAGCAAGCCAAAGTCAACGCGGTTACGGGCCCGCTCGGGCATATTTGGGCCCTGGGCAACATACAGGCGATTTTCCTACAACAGGCTGTCAAAGTTAGGCTGTCAGCGCTGCCTTGTCTACCATATTCGCTGCATCGATTGCGTCTGCTGCCGAAGATGATCGGAGAGATGCAAGAGCTGCCTGATGACGTCCTACTCCTAGTAGCCAGGGAGGTGCTTAAAAAGGAGGAGGGATTAATGCTTTGGTGTAAGCTCTCCAGCGCCTGCCGGCGGCTATGGAGATTTCAGCTGCCCTCTGAGCCCACATATTTCCTGGACGACAGGCTGACGGATCAGGGTGATTGCTTCTCATGACATGCCGGACGATATCATGTTTGTTTTTCACTCTGATCTACAGCTCAGTCTGCCAAGCGAGTCCCGAGGGTCTTTTGGCAGCGCAGGAAGGAAATGGGCATTGAAGAGGATACAGCAGGCATGCAAGCTGAACCTGACTGTAATCGCGCAGTCTGATTATCAGCACAACCTCCTCTGGGACGGGGCCAAAGCAATGATGCAGGCTTCTGAAGGGTTCACAAGACTGAAGACCCTGGTGCTGTCCTCTCACTTCCAAAACAAAGCCTGGCAATGTGCCCATTACAAGGAGCAACTGTTTCATTGGGAGCAGAGTTTTGACTGTAAACGCTTGCTGAACACATGTCATGAATCCTTCTCTGCACAACAGGTTCCCTGACATGACATGCTGGCTGCTGCAGGTGTTGAGGGACTCTGGGAATCCTTCATTCATGCAGCTGTGCCAGCCATGGGTCCGAATGCTGCTGGGCGGTGGCAGCCTCACAGCGCTGTCAACCCACTTGCGCACGATCCCTCGCCCGCCCATACTGCAACACCTTCCCCTTCGGCACTTGGAGGTCGTTGTATCATCCAGGATAGAATGGCTGGAGGGCTTTTCAGATGATGTTAGCAGCTGCGGCAGCTTGGAGTCCTTGAGAATTGGACGTGATGCTAGCAAGCCGGCGAATGCTCTTATTGGGGCTTTCATGATGAGACTGCCAAGCATGTACTTGCACGGCATGCCAAGGCTCAAGCATGTGAGACTGGACAATTGTCTCCCGGGGCGTGACCTTGCTCTGCCTGCTGACTGCTCATTGTTCCTTGATGGCCTATGTTTTGACGACAGTGGGTGGCAAGAGCATCTGGGAAAGATCCAACATCACGTAGCCATCCTGCAGTTGTTTTCTTCTGACCGCCCGCTTTGGCCTCTAGGAATCCAGTCGTTCCCTCATGTGCAATACCTAGAGCTGGAGATACCATGGGTATGGGGTGGAGCTTTGACGACTCTTCGACACATTCCCCATGTTAGAGTCATCTTGGGTCTTGACAGTGAACTAAAGTTCACTACCGGCTCATGGGAGACCCTCGAAGTCTTCTGTTTTGGTGAGCTCCGTGTGAGCATAGGGGACATGCACTCCTTTGTGAGAGACACAAAGGACTTCACCTTCATGTCAGAGAGCCCGCCTCCACATGGACACAAACATGTGGTGGGGTTTGGACATGAGCTCCCCAAGCAGGGCAGGGCATGCCATGTTTGCAGGCACATTGTTGAGCACCGTCGTGGGCTTAGGAGTGGTGGAGCATATGACAAGCGGATTACATATGCCATACTAAGCACAAATGAGGAGATGGCAAAGAATTATCCCGTCACCTACTACCAGGACAATGGTCCCAAAGTCAGCTTTGGTAGGGGCAAGACTCTTGCTGACTGGCAAGACTTCTGGCCATGCGACCCTTGTGAATCTGTGAAGAGGACATGAGACTCTGGCTCTGACCGAGTGATCCTTGCTTGTGTGGGTTTCATTGTGCCCAACCGCGTGACACCTCCGCAAAGAGCCGGAATGCCCAGCATATGGCTTGATGCCCAACAACTCTGATTGTGAATCAGTGTGCACACGTGTAGGGATGCTTGAGATGCTATCTAGAGTAGAGATTGTTCTGATGGTAGAAAAAGTACGTGTTGGTACTGGTATGGCGTGTAAGAGAGAGACATGTCGACTTTGAGAGGATTTGCGCACAAGACTTCACACGGGTGGCTCAGAGCTCCTGCCGCAGGTTCAGAGCTCATGAACCCTCCTGAGGGCTCAGCGTGCCTCCTATGCTACCTCCACTCGCATTCACGCTATAAGTTCTGCCTGTTGCCATGGCTTTCCAAGCAAGGCAGATAGATGCGAGAAGGCAGCGGTTACGGGCCCATTCGGGCACAACTGGGCCCTGGGCAACATACAGGCACACTCCTTCAGGCTGTCAGAGTCAGGCTGTTGGTGTCAGCTGCTCTGCCTACTCTATCGCTGTCGCTGCATCAATCGCATCTGCTGCCGAGCATGGTCGCTGAGATGCTAGAGCTGCCTGATGACCTCCTGCTCCTGATAGCCAGGCAGGTGCTTGAAAGGGAGGAGGGACTGAGGCTATGGTGCAAGCTGTCCAGCGCCTGCAGACGGCTGTGGGTGTTTCAGCTACCCTCTGAGCCCACATA